>JAGFMF010011678.1:93639-138558 GCA_019455555.1 Galemys pyrenaicus | reverse complement strand
CATTTTTTCATATGCCTGTTGGCCATTTGCATGTCCTCTTTGGAGAATTGCCTTTTTAGTTCTTTTGCCCATTTTTTGACTGGGTTGTTTTCTTTTTTTCTGTTTAGTCTGGTTAGTTCTTTGTGGATCATTACTACTTTTATATACTGCTTTTGAGATGGTTAAGGTCAGAGTGCTTGTCTAGCTGTCTATAGTTGTGATGTTCATGTGATCAGTTCTGCTTCTTATTTAAAAAGAAAGTCAGATAAACAGAGTTACTTGAGGTCAATTGGTTTTTGACAATGATGAAGAAAAGACTGTAAATAGTTCAGCAGCTTAAGTTTTGAAGGGGGAAGGCTTTATGCCTGCAGCATGAATAATATCTAGAAGTTCTTGTATGCAATAGATCTAGAAACTCCAATGGCAATAAACAAAGAGAACAGTGGCCCAGCTATGGTGCTTGGGAGGATATCATGTCAAATGAGGTCCTGTAGGGAGAAGCCTTGCTTCACTTTGTCCCAGAAAGTAAAAAGGGAAAAGTGAATGGGTGTTTCACATAGCATATTAGCTTCATTTTGAACAGAATAACTAGAGTAACAGAAATGTCACAGATTTGATGCATTTTCATTGTAGTAAAACATTTCCTATGCTTTATCTTCTGACATATGTATACTGATGTAGAAAACAATCGTAGGGTATCCCCTATAGTTTTCGCAATACTTGTCTGTATGCTTGAAATACTTCATAATTTGAACAGAACAAAGAAATTCAGTGTCTACCCACGAAAAAGTAGAGTTGAGTTCAATATAGTAATAATAATATGCAATCTATAAAGGCAAATGCTTGCCCCTCTATTAAAATTCTAGAAATTATAGAGCCTCTTAGAGGAATGCCAATGATGAAAAGGATGCAAATGTTCTGACCGCCTTTTAAAGTAAGGATGCAATGGACTTCAAATGAATCTAGAATAATCACAGCTCTTATTCAAAATAACAAAATAATCATGGAAAAAATTAAATGCAGTTAACTGTTTTAGTCTGCCTAAGACTATGGAAAGTGTGAAAATTCTACTCACAAATAATCAAGTGTAAGCAACAAAATTTTAAATATATTTTATGCCTGGTAAAAATCAGAATTTACTGTTACTCTTTAATTGAGAATATTTAATAATTCATAATGTTAACAGTGGCTCCGTCATACCTCGATTTTAAGAAATTTACTTTGCTTATTTTAGAAATGTTATCTAACATTTTAAAAGATGTATTTACAATTTTATCTCCTGTCATTTTTTTCACCTTCTTCCAAATTTCAATTTTAAAGCATACACACTTATTCAGCTGAATAGTGTAAACACAGATTACACTCTATCACCTGCTAAAAATGCTGTATAATGGGACTGAGCTAGAATAATTGGGCTTCATTGCAAAAATCTAAGGCACTTGCTGATAAAGCAATGTCCTCTGCAGGTCCATGTGTCAACATTTTGATGATTTTACATTTTCAGCTAGAATAGCAGTTACTGTTACTACTTGATCTAATATAGGAACAATTCATAAATTTTTCATTCACAATTCGAAAGTGAAGTGTTCTGTAAAGGTTTCATTCATTGATTCAAATGGGAACAGCATCAAAGCACATTTTCTAATATACTGGTGAATGAATATTGTTGTTTAGAATAATTTTCCTATTACATTTCCATGTTGGCACAGAAAAAAGGAATTCACTCACAAAATTATCATACAAATGCTTTACCTACTCAGACTTAAAACACTAAGAGAACATTTTTGGACAGTGCAGAAGCAGCCCAGAGAAGACATAAGCCTCACTAAATCTGGAATGTACTCCCATCCCCAACTTCTAATAACCTATTACTACATCCAAACCATCATCAATATACAGAAATCACACATCCAGCAAATATTTATTGAGAACTACGTGCAAGGAACAAAGGAAAGAAGAAAAAAGACAAAAATCATGAGCCCTGCAGAGCTTACATTCTAAATTTTAAGATTTATTTATTTATGCATACAGAATTGGGGTACAGGCCAGAGGCATGGCAGGTGAGAGGATTCGCCAGAGACAGAGCAGGGAACAGAACGGGCAGATCAACTGAAACACACTGCTGAAGGGAGGAGCGGGCAAGGCAGGAGAGGTCTGCTGCACCTTCTGGGTCCCCTCCCCAGCTGGCAGCAGGGATCGAACTCATGCTGCAGTGGCTGCCGTCTGCCTCACAATGAGTTGCTTAACCCATTGCGCCACCAGGGAGGCCCAGAGCCTACATTCTAATGGAAGCTTCAGGTTTTTGGCCATCTCTCCTTTGAGAATATGAACAAAGCCTAAGACAATTCTCCTTCCAAAATGTACCATTAACCTAATTTTGCAACACTGTGAACCTTCCTACTCAATCATTAATTATGAATTAGGAGTCCCTGAAAAAAATTCTCCTTACACTTCATTTTCTCCCCCTCTGGAAAACAGACAAAGCTTTAGTAAATGGCTTTCTGATATTACATGACAATGAATGACAAATTAGCATTATCTAAATTTTCAGATTTAATAACCACCCTCTGAAAAGTACTTTTGGAACAGAACAAAAATGTTAAGTGTTTGTTTTCCCATAAGAATACAGCTGTCATACCCAGCCAGGGGAGGCACAGCTGGATCAGCAGTCCCCTTAACCCCATTCATTCCCTTTGCCAACTTATCCTTATTTTCTGTCTCCACTTATCCTTATCCTTATTTTCTATCTTCACTTACTGTAGTTTCATAAATTAGTACTGCATTTTCCATTAAAATACATGGCCTTCAGATTTCAGTAAAAAAATGTTTTCAGTTTATTCCATCTTTATCTCTTACAAATTCTTAGACTGCCAGATTACCCCTTATCAATCTTGGTCCTGGAGGTGAGGAGACAGGAAAATCAATCCTAACCTCTTTCACAGGTTCATTAAGGAAACTTTCTGATTTCTGTATTGATTATTCTCTGTATCTCCTCAAATTAAACTCCCCTCCCCACTACCCAAATCTTCCGTTAAAGTCTTTATAGAAGTGCCCAGAGAGTCTCTAGAAGATACGCTCAAGAGAAACTACAATTAAACCTTAATCATATCATTTAGCAGAAACCATCAATTAAACAATAATCACCCAATTTTCCTGTTCTTGCTTGTCACAAAAAAAGAGTAACCCCTGAGGGAAAAAAATTACTTTAACACACAACATCTAAAAAACACTTTCTAGGATCATTACAATCTCCTAATCAATGTGCAGTACCTGTTATGTCTATATAATTTTTCCAATTATACACTGGAAATTCTAATTATCATCTTGAGGTTCTATAAGATCTAGCATCAAAAAAGTCACACAAATTTGATACGTATATTTTTGTATGTTTTTATAAAATAATTTGCAATAAAAAGTTTCTGGCTAATGTCACTTTAATCAGAAAAATGAAGCAGTAGCTGCTCAAGGTCACAGAGCAAGTAATGGGAACAATTTCATTTCCGAAGTTTTTCTTCCCTCTTTTCCTGTTTAGTGTCCCCAACAAGTTTGGAGAAACCAGACTTTTTATAGGCATGACTATGAAAACCTACACTCCCACTGGTATGTAGATGACCTACTTCAACAAAATGTATAGCCCCCCCAAAACATTTTTTTTAATATAAGGAGGAATGATCATCATCTGTAATGTCACCGCTTCTATCAAAAGCCTCTAAAATGCTTATTATGGTCTCTGACCCATTAATTTTCACTTGTAAGAGCTTATTCTTGGAGACAATTAGAAATGCATGTACAGATTTATTTACAAAGATGTTCTTTGTATCACAATGCCAATGAGCAGAGTACTGCAGGGGAGGCACAGAACAAAAAGACTAGCTGAAAATAATCCTATATGTAATGTTATTAACTAAAATCTTATTTTCACCAATATTCAATATATTAAATATTTTAAAATAAGTAGAAAAATAAAACCAGTATTTCTGGTTTAATTTTTTCCCAATTAGATATAAAACTACATTTACAAACAAAGAAGAACTGATTGAAATTGTCAAGGTACTCAGTCTCTTAATACTCCATCACCTCTTCTATAAAACAAGCAACTAAAACTCTTAAAACTGTTGTGAGAATTAAGTGGAAAAGATGAAAAGTGCTCACATAGCACTTGACACATAGTAAGTGCTCATAAGTGTTTATTAACTTGTATCACCTTACTGATCTAATTTTCAACACTTCTCAAAAAAAATCACTCATAATTCTAAAACTCATAATATATGGATTTTGTTTAAACTTTTTAATATGCATTAAGTATTTTACACAATTGACACACCACATCATTTCTAGTGATTACAAAATATTGTAAAAGTTCAAATATATTATGTGCACTTAATGAAGTGTTACTGAGCATCAGTTTCAATTTTTCACTGCTATAAATAATGCCACAAGTATCTTTAAGGGCTGTCTTGTACATACTTTGATTTTTGCCTCAAGGAAGAGTCTAGAAACAGAGTCTCTACCTCAAATGGTGTGAAATACACTTCCCTTTATTTCCCTCCTAACCTAGGACAAAAAATGATCTTCCAAAGGTCAATTTCTTCCTCTTCTCCATGGCACTTACTTTTTCATAGTAGCTTTTCTATTGTTTTTGATGCAACTGTTTAACACATATTTCATTTTACATTTAACAGATCTCACTTTTCCTTTATATAACCCTAACACCTCAAACACAATTTGAGTGTTCATAACTGCAGTATAGTCTTCAAAAATGTTCTTAGGATTCTACTTTATATGTCTAGAAATAAAAGTTGTTGCCTTTCTGAAATATACCCTAAAATATTTATAGCTGATGTGATCAGGTAGAGGAATTGCATCAGAATAAGTGGGCACTGGGGAATGAGTAGGGAGGGACAAGAGAGCTGATAAATGAAGCTGGGTGGCAGCCTGGTGGCGCAGGGGTTAAAGTCTCAGCACTATCAAACCAGCCACTGCTGCACGAGTTGAGTTTCATCCTGGTCAGGGAGTTAATCCATATCAGGCATCAGACCTCTCCTGTCTGGCCCGCTGCTTCCCCGCAGCAGTGTATTTTAGCACATCTTCCTGTTCTGCTCCCCACTCTGTCTCTGGTGAATCCTCTCACCCCATGCACCTCTGGCCTGTCCCCCTGTTCTTGTATGCATAAATAAATAAAATCTTTTTTTAAAATGCTGAAGCTGTGAAATGGCACATGAACATTCATTTCACTATTCTCTGCTTAAATATTTTAAAAACTGTCTTTAGTGGGAGGAAATTATTTTGGAAAAAAAATCATTAAAAGATATGATTATCAGACTCTATAAAGCAGTTATGGTTTCACTTCTACCACAAATCTTCCAGAACAACAATTTAATCATTATTTTTTAAAAAAGACCAAAATATTTAAGCCAAATTCAAAAGTGAAGTTGAAGTAAACAACTACTGTATTTAGAATCTCTCAATTACACTTGCCAGTAATTCCCACAGATAAAAACACACTACAATGCCTTTTTCCAGGCCATGGCTTTAGCATACCATGCTGATTCTCCAAAACAATATTAGTATTTATATTGTGCATTACAAGAACACAATTATGCCTCTGTATGTGCCCACATGAATATTTGATAAGTAGTTTATTATGTACTAGTATTAAATAATCCAAATTCTCTTGGTGCTTACATTACATGTTGGTATCAAATCAGGCACATCATAAACAATACTTACAGATCAACAGTTAGACCCACCAAAGTATTTATTTGTACCCAGAGGCAGGCAAGAAAGACTAGCATAAAGAAACAAGTACTGCACTGCCTATTTTCTATGAAGATGTACTGAGGGGAAATAATGCCCGCGTAGATTTCTACCTATAGCGAGAATACTCTGTGTTGGAGTCAGGTCATGGTAACAAGAGACCACAGCAAAAAGGAGCAAGTAACGTAGAGTGACAGAAGGGCAGTGGCAGCCCGGTAGGTTTAAAAGGTGAAATGGAAGGATTAGAGACATGTTTTCTAAGTGCTTTACTACAGTTAAAAAAATATATTTAATATAAATTGTACTTATCACGTATTTTAGACTACACATTACATACACCCAATGATAACATTTAAAAAAAAATACGCACAACACTTTGATAGTCTCCAGATTATTTCCTAGGTGTTATATTGTACAAATGACTTCCTGACTTCATAGCTTCAAATCCTTGGACTGAAAAAACCAACCTGGGTGTGTATGGGAAGGGGGCCGGGTCCGACACAGGGGTGGGGGAGGACTGCATCTCTTCCTCCTTACCAAACAAAAGGACACCCAATAAGCTACATTCTTCACACGACCCATCACCTATCTACTTCAATTCCTCTCAAGCTTGCACAGAAAGTGACAGTATTATATGCCCAGGAGAATGGGGAGCAGGGGACAAAAGACACTGAAGTGGGTAGGAATCATAGCACACATGTGCATACACACACACACACACTAACAGGAGATAACACTTCAAGTTTCTTCCCATTCTAAAATTTTGAGGTTTAAGAGATGAAGGCTCTATAAGAGGCTTCATAAAAATAATAAAACACAAAATAAAGATTAAATTCAACTAATACTATACATACCAAGTATAAATGTAAAAGTTTCTGTTACTTAAATGTTTTCTACACACTACTATATGTAAAATCAATGCTACTATATCTACTTTGAAAATCACAAGCATAAAATGTTAAAATACATGAGTATTGTATATATATGTAGCACATGTACTATGTGTGTATGTCAGAAAATATACTATTCTTGTTTCAAAGTATAAAAATAATTTTCACTATAAATTCTAAAACTTAGTAAATTCAATTACTTTTACTTTCAATAATACCTATCTGCTTAATGATATTATCATTTTTGTTTTATTTATGTTGATCACTTTATCATATAACAAAGGGTGATGCAACAAAAACTCTAAATTAGTAAAAGTTAAATTATTGCTAAAAACTATCATTTCGGGCCTCCCTGGTGGTGCAGTGGGTTAAGCAATGCACTATGAAGCAAATCGCAGCCACTGCAGCACGAGTTCGATCCCTGCTGCTGGCTAGGGAGGGGACCCACATGGCGCAGCAGACCTCTCCTGCTGTGCCCGCTGCTCCCCTCAGCAGTATGTTTCATTCGATCTGCCTGTTCTGCTCCCTACTCTGTCTCTGGTGAATCCTCTTACCTCCCTGGACTCTGGCCTGTACCCCAGTTCCTGTATGCATAAATAAACAAATCTTTAAACAAACAAAAAAAAACCCCAAAGGGTGATGAGGGACACAGATGATAACATACATACATGAGACCTGAGAGAGTCCTGAGCCCCCTGGAGTTGGGGGCATCACTCTGTGATATGTGGATGTGTTCATGATGCTAATAAATAAGGAAATCAGCAGCACACAGGTCCAGGACAAAAGGAAAAATAACAGTAAAAGGACTGAACAATATAAAACTAACATAACACAAACACAAACTACAGTGTTCTAAAGCCACCAGTTTTTTATTCAAATAGTGTCCTCTCCTTATCTTAAAATAGTTTTCACCAAAAAATTCAATGGCATCAAAGTTTTCCCATATACACTAACTTTCTTTTTTTAAAAAAAATATTTATTTATTTATTCATACAAGAGCTGGGGTACAGGCCAGAGTCACAGGAGGTAAGAGGATTCACCAGAGACAGAGCGAGGAGCAGAACAGGCTCGACTGAAACACACTGCTGAGGGGAGCAGCAAGCAAGGCAGGAGAGGTTTACTGTGCCATGTGGGTCCCCTCCCTGGCCAGGGATCAAACTCGCACCACTGTGTAGCAGAGGATTCACAGTGCAGCGCTCAACCCACTGCACCACCAGGGATGCCCATACATTAACTTTCATAAACTATTATGGCTTAATTGAATGGGAATGGAAAGCAAGCTATGTAAACACTTTCAACATAAATTTAAAAAGCTTTTTATAAATGTGGCCTCTGACCACTTAGGGTCTCTGCACCTGTGTGCATACAGCCCCTCTATGCACCTATGAGTATGTGAAAGAACTGGATAAGGCACTCCTGCATGACTGCCTTAAGACAATGGCCCTACATCATGAGGCAGCGGGGACACCTAGGTAGCCATTTGTGTGGCCACGGTCTGAGGTGTTCTGGGAGTAGCTCAGAAATTACACCAAGCACCTGCATGAGAAGTTCTCCCTGTATATGTGGGCAACATGTTTCCCAAAAAAGTAGATTACCCTTTGTCTCCCCTGGACCTTGCTCCTCCTGCCATTGTCACATAATCGATCATGCTTGTGTATTACTGTTAATAAATAGCAAGAGTGTCGCTATTTAGCAGCAGACTCTTGCCTTGCAAACCTGCTCCACGACTCATCCCTCAGTGTGTCCGCAGGAGCCTGCTGGTGCATCTGTGACCACCAGATATAAATAAGGACAATAAAGATTAATACTTATACCTCTTAGAATACATGTTAGAAAATCATAGCATTTTGATACAATAGGACACATTTCTCCCGACAATCTAAAAATTGTAACGAATTTCACCTTTCAACAAGCTTTTCCTAAAATTTCCACTAGAAAAAAATTAGAATTCTGCCAAAATTAATATAATTTCTGTTTTTAAGTGAAGGAAATGTTTGCAGATACATTTTGTTAGTTTAAAGAAATAATATGTTTTCCTGGACCCATTCTATATTTCTAGTTCTGGCTAACATTTCTCACCTTTTCTTGGATTTCTAAATTTTAATTACAGCAAACTAAAATTAAACCTACTTTTAAAAAGCTTCAAGGAATACTTGAATTGTTCCTCGAAAATAATAAAGGAAATAGAGAATTTGCATTGGCAGAGGAGAAAGAGTAAAGAATGGGAATGACGGGTGGAACAGGATACAGGATGGGTTGCTCATTAAAGAAATGCTAAGAGATAAAGCTGAACAATATACTTGGTCCAGTTAATGGTGAGGAGTCTCCAGGCCACAGGGAGATGGGCACATAACACAGACTGACGCCCAACCCGGGGCGGTCCCAGGACCCGTGCTCTGAGGCACAGAGGATACAACCACCACCATCGGGGGCTTCCAGACCAGTAGGCAGGCAGACACATGCAACGCATTTCTGATGCTTTGAGAGAAATTTCCTAAATATGCTCAAGCTCCAGTCAGGATGCAGAGGGGAGAAAAGAAGGACTTCCCAAAGAGAAGGGGTGCTCACAGCCTCCACTGCCAGAAGGCAAAGGTGAGCAACAATCTGCAACTACACAAATGGCTCCTGGCCTCTCCTCCAAGGAGTTGGCTAGCTCCTGAGAGCCCGAGCGTGTAACACGTTGAGGCTTAATCAGTATCACTATTTCTTGTGGGCCTCCAAGCCACAACTTCCCAAGAGGACAGGCTCCAAACACTGGATGCTAGCGCATACCCTCTCAGTTATACAACAGCCCCAGTATGTACCCAAAGAAGTGGTGATCTTGGTATTTACTCCTCCCCATGGTGACGAAGGAAGTATTGTGTTGGGTTAAGGTTGACACTGACAGTTCCTCTTGCTCTAGAAATTTATAAAGGTCAATAAGCAATTTATTCAGGTCAACATGCTCTGTGTAGAAAACAGTGTATTTCAAAGTTAGTAACAAAACAGCATTCCAAATCAATTTGGTCATTATGGATGACCATATAGAACATACCAGGAAGTTTAATCCTCAACATTTCAGGATGTCCAGTAACTCTTAAGGGACTTGCACAAAAATCCAAGAATGCCACCACAGGCCACCAATAGGTTTTATTGTTCGGAGGAGCTAAATCAGTCTAAACAAATTACAAATAAAGGAGGAAATTCAGAAATGGCTTGCTGCACTCTAGGAAATGGTGTCTTAGACATCCAAGGAAATTAAGTATAATAGCAACAACCCTTAATTAATGAGAGCCCACTATGTGTAAGAAAGTAAGTTAGCTACCAAAACAGTCCCACAATCTGTAAATGCCCAATAATTTTGTAGCTACAGAAAGTGAAAAGACTAGTAAATGAACAGAGAAATCCTGCACCTCTGGATTCTTTTATATATTAAAATAAGCTGTTACATGGAGTCATATGAGATAAAGTTCTTATATGAAAATGCAATTTTAGTTTCACTGTTTTTATACTGATTCTGAACCTTGTAACAAAAGCTAGAGACCTCTCCAAAAAAGGATAATTAAATATAACCAACACACTATCTTAAATATTTCATAAATTTGCCTTTTCATAAGTAAAAATAGGCAAATAAACAACAAATTACTTTATGAAAACAAGTCACAGAGATGCTTATTTTAAAACTAAATTTAATCTTCTATTAACATTTATTATTGAAAGTTGAAGAACAAACTAACAGGAAGCAAACTACATAGGAAAGTGACAGCCCTGTTTCAGTCATATTCTTAAAATAATCTTTAAGCTATGTTTCCTAAAGATGGAGGTTCAATTTAAACATGGTGGTAATTCAATTAATTGGCTAGGAAATTCTGTCAGGTTTTTTTTTTCCGCCCACTAAAGATTTATTTTCTGCATACAAGAACTGGGGTACAGGCCAGGAATGCAGGGGTGAAAGGACTCACCAGTGACAGAGTGGGAAACATATCAGTGGAGTGAATGAAAAATGCTGTTGAGGGGAGCAGCGGGCAAGGCAGGAGAGGTCTGCTTACACATGTGGGTCCCCTCCCTGGCCGGGGATAGAACTCGTGCTGCAGTGGCTGAGGATAGCTTCATAGTGCTGCGACTTAATCCCTTGCACCACCGGGGAGTTTTTATATTATGAGAAAACCCTGACAAAGTATGTAAGCATCAATTGCTACACCTGTGGCTTAAAAATCGAACTTCTCTCCACTTTAATCATCCTTTTCCTCCTGGATCCCCGCATGTCTTTCTGCCTTTCTTCCTGCTCTAGGTTGAGACAATTTTTGGTCCCTGGCTCACTATAGTGAAGTGCAGGGTCACTCTCAGTGTTGTCTCTGGATCAACGTCCCAATTTATGTCATGTTCCTCTTCTTATTAGTTCTAATACATTTTCTTTTTAAGATTTTTTTTATTTATGCACACAAGAGCTGGGGTACAGGCCAGAGATTTGAGGGGTAAGAGGATTCACCAGGGACAGAGTGGGGAGCAGAACAGGCAGATCCACCTGCTGAGGGGAGCAGCAGGTGAGGCAGGAGCAGTCTGCTGCACCATGTGGGTCACTCCCTGGCTGGGGATCGAACTCATGCTGCAGTGGCTGCAGCTGCTTCACAGTGCAGTACTTAATCCCTTGCTTCACAGTGCAGTACTTAATCCCTTGTGCCACCAGGGAGGCCAAGTTCTAATAAATTTTCAAAGCCTATTAAGGCTAGCTAAGTAAATACTAACTAGAAGCATTATCTGAGTAAAGCAAAAAGGGTTCAAGAATTTTTAAGCTTTCTAGAAATCAGACAGTGTATCGTAAAGAGACTTAATTTTACTACTCTCACTGAGCCGAACTGTAGATCGAACCAGGTAATGAAGAACACGAACAATGAGCAAGAAGTGGTCTACAGTCTAATGCGTCCGTAGTGTGGGGTGACTCACCCCACTCTAGGATGGTCCCTCCTGAGCGGTCCCACAAGCACAGTGCTGTTCGGTATGGTACAAATGGAGTCAGTAGAAAACTGCAGTGCTTATCTTCTAACACACAGGGTTTCTGAATTAATTCTATATAACATTATAGTTGACGCACCAGTACTTCGGTAAAATTTGAAATGAGAGCAGATTTCAGATGTGGAGAGTATGTAGAGAAGAATGGAGTCATCTTTCCCACCTGGAGTTTTCACCCTCATTCCAGGTTACATAAATCCTGTATGTGGAATGCAGAATTTTGCGTATGACAATCTCATCTTAAGCTTTCATAAACCTGTCACACCTAAGCTACATGAAACTTTGTTTTATAGATTCTCAGTTTTAAAAATAAAAATGCTCATCACTCCAAACTAAATGCATGGTGACTGAAAAATCACAGTGCCAAATGATAATTTGTTTCTTACCTATAAGTACCTGTCCTACTTAATGTTTCTAAGTAATATTTTTTTTAAAACCCACAAAATCAAAAACCTGAAACTAAGACCTAATGTCCTAAATTTAACCTTAAGCAAGCTCACTTAAAATTTCCATTAAGATATTTTTATCTGAAAATAATGTGACCAAAATACTTATTAGTTAGTATTTTTGAAACACCAAAAATTTGAAGTGTGACTTTGAGGAGACTTACCATTTAAAAGATTTATAAAGGTTAATCCCTGTTGCATTTCTGATGACAAAAATTAATCCCATTGTGGTACTGGAACCATTTATTACATCAATATGTATTAAAAGACAAAAACAGTCATTTAGCTCAAAAAGTGAACTAAAGAAACTAGAAGTTAGAATAATAGCTAAAAGTCACAGGTAAATAAAAAAAAATAAATAAATCTGTATAAACCACACTTTCATTGTAATTTCAAAGAAATTACCTTACTGAGACGGCAACACAATGTAATAGTTTCACAATACTAAGCTATATTAGACAAAGTGACTTGACTTCATTTAAAGGAAGAAAGGGAAGGCGGGAGGATGTAAGAAGAAGAAAAGCCTTAAGAATAAAAATAGATAGTATACAATTATTTTGTAAGTGCATAGACAGTAAACCATAGTACCCTTTTCTTTGTTAAACAGACACATCTCCCTGTAAAGGAGAGGTATCATGTTCCCTGCCCCACCTAATGAGGAGTAGAACTGAGCAATGAGAATAACTTCTATAGGCTGGAAGGGAAGTGGGCTCAAGGGGAGACACCTGGAAAAGAAGGGTGTACTTGCTTCTCAACTTTGGATTTTAACCTGGGACTTTGGGGACTCAGTGGAGACACATGAAAGAGTGACATGGAGAGGCACTTGGAACAGACACATAGAGACATGTTGGGAGCCTGCTCTTGACAGCCTTTATCTTGAACTGTATTTTTTTTTTAATATTTATTTATGTACACAAGAACTGGGGTACAGGCCAGAGGTGTGGGGGGGGGGGGGGTTAGAGGATTCACCAGAGACAGCGCAGGGAGCAGAACAGGCAGACTGACTGAAACACACTTCTGAGGGGAGCAGTAGTTGAGGCAAGAGAGGTCTGCTGCGCCATGTGGGTCCCCTCCCTGGCCAGCAGCAGGGATCCAACTCGTGCTGCAGTGGCTGCGGTTTACTTCATGGTGCTTGGCTTAACCCACTGCGCCACCAGGGAGGCCCCTTGAGCTGTATTTTGATTTTGCTCCTTTGCCCCAGACTTCCTCTAAATATGGGATTACCCCCTACAAATCATTAGAACTTTCTGAAACTACCAATTAAATATATTTTGTCAAACTGGTATAGAGAGTATAAATATTATTTGATGTTCACTAAATTGACGGTACCTTTTATGAAATTCTGAGCTATAGGCACCCAGTTAAATCACACTCTACAGAAGCTGACTCACAACAACTGTGAGATAATAATGTTTGCTATTTTAAGCCACAAATTTTTGGGTGATTTGCTAAACAGACAACTACTACACACAGTATAACTATATATTCTTAAGGCAATATGCTTTAAGTCCAAAAAAGAACTGCAAGTTCTATTGCTACTTTATATCCAAGGGAAAAAAATACATTTGCCCACCAGAAGACATATTCAAGAGTGTTAATAGCAGCTTACTCTTAACAGCCCCAAGCTAGAAGTAACTCATCTACTAAGTGGAAAATGGATAAACTGCAGTATTTCACATAATGGAATACTATACAGCTATGAAAAACTTGCTACAATATAGAGAATCTCACAGACAGTATTGAGCAAAAGAAAACAGAGACAAAATCTGAACATTGACATTGCTATTTTGAAACTGTCATATGTAAAATGGGAGTGCTACATATAAGTAATCATGATACAAATGCAAAATAAAAGAAGACTAAGTAAAAATCTTCTAGTGCTGAAACTGAATGGAAGTATCAGTATGAACGCATGAGGGACTAACTCTTAAAATGTTCTTCCTAGTTCTGACTACTAAAAAGATCCAGACACAGTGATCAATTCATTAGCAATGAGAACCCCTCGAGCCCCCGCTATGATCTGGAAATATAAACCAGGCTATAATTCTTTGCCTTCATTAAGAAATCACAGCTTCTTGGAGAAACTGCTGATTTTAGGTGTGGAAGGGAAATGCACAGAAGGTACCTGAAACTCCTAATCATGTCAGAAAATGAAGATGATATCAAAATTTACTAGAATCACATCAAAATGTAAGCGAATGGAGCCACATCACTCAGTAATCGACTTAAAAGGGCTCCTATTGGTTAAAGATTAAATAATAATAAGCATCCCTAAGGATAATGACAATTTTCTTAAAACATCCAGTATGTTTAAATCTAAGAATCCAGAAAGAATCTGGAAGAGAAGGGGAGACCCTAATTGATCACTGCTAACGAAGGCTGATACAATCAACTCATTTTTTTTAAATTGGTAAGCTAAGACAAGCTATCAAGCTTTTTTTTAACCTTTCCTACACAAACTGTACTACTGGGTAACAAATAGTACTTGAACAACTGTACCTAATAAATGCACAATGAAGTTATAAAATTAAAATATAAGTCTTTTGCAAGACCTCATGGCTTAATAGACCTAAAGCAGAAAGTCTGTCACCTGTTTTTGTAAATAAAGTTTTATTAGAACAAAGCCACTCCCATTCATTTACATTTTTTTGTCTGGCTGTTTTTTTTTTTTTTTTTTCTCATTACAACAGAAGAGATTAGTAGTAGCAGCAGAAAAGTCCGGATGGCCACAGAGTCAAAAATATACACTATATCTGTGTCCTAACAATTTGCCAAACCCAGATCTAAAGCACCAGCACAAATAGTAATTAGTCAGGAAAAAGATGACTAGACATTGTGTGCATCAGACACTTTCCAAAAACACATTTGTCAAAAGAGTCTAAATCTGAGCAAGTCTCTAGATCCAACCACCAACTAACAGGAAACCCAAAAGACCAGAATATCATAAGGAATAGCCACATCTATAGGACATAGAATGAATTGTTCAACAAATAATTTTTAAGGATAAAAACCTAAAGAAAAAAATGTCACTAACTGCAATGGAGACAACTCTTTGCTAGATCCTGATCTCATAAAGTTCAACTGCTTTTAAAATGCATGGAGTAGTTAGAATTAACACTGCCTGCAGTTTTTATTCTACTGGAATTACTACTCTTTCTTAAGGGTGATAATGGTATTGTGATTGTGTCTTTAAAATAGAAGGTCTTACACTTAAAGAATGCATACCAAGATACAAATAAATTATATGATGTCTAGAACTCGCTTTAAAACAACACAGGAGTGGGAGAGAAGTCAGTGATAGGAAATAGACAATGTGGCCATGACTTGGTGATTACTGAATCTGAGTGATGAATACCAGGGGACTCATTCAACGAGTCTGCTTACTTCTGTACATTTAAACTGTCCATATTAAAAACTAAAAACAAGGCAAAGCATTTCTTCTTTAGACACAAGGGGGAATAAAGCTGAAGAAGAAAGAAGAAAAGGTCCGGGAGTATGCTAGCTGGCCTCCAAAGAGCACCTGACAGTGAGAAGGTGTGGGGGTCTTCCGAAGGAAGTGGGGAAAGCCAACTTTGGAAGGAAAGGTTAGAGATCAAGCAAATGACTGTTGAGTGGATCTAAACTTAGTTATGTGACCTTTTCTGACTGCAGCAAGCAGCTTAAATAAGAAAAAAAGAAAAGGTATAGCAAACTAACTTTGATTTGATAAGATAGGTTTCCTCTGAATGTTGAGAAGGCAAGAGATTGTGAGGTGCTGCTGCAAGGAGGATTGTGGGATGAGTGTGAGCAAAAGGCTAATGAGGCTGAGAAGCAGCAAAGATGATTACAAAAACAAGAAATGTCAAGCCAACCAGGGAAGACATCAGCAGGGACAAAAATAAAGACAGGAAGCACAGGGTCCCTGGTGATAACTACAGGTTTTTTGGTGGTGGATGCAATATGCCAACAGTACCTGAAGGAAGGTCATACACGTCCATTAGGGAAACAACAATGTAAAATATTAACTCAAAAAAAAAATATGGAAAGAAAATGCCAAAGAAACTACCAGTCATGGGACTCCCTGGTGGCACAGTGGGTTAAGCAAAACACTATGAAGCAAGCCACAGCCACAGCCACTGCAGCACAAGTTTGATCCCTGCCCCCAGCCAGGGAGGGGATCCACATGGCGCAGGCAGACCTCTCCTGCCTCGCCCGCCCGCTGCTCCCCTCAGAAGTGTGTTTCAGTCGGTCGTCTGCCTCTTCTGCTCTCCACTCTGTGTCTGGTGAATCCTCTCACCTCCCAAGACTCTGGCCTGTACCCAGCTCTTGTATGTATAAATAAATAAATCTTTTTTAAAAAAAAGAAACTACCAGTCATAATAAAGACATAGAACAAATGTAAAGAGTGTGACGTGATAGAGTTATCCAAAGAGGAAACTACCCAAGATGCAAAGATGGAACTCTTCTAGGTGATGAGGAGTTCTAAAGCAGAAGCGATGGGCTGTGACTAAGCAATCCCCATTATCAATCTTGGTGAACTAACACTGTTTTACCAGCAAGTTTCAGCTAGATGACAGAGAGTCACACATTCCTCTCAAGCTCATTTCTGAATGTATGTTTTGTTTTTTAATGTTCCCAGGATTGGAGTCACTGGTCTAAATAGTATTGACCCTGAAAAATTACTACGATAAAATGGTAAACTCTAGACAGGTAAAGGAAGCATGATGAGAGCCACTGACATGATAGGAGAGTCAGATGAGGACCCTTTGAGTCCAATGAAGGCAAATTCTGGGGTCAATATAAGAAATGGAGAAGAATCTGGAGAGGACTAAAAGACAGCAACTTCAAGAAAATGATCACGAGAAAAAGTGTTCTGACAGTAAGGACCTTATGCTAACTATCATACAAAGAAAATAGTTTTAAAACAGCTATCAGACAGATAAGGTAAGAAAAGCTATCTTCAAAACCACAAAATGGATCAATTTGTTCATGAGTCATAACATGTTGAGTGTTTGTTTTTTTTTTGTTTAAAGATTTATTTATTTATGCATACAAGAGCCGGGGTACAGGCCAGAGGTGTGGGGGGGTGAGAGGATTCACCACAGAGAGCGGGGAGCAGAACAGGCAGATCAACGGAAGTACACTGCTGAGGGGAGCAGCGGGCACAGCAGGAGAGGTCTGCTGCACCATGTGGGTCCCCCCCTGGCCAGCGGCAAGGATCGAACTGGTGCTGCAGTGGCTGCGGTTTGCTTCATAGTGCATTGCTTAACCCACTGCGCCACCAGGGAGGCCCACATGTTGAGTGTTTGAAAGCAACCAACCAATGAGTTGAATTAGTTTAGTTCACTAATTTCACAAATGAGAAAACTGAGTCGAAGGAGGCTGTGTAACTCACTTAAGAACACTACACAATTAATGACTAAAACTAGAGATAAAATATACCCCATTCTTAACCTCACTGCCATGCATCCACATCTAACATCATGGTTTCCACTTGGTTACTTCTGTCCAATGCTAAATGTGACATGTTTTCACTTGTCAACAGCATACATTGACTATTTCTTGACTGATGCTCAAGGAAGTCTTGTTTTGATCATGTTTATTTCAAAATTCTCCCTCTTTGTCTTTGTCACTTTACAAAACTGTGTTCTAAGCAAATATCAAGATATTCAAAATACATGTTGGCTAACTAGAATTTATGCTTCCAAAAAATACAAACCAGAGTAGAAAAAGGTAATCATAATGCCATGCTATAAAAAGAAGAGTTGGAACACACAACTCTCACCTCCATAATATATACATGATTTGTAATTGCTGGGAAATACAAAGATGTTCTTGACCTAATGGACTCAAAATACCTAGACAGGTAAAGACAGTAACAAGATAAACTATCTCAACGTTACAGTAACAGACTGTAGAATACATAAACACACATTAAGTTATTTGCATATTTTTGTATTTATTCTTTATAAACATTACATAATATACTGTGCCCAGAATATTGGAAGAATGTATTGAAGCTTTCCAAAAAAGTCATGGCTACCCTTAGATTTTTTTGGTTGACTTTTTTAAAAAAATCATAATTGCAGAAATTACTCCTATCTAGGAAGAGAAAGCATAGAAAAGGGGAAGGCAATCCGAATATACTTGTTTTACAAATCTGTTCTTTTTAAAAAGAAAAAAAGATGCACATGCTTACCACTTAGAAAGGGTTGTCGAGGCAGTGTTTGTAAAAAAGACACCAAATTTGGAAAGGATCCATCTAGTAGCTTTTTCAATCTGGAGCTTGTACTTTATAGGCACACAAGTGAGAACACCAATGCAAAACAGCAATGATTCTCCATGTATACAGCAGAATATGGAATGTTAAAGGCTAGAAAACAAAAAAGGAGGGAAGAGAAAAGAAATATAGTTGATTACTGGACAGTCATGTTTAAAACAAAAGTTGTAACATCACAGCAATTTTCATATAAAATAAATCTTTATTGAAATTATTAAAATTGAGAACTCAGTCAAGAACTTGTTTTTAAAAAAATCTAAATTACACAGAGAAAGTCTATCTGGAGAGAGAAAAAATATGAAAATGAGAATTCACCTCTTAAAGGTTATAACTTATTTTTCACCATCTTTCTCACCTATATCATATATATCCTCACCATCTAGACATAATTACCTGCTACTTGAAGACAGAGGGCCTTCATCATAGGAACACTAACATTGTACTTGAACATATATATTATATTTGAATATTATTACGTATTATGGAACTTGGGATAATGACCCGTCAACTTCCTTTCTTTCCACCACAGGAAGAGAACTCTCTATTGCAGTAGTAGAATCAGTATCAACAAAATGAGGATTGTCTATTCTTTGATCAAACAAACCCTTCTGAAACATTGGTCTACAGATACAATCGCACACTCACAAAATAAATTATACAGTAAGGTTATTGTGGAATTATAAAAGTGAAATACTGAAAATCCAAATGAACTAGGAAAATCACTTATGATACATTTAATAGAAGGAGTATCATACAACTGTAAAAATAATAAACAATCTAATTCCATGAAGCGATCACCAGACTATATTCAATAAGCAAGGTACAGAATTACATGTAAGTACATATATTAAAAATTACATTCTGTGCTTTTAAAATGAGAGGAGGACCACAGGTAAAAATATTCTTATTTGGTAGTCTTTGTAAAAAATCACTATAATGTAAGGATACATTTTTAAAAGGTTACCTATAACAAAGAACAGTAGAGAGACAGGGATGGGAGTTAAAAACTTCTCACTGTGTCACTTATGAAACATGCAAATGTTCAAACAAAATTTAACTTAAAAACAAGTTCCCCAAATAAGCTTGATTTTGAATTATTCCTTTCTCATTATATGATCACTATAATGTTCCTTAAAAAAAAAAAAATCAAATGGCACGTTATCGTCTTTCCTTCAAAAAAAAAAAAAACCCTTCTCTTTCCTATTGATAGCAATTCATTGTATATTGATGCACTAGCATTATATCCAAGAAAGAATAAAATATGAATCACTACACTAGTGAAAAGGTCACATTTGCACAAAAAGTTATGTTTATAATACAACATAGCTAAGACACTAAAACATCTTGTAATCGCTGGCTTTTCTGAAACATTGGTCCATATGTCCATATGTACATCCCTTATTCAGCAATTGGGAGAAGTTATTACTGTCAAAGATTTTCTTTTTTCCCAGGGCTAGAAGGTGGGGCATTGGAGAACAGAGGTAGAGGATGAAAGTCCAACTGAGAGATCCAAAAAAAGTCATGAAGGCTTGTCTCCAGTGAGCGCAAATCTACTCTAACATCCTGTCATCTATGAATTTTGCTGTTTTAAATCAAATGTCACGTGAGGTCTTTCTATTAAGAATGAATTTGTGATGGAAAAAATAATACTATGTTGTCTCTAATTTTAGCTATATTTATGGTATATGAATTTCCTTCTTCTGCCTCAAAATGAAAGTAAATATTCTCAGCATCCTCTTTTGCTACATTTTCTCCCTTCAAATTATTTAAAGCTATTATCTTTCAAGAAATTAAGAACTAAATATCTAACTTACTATTTGTTTAAACTATATTTGTTCATAACATACAGGAAATATCACTGCTATAAGAAGAATTGAAAATGCTATGAAGAGAAATCAGATTTTCTAAGGGCGCTCACTAAATTCCCCTATGTAATAAAAGTCTACATTTCCCATTAACAGTGTTTTCATAAGAGTATTTCTTTTGATCACAATTTGAAAAACTGCAGCTTATGAAACAAGTACTGTGTTCACAAAATAATTTTATCTTCACTGATATAACAAGAAGTCAGTGGTTTCCTTTTTGTGATAAACAATAGGCCTTAGGAAAAACATTCCGTTTTAAATGTCTTTTACATTTTTTTTATACCCAATTGGTTCAACTTCCCAAAAATCACCATTTACCAGAAATGTGAAAGATAAAAATCTACCATGATATACAATCAGACTAAGCGAGCCAAAAGAAAATCACAAAGGCTCCCTGAAGAAGGTGAAGAAAACATTCAATCCAACCATCTACAAGCTACCTTTTAAAACTGAGACTATCAGTTTCAAGTTGACAAAAATCTCACCTTCAATTTTTCTTCAATTCTAAGGGATCAATATTAAAGCAGAGCAGAATGATTACCCAGCTTAATGAAAAAAGAGAACCCCCCACCACCACCACCACACAACCCCCGTCTGACTGCCACACTTCTCTACCCCCTTTATGATTGGTCTCGTGTGGTTGTCTCTCTATTCAGTATGCCACTAGCTTCCCTTCTTCAGTCCATTTTCTCTTGGACCCACCCCCAGCTTTCTACCTCCACCAATCCACACGGGATTGCCAGCCGGTGTCACTACCACCGCACCTCATGAAATCCCAAGGTCAATGTTCAGTCCTTTGAACCTTAACTGACAACAGCAGCAATTCTCTCCCTGTCCTGAGAGCTGCACTTCCTCCTCAAAGGCATATATTAAAATTTGGCATATGTCAATATATACATACACCTTTCTCTCCTGAAAACTAACCTCACAAACTCAATTGTTTGAATTACCTAAAAGGATCCTCAAACCCTCAGTACAACCCGCAAAGTCTTTGCCTACTCCCCACATGACACCTCAGTAAATAACACCATTGCTCTTCTAGCTGCTCAGGCCAAAAACCTGGAAGTCACCTTCATTCCCCTTTACCTCCCATCTTTGCCTTTAATCCATCAGCAAGTTCTGTCAACCCTATTTTCAAAACACTGTCTAGCCTAACTCTAACCAATTCTCTCCCCATCCACTGCAGTAACCCTAGTCAGTGTCATCACCATTTCCAGCCCAAACAAAGTAGGCTCCTAAATATGCCTCCTGAAAATACCTATCTACTCACAGGTAACTCATGTTATCTATCTCATCATTTCCCAATTGAGTGCACAGTAACTAGAATGATCTTTTTAGACTATGCACCATCCCTGCTCAAAACTCTACAGCAATTTCCCATTAAATACAGAAAACCATTAATGGCCTCTCTAATCTTTCTCTTCCTCTATTCTAGCCACACAGGCTTTCCTACTGTTCCTCAAGTTCAAGAAGCTTCTTCCTGCACTGAGACCTATGCACTTCTGTGCACTTGCTAATCCCTCTGTCTGGAAAGCTTTTCTTGAGCAAGACTTGCCAGTTCCCTACCTTTAGACGACTGCTCAGGTTATCTCCCGCAAAGCGGCTTTCCACACTACTCTAAACTGACACCTACCACTCTCCAGCCAGACTTCATCCTTCATCATTGAGTTTATTATCCAACATTTATTTAATGTTTACTTGCCCAACTAAAAGGCAAGCTTCAGAGAAAGGAGACTGTCTTCTTTATTTTAAGGACCATGTCCTGGCTCATAGGCATATATTTATTGCCAATGTCAGTAAGTGACATGCACTTTATAAAGTGACATTATATCTGTCAAGTATTTATTCTTCATTAATATTATTAACTTCATCAGTTTCAATTTTACAGCCTTAGGCTACAGAATATCTGAGGAAGAGAGGTGAACTTCTTGTCTTCAACACATAAACCCCATATATTTGCAAGCCCTACCTTGTATCTGTTTTAAGATGTAACCTGATGTTACTAGAAAATGACAGGTCTTAAACTGTTTCCTTTCTTCTTGTTAAATACCTGAATCAACCCATATCCAAACAAGCTGAACAGGAGGAACAATGCTGAAATGACAATCCAAGAACACATACTGATTAGCTTCCTGTTCCATCATTCCCTAAGAAGACTTAACACAAAAGGGGAACACACATGCAACATTTGAAATGAGAAAAGGGTACTAACACGTCTCAAATTTTAAATTTCCACAAAGGTGTTTTCAGGTAAGAACAAAGGGAAAGGAGAAGCATCAGCCACTATCTGCTGTGCAGAGCACAGCCTGCCGGTCGGCCCCACTCAGGTCCGCCCCAGAAGAAAACAGTCCACACTAACCCTCCCTCCAGTTCACTGGGCTAAATACTGACTGCAGTCATCAATAGACTCCTACTATCCTTTGCGAGAAGGGAATGAGAACAAAACCTCATGCCAGGCTATGACAGAGGCTGTGCTATGCATCAACACAGAATAATGTGTATCTGAAAAAAATCTCCCATTTTAAGAACAAAATTGGCAGATACAGAGGACTAATCAAAATATTCTAAATTCCAGACTACTGATTCACTTCTAGACAAAGGGGTAAAAAGGCAAACCATCCTATTTTCTAAGCTATGCACTTTTTGTTGGGAGGGGGAGGGGGTTGCTGGTATGGTACTCATGCTTACCAAAGTAATTAGAGGCAGGAATCAGTGTTAGAAGCTTTACAAGACCTCTCGAAACCCACCATGACCTAGTCAAAAATAAGTACATAAAGACACAGAGGGTATTAACAACATGATTAGGTTTCCTGTTCTTTCTGAGCATAAAGCCTAACTGACACTGGGGACAGGAAAGACCCAACCCAGCCCACTCCAGTCCTGTCCAACACAAGGCAGGGACAAGGAGGAAGACAGAGAAGCACTTGGTAAGTTCATAGTCGAGAGGCACTTGCTCATTAGACTGAGTCCCAGTCACAGGACTAGACAAGATGCCATCTCCCTACACCTTACTACCACATCACTGAATGCCTACTTAGGGTTTCTTTTACTGAAAATCTGTACGTCATATGCGGAAACATTACAATGCATACTAAAGGTAAATATACCTATACATATATGTGATATAGATTTATATATATATATATTAAAGAGACAGAATAAGCATCAGAATCAGACTCTGAATGAATTATCAGACACATTCAAAACAAGTAGTTAATATGCTAAGGATTCTAATGGATAAAGCAGACACCATGCAAGAAAAGATGGGCAATGTTAGCAGAAAGATGGAATTCTAAGTAAGAATCAAAAGAAACACTTAAGATGAGAAAAATTCACTGTAAGAGATAAAGAAGGCCTTTTGTTAGCTTATTAATAGACTGGACTTTAGTAGACTTTCATATTCAGGAAATAATGTATTTAGTGATATTTCAGTAGAAACTTGAAAAAGAAACAATAGAAAAATGAAAAACAAAGAAAAGATTGGAGAAAAACAAAGCAAAATCCAAAAATTGTGGAAAAATTTAAAAATAGCATACATCACTAGAAGGAAAGAGAAAGGAGCGGAAGACATAGCTGAGTAGTAATTGTGCATCTTCCCAAATTATCAAATACCATAATCACAGATGTAAAAAGAACAGCATACGGGCCCGCCCTGGTGGCGCAGTGGGTTAAGGAACGCACTATGAAGCAAACCGCAGCCACTACAGCATGAGTTCAATCCCTGCCTCCGGCCAGGAAGGGGACCCACATGGCGTAGCAGACCTCTCCTGCCTCGCCCGCTGCTGCCCTCAGCAGTGTGTTTCTGTCAATCTGCCTGTTCTGCATCCTGTTCTGCATCCTGCTCTGTCTGGTGGATTCTCTCACCACCCCCACACCTCTGGCCTGTACCCCAGTGCTTGTATGCATAAATAAATAAATCTTTAAAAAAAAAAAAAGATAAAAGTCTGTCACCAATGTTATAAAAAAAAAAAAAGAACAGCATACACAAAGCAGGAAAAAACTACACCTAGACATATCATACTCAAATAAGAGGAAATCAAACCTAAAGAAAAAATTGTGAAAGAAACTTAAGGGGAAAATAACATTATGTATAGAGGAGCATAGGCAAGAATTACATCTGATTTCTCAGAAACTATGCAAGGAAGAAAAGCATATAGTGGAATATTTTACATTCTGAGAGGAAATAATCCACCTAAAACTCTGTACCCCAAATAATTACCTTCAAAAATGGAGGGAAGTCAAACTTTACTAGCAAACAAAATCAAAGGCATTGTTTAGCCCTGCCTTACAAGAAGTGCCAAAAGACATTCTCTAGAGAGAAAGAAAATTATGTAGGTCAGAAACATATTAAAAAAGAAAAGAACACCAAAGAAGGAAGAAGTGACAGTGAAAAGAAAATTTTTTTTATTCTTAACTGATCTAACAGATAACAGTTTGTTCAAAATAATAATAGCGATAATATATTTAATCACGTATACTTATGTGTGTATGTATACATGTATGCTTTAGCATGTACATATTATATAGTATGTGTGCTTATACTTGAGTAAAATGAAACACAGCAAAGACATACAAGGGAGAAACCAGAATCACTTTATTATGAAAGTACACTATTCCATGAAGCAGAATAAGATCATATGATAAATGTGGAGAATTGTTGAAAATGGATGTGGATCAGTTGTAAATGTGCATTATGTACTCTATGATTAAAGACAGTGGGGGCAAAAAGTATAATTGTCATGTTAAAAAAGAAAAACAATTATATAAGATGCTCAAATTAAAACCATAAAAAGCATAAAAAGATATGAAAACTACACACCAATAGGCCTGAATTGATACAAAAATCTTCAACAAAATAGCAAATTGAATTCAACAAGATGGTTATAAGGATTATACATGACTTAGTGGGATTTATCCCAGGGGAAAAAGAATAGTTAAATATATGTAAAAGCAATCAATGTAATACATAGCAGAAAAAGGGATAGTAGAGAAAGTATTTGTTAAGAACTTAATACCATCTGTGATTTTTAAAAAGTCTAAACATGGGCCTCCCTGGTGGCGCAGTGGGTTAAGCAACGCACTGTGAAGCAAACCTCATGAGTTCGATCCCTGCTGCCGGCCAGGGAGGGGACCCACATGGCGCAGCAGACCTCTCCTGCCTCGCCCGCTGCTCCCCTCAGCAGTGTACTTCCGTTGATCTGCCTGTTCTGCTCCCCACTTTGTCTGTGGTGAATCCTCTCACCCCACCCCCACACCTCTGGCATGTACCCCAGTGCTTGTATGTATAAATAAATAAATTAAAAAAAAAAAAGTCTAAACAAGATGGGACTAGAAGGAACCTACCTCAACATAATAATGGCAGTATTATTACAAATCCACATTCAAAGAACATCTAATGATGAAAAACTCAGTTTTCCCATTAAAATCAGGAACAAGAAAAGGATGCTACTGTCTTCGCCTCTATTTTACTTATTATAAGCTTTAGCTAGAGCAATCAGACAAGAAATAAAAGGAATCCAAGTTGGAAAAGCAAAACATTACTATTCACGGACAATATGATACTAAAGAAAACAAAAGATTATTAAAAACAATAATACAGCACAATAGCAGGTTACAAAACCAGCATACAAAAATCTGCTGCAGCTTTACATACGAACAACAAATTAGAAGAAGAAATTCAGGACATAATTCTATTCACAACTGCTTCCAAAAGAATCTAGGACCTCTTCATGTTCTGGTCATGCAGACTCCTACTTCAGGTATCAGGAGAGGTGGCATAAGACTCACTCAGGAGGGGTGACTCTGATACCGTAGGCATGGGAGTAGAGTAAAGCCTATGTAAAGTTGAGATTTCGATCAAAGAGGGGGTGAATATTGGGGAGAGTAAGGAAAAATGCCTTTACTAAAACATGATGATGCATGCAAGGCCTGGGTAGGTGCTTTACAGGCACAGTCTCATTTAATATTAGCTGGAGCAGTCCGTGAGGTTGATAAGATGACTGAGGACATGAATCAACATACTGACCCTCAGAGAGGCCACAATGTCAGAACAACACAACTTGTGAACATTAGAATCGGAATTTGGAACTTGACTCCAAAGTCAATGTTTTTTCCCACTTACCACAGTTCTCTGACTTACTGTTTGATCATCATTGTAACACAAGTTGATGCAAGATACCAAGTATCTACCCAATAAATGTGGGTGAATGGAATCCCAGGGTAAAAGATATCTTCTGCATAGGCGCTTCTCTTTGGAAACAAACTACCCCACCTCATTTGAGATGGTTCCTGCAGGGGCTAAGTTAGCTTTCCCCCATACATCTAAATTCACAACTTTATTCTAGAAATTTGAAACCATGTAAGTAGTTTACTTTATAGACAAATCTGATTCTAAAAAAGAACACACATATATGTGTACATATGTATGGAGAAAGAAATTCCAAATGAAAAATGCCAATCACTTAACTCCATTAAATAAGTCTATTTCATAACAGACTAAATTACACTGACCTCATTACTAACCTCTAGGTACAATTTTCTTCAGATATCAGCTCTCTAGATAAATTTTAAAGTTTTCTGTTTAGAGAAATACAGTATTTTATTCTCAGAATTACCTTAATATTATTTATCAATAAACCTGGAATTTTAGTAATATTTAAAAAATAAACAGGGCCTCCTTGGTGGTGCAGAGGGTTGAGTGCCACACTGTGAAGCATCCATGGCACAGCAGCGGGAGTTCAATCCCTGGCTCGGGAGGGACCCACATGGCACAGCAGACCTTACCTGCCCCGCCTGCTGCTCCCCTCAGCAGTGTATTTCAGTGCATCTTCCTGTTCTGCTCCCCACTCTGTCTCTAGTGGTGAATCCTCTCACCACCCATGCCTCTGGCCTGTACCCCAGCTCTTAAATGCATAAATATTTAAAAAAATAAACAAATGACCAGAAGAAAAAATAAAAATGAACAAGAATAAGGGTGACAAATAAAAAATAGTTAGAAATATTAACCCAATTATATCAGCAACTAATTAGAAAATCAGTGAGCTAAATGTACTAATTAAAAGACAGATTGTCAGAGTGGGTCAAGATACAAAGCAAAACACTTACAAGAAACCTACTTTGAGTTTAAAGACACATATAACAAACAAATGAGTAGAAGATATACCATGCTAACACTAATCAAAAGAAAGAGTAGGTATACTAATTTCATGCAAAGTGGACTTAAAAGAAAAAAATTTATCAGAGATAAAGAAAAGCATTACATAATGATAAAGGAGTCAATTCTCTAAGACATAACAATCCTCAATGTTCATGC
The DNA here is from genome assembly GCA_019455555.1 of Galemys pyrenaicus. NCBI lineage: Eukaryota > Metazoa > Chordata > Mammalia > Eulipotyphla > Talpidae > Galemys > Galemys pyrenaicus. Next base: position 111,061 of record JAGFMF010011678.1, on the reverse strand, counting down.
CAAAATACATGAGATTAGGAACAAGATAAGGCTATAAAGAGTAATAGATAGGGGCCTCCCTGGTGGCTCAGTGGGTTCAGCCACTGCAGCATGATTTCAATCCCTGCTTCCGGCCAGGGAGGGGACCCACATGGCACAGCAGACCTCTCCTGCCTCACCCACTGCTCCCCTCAGTAGTCTATTTCAGTGGATCTGCCTGTTTTGCTCCCCACTCTGTCTCTGGTGAATCCTCTCACCTCCCGCAACTCTGGCCTGTACCCCAGTTCTTGTATGTATAAATAAATCTTTAAAAAAAAATAAGAGTAATAGATGAATTTTACAGTCGGAGACTTCAACACTTCTCAATCAAAAATGGACAAATTAGCAGACAGAAAAAAATTCAATAAAGGCACAACTGAAGGCAATATAATCTATCAGTTAGATATAATCACATCCACAAACTGCTTCATTCATCAGCTTAATACATACTGTTCAAGTTCACATGGAACATTTATCTAGAACACATTCTAGACCACAAAACACACCTTACAATTTAAAAGAATACAAATCATACAATATCAACACTCAGGTCACAATGGAATTAAACTGAAAGTCAGTAACAGAGATAATGGAAAATTCCCAAAATACACGAAAATTAAACAACACAATTCTAAATAACAATAAGGTCAAAGAAGAAATTTCAAGAGGAATTTTAAAATGTTTTGATCTAAATGACAATGAAAGCACAACTGAAGATTTCTAAGATGAAGCAAAGGGAGTTGGGAAATTTACAGTGTTGGGATGCACATATTATGAAAGGAGATAGACCTAAAATCAATAATCTAAGATTCCCCCTTAGGACACCAGAAAAAAGGAAGCAAATTAAGTCTAAAGTAAGTAAATAAAAATAGTAAAAATTAAAGCAGAAACCAATGAAGCTGACAATACAAATAAGGAAAAGCAAGTAAACCAAAAGATGCCTAAAAAAAATACCCAAGTAGGTACATAGATTACTAATGCCAGATGAGAAGGAACATCACTACAGACCTCACAGATATTAAAAGAATAAAGGCTTTTTTTTTTTTTTTTCACATTTGCTTCCAGGACACAGATATCATAAAAGTCACTGCTAAACTAAGGCAAAATGGAATAGGAAAAGACTCATAACTAATATCAGTATCACTGGACATGTAGATTGGGGCATCAAATCTACAAATGTGGGATCAACAAGAGAATCATCAAAACATTTGAGAAGGAGGCTGTTAAAATGGAAAAGGATTCCTTTAAGTACTCCTGGGTCTTGGATAAACAGAAAGATATCAACACTGATATCTTCCCATAGAAACTGGGGGTCAGCAAATATAAAACATTATTATAAGCACATCTGAAGCTGAGACTTGAACACAAAATGTAAAACTGGGCCTCCCTGGTGGCGCAGTGGGTTAAGCAACTCACTATGAAGCAAACCACAGCCACTGCAGCATGAGTTCGATCCCTGCCGCCAGCCAGGGAGGGGACCCACTTGACGTGGCAGACCTCTCCTGCCTCGCCTGTTGCTGCCCTCAGCAGTGTGTTTCAGTCAGTCTGCCTGTTCTGCTCCCCACTCTGTCTCTGGTGAATCCTCTTACTGCCCTGGACTCTGGCCTGTACCCTGGCTCTTGTATGTATAAATAAATAAATCTTTTTTTAAAAATTTTTTTAAAAATGTAAAACTCCTAGAAGATAATATAGGAGAAAACCTAGATGACCTTGGGTATGGCATGGACTTCTTAGATTCAATGCCAAAGGCACAATCCAAGAAAGAAACGGTTGATAAACTGAACTTCAATATATTAAATTTTTCTAGTTTGTGAAAGACAATATGAAAAGAGCAAAAAGACAAGCCACAGACTTGGGAGATGATATTTGAAAAACACATCTAACAAAGGACTATAACAAAATGCAAAGAATTCTTAAAACTGGGCCACAGACCTAACAACACTTGCTAACAACCCCTAAATAAGGAATAGACAGCACAGAGGATTTTTAGGGGAGTGCAAATATTCTGTATGGTACCATAATGATGGATACCTGTCATGGCACATTTTTCTTAACCCATGAAATGTAAATTAAGAGTGAACGCCAGCCAATTTGATGTGACAACATAGGTCATCAAGTGTAATAATAATACCATTCTGAGAGGAATACAGAGAAGAGAAGAGACTACATGTCAGTGGAAACAGGAAGCTATATGGGAAATATATGGACTTTCCTCTCAAGTTTTTCTGTGAACCTTAAAACTACTATAAAAAGAAGTCTACAAATTTTTCTTTATTTTATCTGAGTTGGTTCTAATTTCAATTGTTCCACATCTTACCAATAGGGTTTCAGTTTTGGTTGCCATTAAAATAAAATGGTAAAATTAGTTGGAAAATTTTAAATGAATTGCTGTCAAAAGGACTTCATTAAGATTAATGTGTGTGAAAACACTGTGTGTATGCAAGCCCTCTGTGTGTGGAACACTGAGAATCAAAAATATTTCAGGCACTGTCCCAAGCAGTTGGGATTATAAACAAAGCCAATACGAATTCTGCCCTCTTGTAGTTTATATACTAACAGTGGTAGATATAGACAATACAAAGAATAAGTTATGGCGAATGTAAAGATGAGACAAACTATGGAGACAAAAGAAAAAGTGGTGAAGAATCATGGGAAGGCAAATACGGGAGTGCCAGGGGTTGTAATTTTTAAACAGTCACCATGCCTCTATTGAAGAGGTGATATTTGAGCAAAGATTTCAAGAGTCAGTCATGTAAATATCAGGACTAGGAGGGTCTCTCTGTGGGAAAGTGCCAAAATGAAGCCCTTGGGCATGACATGTCTGGCACATAAACCAAGGACATGGAGATTAGAACCGACAAAGCAAGGGAAAGCAGAAGGAAAGGCGGATAAGAGCGGTAACAAGGGACCCGCACAGACTGCTGCATCTAAGTGAGCAGGGCAGCCATGTAGGGTTAGAAGAGTAACCTGGCAGGCACACTTTTTAAAGGATCGCCTGGCTGCTGAGAAGAGCACAGGGAGAAAAGCACAGAAGCAGGGACCTCTCAGCAGGAGGCCATTTATAGACTGTGTTCACAAAACCCTTGTCCTTCAGCAGGAGAAATTGCCCTCAGATCCAGTAAACTTTCTATCTCTGTTCCCCTAGAAACCATGAGGCAAACTGTCAGTTTTGTTACCAGGCAACACTGCTTACGGTAAGAATGACCCACTGGTAAACTGCTTGAGACCAGGAAGAACGATAAATACCCAGCAAGTGGCCATATTTGGGCTTCTCTTAGTAGAGTGACACCTGTAATGGGACATAACCTTGTAGCAGTCATGCAGACTCCGCTCACGGGTTGTTATACAAGATAATGGCTACATACCTACTTCACGTGAGCCTCATGACTCAATTGCCTGGAAGGAGAGGCCGAGAGTTCTGACTGCTCTACAAGAATTCCCACCAAGAAGAGCATCTGATGTGTCACAGATGATAAGCGTTCTTTCCTCTTCCGTCTCCTCCCAAGAGAATCTGTTGTCAATTGTGGCCCACAGCAACCCCTAAGTCTATGCAGTTTAGTCCTAAGAATACTCCTGGTAAGATAAGGCTCTACTGTGGTAACCTCAGCAAGGACTGGTAATGATGTGGACCAAAATGATAGTGGCAGAAACACGAAAAGGGGGTAAAGACTATAATGTACTTTGAAGGCAGCGCATACAGGATCTTCTAAGGAAAAGAATGTGCAACATGAAAAAAAGTAGAGATAACAGTAAGATTCCTGCCTAAGCAACTGGACAGATGGAGAACACAACAGAGGAGTTCAATTCTAGACAAGTTCATTTTGAATAGTGGTCCTGCATCATCTCACTTGCTCAATGACCCAAAGTGGCTGCAGCAGTTGTAAGTCTCCTGTGACAACATCTGAATGGAGAAATGCACCTTCCAGAAATGAAAGAAACCTGACTCCTAGGCGACTTCCCTTATGTGTCCATGCCTAACCCAGTCACTGGCAAGAAGAGAACAGGATGAGCAACAAATCAAACTGCCTCCTTGGGCAGGGGGAGTGGGAATTCCATGAAGGAAGTGAACAATAAACACATGAGCAAAAGTGGGATTTTATCAGCAAGGAAATAGGAATTACTAATAGGTGTAAGCATCAGTCAAGAAGCCAAGGATATTGAATGGATGGGCAGAGATGCTGAGCTCAGGAGACAAATCTTCACGCTCTTTCCTCTGGCCTTCTTTCATGGCCTCTTCCTCCCGTAGCCGTTCTCCACTGCAGACCTTCTCTGTGATGCCACCCTGAAAATCTCAGCCTACAGGTTCAACTGTGCTCATTTTTGCACACCCACACCACACTCCAAGTGTCCACCGTCAGGCATGCATACCCCAAGTCCATGCTCTCAATCACCTTCTGCATTCAAGGCTGCAGTGATCGCCAAAGAGGCCAGCGGTGCAAAGGCCTGACCAATCATCATTTACCCTACAGCCACCCACACTGATGTTAAAACCACCCAGAATAAAAGAAATGAGATAAATAGATAGATAATAAGAGAAACAAAAATAACATAAAGTACAGGTACAAAATAAAACAGGGAGCAAGGTGATGCGAGAAAGCGATATACCCTCTGTTCCCAAAAGACATCTAGATAAATCCAATGAAACTTCACAACCACCAACTAAAAATTCTAAATGATTTCGGGGGTGGGGGGGAGCGAGGGAAGGAATCTAAAAATCAAAAAGTAAAAAAGAACACTGTCTCAAAAATTAAAAAAGAAACACTTTGACCTAGACTTTCACATCCAAATGATCAGTCAAGTGAGAAAGCAGAATAAAGGCATTTTCAGACACATAGGGACATTACTTAAGGGTGTTCTCTAGCAAACTAGGATGAAAACCAATGAAGTAGATGTGAGAACACAAGCGTGGAAATGGTCCAAGAGTGAAGTGAAAAAGGAGTCCTGGGACAGCGCTGTGCAGCAGGACTAGACAATAATTCATCTTAATAAAACAAAAAAATGAGCAAACGCCATGAAAGGAATAAAGGAATGGATCCTGCTCAAAAGACAGAACAACTAAGAGGCTGGCTTAATGACAGGAATGCAAATGTTTCTTTTCTCCGTAGGAAAAAAAATAAAAAGATACGCAACAGGAAACTTCAGCAGAACACTGCGGGAGTAGGCCTAGATCACAGGCCATGCTGGGTTGCCGCGGCCACTGCTGTGCCAGGCCCTCAGTCCGAAAGACACCAGAGAGACAAGCCAATGTGGGAGCAGACTGGATCCAGCTTCATTCAGCTTCACTGCAGTTATTTGATCATACCGGAAACCAAACAGGCATAATTTACATTGATGTGTCATACCTTTGGTGGGACAGCAATTCCAGGAGAGAGCTACCAGTGTGGAGTTGTCTATCCTACATTCCAGAAAATGCAGCAAAGCATCATGGCCCAGGACCATCAGCCCACACCAGGGACCTGCATCAACAGCATGGCTGTGGGCCTATTCAAGGTCAACAAAGACCCCATGATGGAGTTCCACCAGCTGATCCTACCTAAGAACATCCATGATGCCTGGTTTTGCACCAATGATATATTCACGCTCGTCCTGCACACTCAGCTAATCTTTCCCCATCAGGCACTCATGCTTTTTCCTTCTCTGTCCAATTCCCCATATTATTCATGCTACTCCAGATGCCCCAATGCCATACACAACCAAGGAGGGCTGTAGGGAGGGTGCTTGCAGTGCACTGCTGTTGCCTGGGTATCATGTACCACATGGGGATACTAGACCAGCTGCAGACAGGAGAAGTGTGTGCTGAACCAGTGCAGGCCTTGGACTTAAGAAAAACAACCAGTTTGCTTAATCTACTCAGAAGCTGCTCCAGTAACCCAAAGAAGTAAAAAAGAAAGTGGCTGTCTTCACCACTCAGATATAGATGTTTCAATGCCTCCTGTTACAATACGGTCAGGAAAATTTTCTCAATAACAAAAAGAACGCTGTTGTCTATCCACAGCCTTTCCTCCCTTAACTGCTGCTAAAGGAACTTGCTTTTTTGCCTTTTTGTTTTTAAAGGGTATCAGATGAAAAGCAATTGAAGTGGGATGGCAGGTCCTCCCCCAGACCCATGGGACGAATCGCTAAAGGTCTAACCTAACTCTGGAAGTCCCAGTCTCCTTCACAAGTGATTGGTGTAGAGAGACAGACAAGGCGAGCTGTTCAAGCTAGAGACATACAGGGAAGTCGTGTGGAGAGTTTTGGAAAGTTTTTCCTCCAAGATAAAGAGATCTGATGGAGAAATTTTTCTATGAAGGACATTGTTGGACAGCTGGTGAATTCAAACATGGGCTGTAGAGTAATAATGTTATATTACAGGAGACATGAAATGGTACCACAAACACCCAAAAGCCTGACTACCAGGTATGAGGAGTATGATTAAGCAGTTAACCTATCAGAGTCGCCTTTAGCTTGCAAGTGAGCAGTTCGTCATTTTCTAGAAGCTCCAGCCTATAACTGAGAAAGGTAAAATACAGGTCAAGCAATTGCTGCCCAACACACAACTCCACTAATGGATATTCTCCTCTAATCTTGCCTGCAGATCTCCTTGTGCAGCTGAGAGTTAGCACAATCCTGCAACTCCACCTGTCCAATCCTGCTTCCTCCTTTGTTTTTGTACTCTGTCTCAACACCTGCTTCTTAGAGAACTGAACCTGTGATAATTAACAGTGTTAAATTTCCTGTATTTAGTAACTGTTCTGTAATCACATAAGAAAGCTTTGTTAGTATGGTGTAGTATTTAAGGGTAAAGAGTCATCTCTGCAACTTTCAAAAAGATTTACCCAAATAAAAATAACTACAGATCTAGTTCTAAATATATAAAGAAAAGGAAAAAGCAAATATAGCAAAATGTTTATAACTGATGAATCAAAGTGGAAATCAGACCAGAGTTCATGTTACTGTTCACACAAGTTTTTTTGTAGGTTTGAACACTTTTGAAAGGGGGATGATCCAAAAAAAGAAGCACCAGCCCATCCCCTTTCTCCTGCCTTTTAGTACATGAAAAAAAAAGAAAAGAAATGCTTAGAGCTAGAGCAGCCACAGGCAGTAAGGCAAAGATCAGGACAATCAGATGTCACCTGTAGCTGGATATTATGTGAAATGCTGCCAAAAACAACCACGACGGTACACCAGGAAAAACAAAAAAGCTATTCAAGGAAGTGGCGGTACAAGTGTGAAAAAAAAAATATGACATGATTTTGAGCAATTGAGAGATGACAGGAAAACAGAACCTATTTGTCTTTGACATTAGAAATGTCTTCCTTCTATTAGCATGGGGTCATATCACTGAACATGTAGAGAAGAAAATATAACACCACTGCAGTCTACAGTGAATATTTGCATAATTTAAAGAAGACCATTATAAAAACATACCACCAAAGACTTCATTAAGCTTACAGAACAGAATGTAAATGTTTTCAATCTTGTCAGTGAAACAGGCAGGGCTGGGACCTCCCTGGTGGCACAAGGGGTTAAGCACGGTACTATGAAGTATCCGCAGCCATTGCAGCACAAGTGCAATCCCCGACCAGGTAGGTGACCCACATAGCACAGGAGACCTCTCCTGCCTTGCCCACTGCTCTCCTCAGCAGTGTATTTCAGTCAGTCTACCTGTTCTGTTCCTGCTCTCTCTCTGGCGTATCCTCTCACCCCCCACACCTCTGGCCTGTACCCCAGTTCTTGTATGCATAAATAAATAAATCTTTAAAAAGGCAGAGCTGATAGAAGTTGGGAGATGGAGTGGGGGAAATGGAAGGAAAAGGGGAAAAGGAGTAAGATTTCAATTTTGAATGCCAAATAAGTAAACAGCTTCTCTAAACATACTCAACTCATTTTTAAGTTTTGAAGATATAACTCACGTAACAATCCACATCCTTTTTATCTAGGTTGTCTTTTTATTACCAACTTGTAAGAGTTCTTTATATAATCTAGATACAAGTCTCTTACTTGGCATAACTGGCAAATATTTTCTCTTATTTTGTGGGTTGTCTTCATTTTCTTGATAGTACCCTTTGAAGCATGTAAGTTTTTAATTTTGATGAACTCTAACTTTGACCTCTGTTGCTTGTGCTTTTGTGCTACTTCTAAGAAGGCTTTGCCTAACCCAAGGTCACTAGAATTTACTCTCACTTTCTTCTGGGAAGTTTATCATTTCAGCTGTTACATTTAAGCCTATGATCTATTTTTAGTTAATTTTGGGTACAGTGTAAGGAAAGAGTCCAAATTTGTTCAGAGTCCAAATCTATTTCATGTAGATATCTGGTATCTCTTAGCATCACTTGCTTAAGACTATTCTTTTCCTACTGAATTGCCCTGGCACTATTGTCAGGGAGAATCAATTGATCCCTCTGACAATTGATCGATTGATCATAGGATTCCTGTACTCTCAATAGTATTCAAATGATCTATAAGTCAGACACTTTTTAAAATATAAAACACACAGATACAAACCAACTATTTTAAAGTGTACAATTCAATGGCATTTACTACAACCATAATGTAGCATAAACAATATTTCTATTTAGTTCCAAAATGTTTTCATCTCCGCCAAAGAAAATCTATACCCATTAATTAATCATGACTTAATCCACATGCCCCTGGCAACTGCCAATTTATGTCTATAAGTTTATATGTTCTATATATTTCTTATCAATGGAATCACAAATGATCTTTTTCTCTACCTTTCTTCATGGAACATAATGTTTTAGAGTACTCATCATACTTATAGTATTTTATATAGTAATTATCAGTATTCCATGTTATGGCTATATAATATTCCATAGGTGGCTATACCACGTTTGGCTACCCAGTCATTAGTGGACGAACATTAGGTTGTTTCTACCCTTTGGCTAATAAAAACTGCTTTGTAAGTGTAGTTTTGAAAATCCACATACAATTATTTTTTGAAATATCTATTTTCAATTCCCTTAGGTACACAGCAGGACTGGAATATCCGTGTCATGTGGCAATTAATTCTAGGTTGAACTGTTTGAAAAGCCACCACTGTTTTCTACAGAAGTTGCATCATTCTACATTCCTACTAGCAATGTACAAGAATCCCAAATTCTCAAAACCCTCACCAATACTTTTTTTTTCTGTTTTCTAATTCATGTTCAAATGTGACATCTGGAATACAACACAGTATTCCAGAACTAGTCTGAACAATAAAGAATAAAGACTGACATGCTTCCCCTTCTGAAATCTCCTCCTTCTAGTAATCCAGATGATTCTATCACTTTTCAGGTGGTCACATTACATTTTAAATCCATATTGAGTTCATCACAGTAATTAAAATACTGAAGTTGCTCAATCACACCTCCCTACTCCTATAATTATGTAGCTATTATCTGAAACTATATAGGACTTCATATCAAGCTCCATTAAATTATAATGTTAGCCGCCGTCTACCATTTCAGTCAGAAATATTTAAGTTATTCTTCAAAAAAATCATTTCATCCAAATTTGATAAGAATATAATATCAATGCTTTAATTCACACCATGTCCAAAATATGGACAGTGACCTTCAGCATGTCATTTATCATCACAGAAACTTTTCTGCATTTATCATCAACTCATTATCAATTTTTAGAGGCGCTACTCAACCAATCACATTTCCACCTAATTCTACGATCACTCAACCCACATGCTCCTCATTCACCGAGGGACACATTATAAGAGGTCTGGCAGAACCCAGTCATACTGTCTCATCTGCCTTCTCTGGATCCACGGTCCAATAAATCTATCTAAAAAGAAGTAAGGTTAGTCTAACATAATTGCCTCTGTTGAGCTCATGTAACATTTTCCTTTAAAAGCTAATCATAGTCAATATTTTAAGCATGTAAGATCATTAAGCATACTAGGTCATTCTAGGTTTCAAATCATATTTTGAGATTTTTATAGCAACATTAAATTACAAAGGAAAAGCAATCTGTATCATTCAAGGCATCGTAGGAAATAAAGGTATCAACTGTGTTAAAATTCAATTATCAAAACAAGTGTGTGTTTTCAATTCTAAAAGTCTCCTCTCAACAACAAAATAGGAGAAAAAATTACCCCATGTCTACAAGAAATATAAAGAAGTAAACTTTAATAAGAAGTTGTGTTTCTAACAAAATATATTGAAACCAATCCCCCTAATTTGTTATAGAGAATATTGCTAGCTCAAAAATCCTTAGTATCTTCAAAGGTTGTTCAAAGTAGCCTCTACTTTGCCTCTTCATGATACTTACTATCTCTACCACTCACTTTTGCATTCACTTGATACTTGTTACTTATTATTTGTGAACTGTTTGCTAATTTACCTATTGTCTACAGCATCCCATTTGCAGAAAAAAAGATACAGTCTCATTCTTTTTTATCTTCATCACAACCAATACAGTATGGTGTTTATAAAAAGGAAAGCATGCCTAGTCTTACATTAATTTATGCTACATACACTAATTAAAACATATAAAGAACTAAAATTAAAGTGAAAAATATCAGATAAAGCTAAAGCCATTTAAGGATCCTCAGGTTTGCTGAGTGGATTATAGTGTTAAAAGGGGAAATATGGTCAAGCAGAGGATTCCCTAAGACAAAGTAGCTTTGTGCATTTTCCAAGGTAGTGGGCAAAAGACAGGAAAGAAACAAAGATGTAATAGGTGAAGGAAAATGTGGAAGGAATAAGATCTGGGGTTCAAGTGAAGAAAAGATACCTTTCTGAAAAATAACTGAGCTTAAGAGATATGTGGAAGTAGGCCAGGGTTAAATTGTTGTGTTGAGAGAAAGAATGTTTACTTAGCTTCTAATGTACATTAAGCATGCGTATGTGTTTCCTATTGTTGCTGTGACAAATTACCACAAACCTAATAGTTTTAAATAGTTGTTATCTTACAGACCTGTAACTCAGAAATTCAAAATAGGTCCTACTGGGCCAAAATCAGTGTTGAAAGAGTTTCATTCCTTTCTGGAAGTTCTAAACAAAGTCTGTTTTCTCACCTTTACCAGTTCATCGAGGGCCCCCCTCTTCCAGTTTCAAAGCCAACAATGATCCACAGATTCCCCCCTCACGACCCCTTCTCTCTGGTCTGACTCCTTGGACCCTTCTGCTGCTTGCTGCTTCTTTAAACACCCTTTGACAGCTTTAGGCCCACCTGACAACAATCACAGTAGGCCCACAGATAACACAGCATCAGATAACCCAGCAAAACTTCCCAATCTTAAGGCTAGCTGATTAAAAACCTTAATTCTACCTGAAGCCTAAATTCCCTTTTGTCATGTAACACTGCTCACAGGTTCTAGGGATTAAAGTATAAAGGGGGGGGTGGGGGGAAGGGTTCCCACCTGCCATAAGCACTATGATCTGTGCTTCATTTACATCTTTTTGTTTAATTCATCTCAGGGATTTCATCTTTTACTCATTTTATACATGAGAAATCTGTGGCTACCCATGGTACTTTTAGAGACTTTAAATGACAGCCTAAAGTGCTGGGCTTACAGGAGACATTATTACAAACGTTTGTGGAACTGAATGAGTAGAAGCAGAATTCAGACAGCCCAGCCTCCCCTGGCTTATTTCCAAAGCTGCAAACTACTTCTGCCACTAGTCTGGTGTATACGCACATGTGTATATTGGGGGTGAAGGGAAATGTGCAAAGTAAGGTTTTTCTTGCTCTCCTACCAAAACCACCTGTTGTTTCATCCCTTTATATTTGAGATCTCTGTGCATGATTTTGCTTAAGGTTTTAATCTCTACACTATGCTACATTTCATCTAGGCTTTAAGAATCAAGGCTAAGGCTAAAACTATGTGAAAAGGTGACGTGTCAGTGAAAACCCAATGCATTTATGTATCATCTCTCATCTATTTTGGATGAATTAGACTATAAGTTTGTAAATTCATTCCTAAATCATCAATTTTAGTTTCCAGGTTTAAACATGTTTTATAATATTTCAAGTATTCAGATAAATTCCCCAAAGTGTAGTATATTGAGTTAAAGGTTAAAAATATTTTAATGTCTTGACACATAGGCATGATTTTTCAGGCTCCTACCAGCCATAAGGTATCAGCCTTCTTTTGGAAAATGATTATTAAAGTGATATAAGTGACTTCCAAGTGTCCCTTCTGATCTACCATGAGATTGTACAATATTCCCTCACATTATCTTCTTTTTATGTGCCCCCCGAAGAGGCTATTGATCAGGAGCTCAAGGAAAGGGTCCATGACTGACAGAGAAGCCATGAGTTAGATGGCTGCCAACTGTCTTGATGCGACCTGTACCTCTAGAACAGCCATTTTTAATCTTTCCTGGGTCACAGCCTCTGCTTTGAGAACCTCTCACGAGAAAAATGCACAGGAACATGTAGGGTAAGTTAAAATGATCAGGCTTTTCCACCCTCCTGCCATTAGTGTCAACCATGGACACCTGTGATCCTCCACGCATGCCTGGTGGTGGGCCCTTCAAGTGGCGTATGAGCACGCACAGGTGAGCACACCTGGGCTGAAACATATAAGGGCAGTATCATGAGGCCACCAGGAGAGAGAGAGAGAAGGAGAGCAAGCAGAGAAGAAGCAGAAAGAGAAAAAGAGAGCAGAGGCTAGAGAGCCCAGAGAGTAGTACAGATGCGCCAGGGGCTGGGAGGTCTGCCAGCCTCCTGGCCCCCCAGAACCCCTGCCTGCCGTGTACCTGGTCACCTCTGATAATGATGTAATAAAAGCCTAAAAAAGTCACCAAGGGCTCCAGAACTCCTCCTTGACCCATCTGCTCGGATCATAGATAACCTGCTCTGTGCCCTCCTGGCACTACAAACACATTCTCAAGATGCTCAATACAACTTATTTTATTACATTTTAAATCAAATGCCATCAAGACCATATAAAACCAGTCTTTTGCAAGGATATCTATATGTCTCCTTTTAGGGTGTGTGCCAAAATGTGCTTTATCCAGGAGTAAAATCCAAAGTAAACAATAAAACAAACCAAACTTTCACTACCACAGTAGTGACTGCTAACTGCAATCAAAACAGAGCTAGGAGAAAAATCCACCTCTATTGCATTATTCTCCAGGGACAGCTGGGGAAAACGTAGATGTAAGAGAGAGGCAGGCCCCAGCCATAAGGGAAAAACAATGGTTACTGGATTTAGTGATTACGTCCCAAAACACAAACATTTTACACTTGCATTTATTTTCAAAAAGGAAAGCTACAGCTTCATAAACAGGAGGCTAGGAAGACAAGTTTAAATAACTAGGGGGGAAAAAATCATACCAGACCTACTATGTTCTCACTACTTATATCATTTGAAATGTACTAAGTTCAAAGTGGAGTATATGCACCCTCAGGAGTGATCAAGCCCATTGTAGAGTGAAATGAAATTACTACGCCGGACACCTATGCACTACCTTAAATTTGAAATTTGCGCTTTTCTAATACTTGATACGTCAGACTAACCCCAGCACCTCTCTTGGCCCAGCGACAGGCTGCTTCAATCTTATGCTTAATGAAATATGTGGGATACCACAAACTGGCTCACCTGACATCCAGTGTACCTCTGGACAATTTGAAAGGCACCCTTTTAGTTGTTGGGGGTTAAACATCACCATATGAAATTTCTCTAAAGAAATTCCAATATCATACATTCTCCAACGCCCAGGGGGGTTCTTGATCTGACTTTCTAATCCAGGGTTGCAACTAGGGTCAGTTCTGCAGCCTCCAGAGCAACTGGAGGCAATGCAGTCTGAACAAAGCAGAGGCTCTGGATTCCAATGTAGCTCCAGGGGTGCTGTCAGCGCTCCCTGTGGCTTACCTCTCTATGACCACCCTAAAACCTGTGGCTGGGTCTTCTAACATTTCCGTAAGCACCAACATGCTTAAAATACTCAGAGTGGTTTCTGCTGGGGCCACAATGAAACACCAACAGTATCGCAGTAGGTTAGAGTCTCGGAAGGGAAGATGGTGGTTTCACACCCAGTACGTGTTATTTGTGAGGTTCTCATGCTTGATCACTTTCAACACACATCCTGCAGTTTGCATGTGTCCAGCTAAGTAGATTTGCAGATCTCATTATAATTATGATATCACTCACCAAAGGACTGAAAAAGATTTTTTCCAGGAAAGACAGATTGAACAATATTAATAAAGCAAAATTCAAGCAAGCATCACGAAAACGACAGAGCTGATAAGTGCCTTGTTATCAGTGACAGCATGTCATCAAAAATTGTAAGGTTCAAAAAAATTATTATCTTATAAAATGTAGAACTATAGAACATTTAGAAGAAAACATTAAAAATCCATAATGAGGGCCCTCCCTGGTGGCACAGTGGGTTAAGCAACGCACTATGAAGCAAACCGCAGCCACTGCAGCATGAGTTCGATCCCTGCCGCCAGCTGGGGAGGTGACCCACATGGTGCAGGCAGACCTCTCCTGCCTGGTCCACTGTTCCCCTCAACAGTGGATTTCAGTTCATCTGCCTGTTCTGCCCCCTGCTCTGTCTGGTGGATTCTCTCACCACCCCCACACCTCTGGCCTATACCCCAGTGCTTGTATGCATAAATAAATCTTAAAAAAAAAATCCATAAGGGAAAAGCATTCATAGAACACTTCAACTCATAAAAGAAAAAAAATAACTATATGCACTACATGAAAATTTAAAACTTTCTACTCTCTGAAAGACTGTGTTGAAAGGATAAAAAGACAAGATATGAAGATGTTTGCAAGTCTGACATCTGACAAAGACTTACAACTCAAATATAAGAACTCTCGAAATTGAACAACAAGAAATAGTCCACTTAGCTCACAAGGGAATAGTTAATTTGCCTATTAGGGAAAGGCAAATTAAAGCCACATTGAAATATCAATGCTAGAAATGAGTAAAATTTAAAAATAGGAGAAATATCAAATTTTGGCAAGCAAACAGAAAAGCTTGATTGTCATATATTGTTGTTGGGAATTCTGGAAAGCATTGTGGCAACTGCTTATAAAATTAAATGTAGGGCCCTTCTTGGTGGCCTGGGGTTAAAGTCTCAGCACCATCATCACTGCAGCCTGAGCTCGATCCCCAGCCAGGGAGGTGACCCACATGGTGCAGCAGATGGCTCCTGCCCCGCCTGCTGCTCCCCTCAGCAGTGTATTTCAGTCAATCCACCTGTTCTGCTTCCCACTCTGTCACTGGGGAGTCCTCTCACTTGTCCCCCCATCCCCACACCTCTGACAAACACCCCCAGTTCTTCACAAAAAATATTTTTTTAATAAAATAAGAATAAATGTATACTTAGAATATGTCCTAGCAATTACACTTCTGAGTGTCTATCCCAAAGGGAAGAACACTGATGTAAACACAAAAACCTATACATGAAAAGTTCACAGCAGCTTTATTTGCAACAGTTGAAGACTGGAAATGACTCATACATTCTTCAACAGGTGAAGAGTTAAACTGTGTACTATGGTACATCTGTTCAAGTACTACTCAGCAATAAAAAGAATTGATACACATGACAACCTGGATGGTTTTCTAGGGCATTCTGCTGAGTGAAAAAAATCCATCTCAAAATGACACAGTCACAGTAGGAGAACAAATCAGTGGTTGCCAATACATGGGCCAGTAGGGCCCTGAGATGCAGATGCATGAAACAATGACAAGACAGTTCTTTAACTTGACTGTGGTGGTAGTCCCATGAATCGAGACATGAAATGTTACATATACACACACAAGCGTGCACTAGAAGCTATGAAATCTGAGTAAAACTAACAGTACTGTACCAATGTCAGTTTCCTGGTTAAGGCATTACAACTGGGAGACACTGAATTAAGGTTATACAGGACTCTCTGTACTATTTTTGCAACTTCCTATGAGTCTATCCTTATTTCAAAATAAAAAGTTTTCTTTCAAGTCCCATGGCAGTCAATCAGTTATCCTAAAAATGACTAGTATTTTAAGGGAATCCAAAAACATGGACATAACATTTTAAATTGTCCTAAAACATTTTTCATCTTTATCTCTTTGTTTTGCTAGTGTTTTATGTACACAATATGTAGTATATACTTTATAACACATAAGCATATGGGGAATACAGACTCAACATCTTCAAAATGCCAGAGAGTGAAAAAATTTTCTGCATATCTCATTGTACAGGCCACAAAAGTCTAAGATGCTATCTAGCCCTTAAAATTTTTACTTGAGGAAGCACAAGCCAGAGGAAAAACACTGGACTAAAAATCAGACAGAACTCAATTCTAGCCACAGTTTAAGTAAGTCACAATTTCATTCTCATGTATAAAATGCAAGAGCTGTACCAGGTCCTCCTTCCTAAAAACACTGTAGTTCTAAAAACATTTTTGACTCCAATGAGTTAGCTCAACAATAGGAAAAAATGATACAACTATAAAAAAATAAGTGACTAGGACTCTGAACAGCATTTACTGAACGTAGAGTAGGGTCCAATATTGCCAGGAATATTAAATACACTACATGGACTAGATTATCAGCAATACAAACATAGAAATGGGCCTCTACAAAGATAATTTACCTCAAAGAAAATAGATTAGCAAATATCCAGTTTAAATACAATTATATATAGATAACAGCCTCACATTTGTTGAAGGCCTCTAATTTCTGCTCAGGGAATAATACTAGGTTCTGTGTTAGAGCAGACACTGTACCTCTACATACAAATGTCCTGCTGTACAAGCTTGGGGGTAATGATGGTTCTTACAAAAAGTGGAATATCAAAACATCCAAAAACTGAGAAGACTATTCTCCATCCACTTGAGGACACTTAGTAGGACAGGAATTTTTTTATTTATTAATTTTTTTCTCTCACATCACTGCAGTCCTCAGTATTATCCCACCACCATATCACCCATGAAGCATCACCACATTCCCTTCTATTCAGTGAGACAGAATTTTAAGAAATTTGTTAATCAGAGGAAGTAAGCATTCCACCCTATTAAACACCTTCTGCTAATCCAGAAACAGCAGCTACCTGAAACAGAGTCCAAAAACAGGAAAGATACAAGAATCCTCTAAACAATAAAAGCATAACATAATAAGGGCCTAGCACAAAAACTCCATGCACAAAAGGTTCTTTGGTTCCTCACCCAGAAGTCTATCACTTTTATCCCGCATTCAGCAAGTGTGGTTATAGGTTCTATTCTCACAGGACACCAGAAATGTTAAATTCAAAGGCAAGAAAACCACTACAGACAGGTGTAGAAAACTGTAAGATACAGCAAACGGTAAAGAAACAGGCATATCAACCCCCAAACCAGAGATGGCTTAGAAAGGAATGGTTTCAACAACCTAAATGCCCAAAAACAGATGAGTGGATCGGGAAGCTGTGGTACATATACACGATGGAATACTACTCAGCAATCAGAAATGAAAAACTAGAC
>JAGFMF010011678.1:55512-89715 GCA_019455555.1 Galemys pyrenaicus | reverse complement strand
TCCCCACTCTCTGTGGTGAATCCTCTCACCTCCCACACCTCTGGCCTGTACCCCAGTGCTTGTATGCATAAATAAATAAATCTTTAAAAAAAAAAAAAACAACTATCTGAACTTCTAATGGTTTTATAAAATACTGGTGAGCTAATAACACTACTCAGGATTTTAAGTGACAGTTTAAAAAAAATGGAGGGAAGGGGTTGCTAGAACTTTTGTTAATGGATTTTTACCAAGATCTCACAATCTAATGAAGAAATATAAAACTAATCATAGTCAAAGCACAGTCTGTAAAAGGTTTTTACAGGAGCAGAAGGTAAAAACAATCACTTATGGTTAGACTAGCAGAAGAGCTTTCTACAAGTTGACACCTGAGCTGGGTTAAATGGATGGTAGCGCTGGAACAGTAACAATAGTTGAAATCCAGAGCACATGCTCTGCCCACCTCCAATATGATATAAATAAAAATAATTAAAGGAAAGCACATACACCCAGAAAACCCCCAGAGATATTTGTTTTTTAAAACACTACAAAATCTGCTAGGTAAAGCAATGAAAACTTTGCCATCTCATCTAGGTCTCTTCCATCATGCCACTTATTCCTTTACCATCTGGATGTGAATCTGTGTCACTGTTTGTACTTGTTATGTGCTGCAATACACACTGTCTCTTTGCCTAAGAACAATGATATTGCAGCTTTCCATTGAACTGCAGACCTTTGAGAGCAATGACTGACATCCATTTCTACTTTATCTTCTCATAATATATCCCTTAGAGAAAGGGGTACTCAGCAGTGTTGTGGACAAAGTAACCCTAGTTCTAATAATTATGACAAAGAGCAATCTCCACCACCAAGATGTATGTGGAACAGATGTTGTACAAAACACATTTTTGTGCATAGAGAAAGCACCTAGATTGACATATTTCCCCCCAACAATGACCCAATTGCTGCTGTTTGGTATAACTTGTTCAGAAAGGTGTTTAAGAAAAAAAGTCTCTCAAATAGCCTTTTGAGAACAATGTCTTCTTCCATCACAAAGACGTAGAACAAGACACTTATTTGGGCACTAAAAAGATACTAGGTCCCACAGTGAATTACACAGAAATGGAGGACAGTTTTAGTTCCCAAAGATCTCAGGGGTCAGTTTCAACTCAAGAAATGGCTCAGCAATGTTTTGTAGCTAAAAGACAATGCAGTTAAAACAATGTGAAAAGCAAATCAGGAAATATGTTTTCCAGGAAACACTGTGTATTTCAAAGAAATTTCACTTTTTGCATGTAAGCTTTTAAAGGTCCAAAAATTCTCTCCTCTGTTGTTTAAATGAACTGATGAGAAATAAATTGGGAAACTAGGTTTAATTTTCTATTTTCTATTATGAGATGAAAAGAAGATTATGCCAGCAAGTTTGCCTGACATTCTTATCACAGAAGAGAATTAAAAGGGAGAGGAGAAGGAGGGATGTCAGGTGTAACAATGCCAGATATGATCAAGATTCCTACAAAAGGTTCTTGTTTTTATGTGTCTACCTTTTTTAATGCTGTGGGAAGACTATTTCTCAAACATTATGATCTGAAATTGGCTCTGCTTCCCCAGTATAGTTTCTCCTTTGTTGTTACTGCTGAGCCTGTGAACTTATAATGTTCCACTCAGAAAATCACTAGACAGTAAGTTAATCAATGAACACTCTGGGAAGTTGTTAGGGTTGCTTTAAAACAAAAAAAAAGTAACACTAAGCCAGATGTTTCAATAAAATTCACTCTTTCAGTGAAGTAACTTTACAAAATAACTCAAAGGCAGAAAAGACAGGATGGAATGCTATTTTTGATAATGAGTAGCAAAAAAGGGACTACAGAATAACACACCCATTGCTACTTTGTTTATAAGGTTGTAACTTGCACATGCAAGTACTCTACAAAGTATTACACAAGAAGAAACTGTCAAAAATGAATGCTCATGAAAACATTCCTTTTCTAAATAAGGTCTCTAACAAGGGATCCCGGTGCTGTTTCTAAATAAGATTTTTAAGCAAGTATTGAAAGACATACCCCAGAAATAATGCTCAAGATAAAAGATCCTCATTCTTGTTGTATCAACAGTAAATGCTGCAGTTAACTAGTTACAGTGCCTGAGTTCAGTAGTAGAAATTAACTTTAAGGAAGCCAATCTTTAAGGCAGAACAATGCATTACAAAACTGTTACTGTCAAAAGTCTGTTTTCCTCAATCCTATAGACACTAGAAATGTAGTTTTGTTTTTTACTTGCACAAAAAAACCTGCGCTAGTAAATCGAAGTTAATACTTTCCACAGTTCAAAGGTTAAGGCAAATTCAACCCTACTGTGAGATCTTGCCACTGGGCAGTCTCTCACCAACCCACCCACCCACTCCCTTTTTTTTATTATTATTTTCGTATAACGTCGGTCTAAAAGAGGTTCGTGTTTCCATATAATTACACATCCACCAGAGAAACGATTTTAGGTGTCGGTAAACGTAACTGGGACAGAAGAAAAGACGGACAGCAATCAAGAACCACTTCGCCCTAGAAATCAGCCTCTCCAAAACGCAGGAAACCAGGCACTGCCCAAAGAACCTGCCGCCCGGAAGCCACAACTTCCATCCATCCGCAAAGAAAAGTTGCAAGGAAGAGGGCGCGGAGCGCCCAGGCAGCCTGCGCCCGTGAAGACGCTGAAAGCAGCAAAGACACTCAGCAGGCCCGGACCGCCCACGGGCGGTGGCTGCCGCGTCCGTGGGGCCAACTCTGGCTCCGGAAGGCTCCGGGTCTGGGGGTGCGCGGCCGGCTGGCGCGGGCACTGCGCTCGCGTCCGCACCCCTCCCCACGAGCAGTGGGCGGAGAGACGAGTGCAAAGGAAAAGGGGGACAATGCTGGGCCGGTCTGGCGACTCCGCGCGTTGCACGGGTCCCCAACGCCCCTTCCCGCCTTGCTAAGTTGGATGCTCAGCCCTCCTTTCACAGCCCGAGACCGGCCGTGGCCGTCGACCTCCCTCCGCCGAGCCGCGCCGCCTTCCTCCCCGCCGGACGGCTCGGAAAATCCGCGAGGAGGCGGCGCGCACGAGCAGCACTGAGCGCGCGAGGGGCGCCGGGCGCGCGGGGAAGGGGCGCGCGCAAAGGGCGCCGGGCGCGCGGGGGGACGAGGCGCGCGGCGCTCCCAGAGGACCCGCTGCCGCTCCGACGGGCTTCGGTTGAGACCCAGGCTATGCCGCGGTCCAGTGTCCGTTAGGAGGCTCGGCCGGGGCGGCGCGGCTTGCCAGTCATCCTGGCCGCCTCCCATCAGGAAGGGCAGCGGGGCGACGGCCGCCTACCTCGTCTCCCGCCAGGGCTGTGGCCGCCGGTCGGCGAGCTCCGCGGCGCCCGTCCCTCGGGCTGGAAGAGAAAGTGAAATGAAGCGCCTTTCCCCAGGCAACACCTACCCGTTGCCGTCCAAGTGCAGCCGCCTCACTCCTCGGGCGCCGCCGGTCCCGCCCTCGGGCCCAGACTCCTTCTCTTGACAATGGCGCGTCCCCTTTAAGGAATAATCCGATCGGAACCTCTCCGTGGTTAAACCTCCCTCCGACTTAGATTTTAACCGGATTTCTCTCTCCCCCGGAGCCCTACAGGCGCCCGGCGGGTGCTGCGAGCTCTTCCCACCGCTTCCCCGCCCCGCCCACTCCCTCGCCTTCCTGATTGGCGAGAAACTCTACACAGGAACAGCAATCCTCGCACCCCACTGGCCATCCCGGCCGCCGATCAGAGATTCCGTCCACCTCCACCCCGCCCCCTTTCCCGGGTTGGTGCTGCTTCTAATCACTCTCTGTCGTCTACTCTACCGTTGCTTTGGAGAACTGGCACTCAAGGCTCGTCCTCCCGCCTCCGGAAAGCGAATTTTATTTTTTATTGGTATAAGGACTTCTTCCTGTGCTCCCGATTGGGCAAGGAAGAAGCTAGCCTGCACGCCCCTTATCCATTATTTCTCTCCCTTTACGTGTTTGAGAAATACAGCCGCAAAGTCCACCCTACTTTGCCTGCTAATAAGCGCCTTTCCCTTTAAATGTTGGTAGGGGTCGTGAACAAACTACCTGCAGCGGGGAAAGCCGCAAAGGGAGAAGAGAAAAATTCTGAATCTTCTGCTGATGAGTAGGTACCCGGACCTGGAGCTGGGATCCCGCGTGGTCAAACCTCATCCTTGTGGTCTGGTGAATGGAGTGGTAAGAATGAGTTAGAATCCCGGAAATTTAGTATTTCAAGTTTTCACTCACTACCCACTTTACTCCTACGGTCGATTTCCCTGGCGTTACGCCACCCGGAAGATCTTCAGATAAAGCTAGCTGTAAGCCTTGACTGTCTGGAAGTCGTTGATTTAAACAATCGTATCTTCATTAAAAGTTTCGTTTATATCACAACCTCTGTGTCATCCGGCGTTTGTCAAGGGAGCGAAATTACTTTTCTGAAAAGATTGCATAGTCGTCCTCCTGCCAGCCTCAGAAGTTGAAGACGTCGTTCCCCTTTCTAGAACGGTAGCAGAGGGAACCCAGGTAGAGCCCAAGCGGACTCCAGGAGACTATTTCTAAGAAGAGAGATTAGGCGGCAGCTGCTAGGGTCTGCATCAGAACTTCTCTAGTGTCCTGCTCGAGATGTAAAAGCCAGAAGGGTAGTAACTGCGATTTGGTACAGCTACTGCTTTGGTACCCATCTAAGAATATTATGGGAAACGATTGGGTCGCCCCCTCTTTATCACCGAACTTGGCGAGATTATGTACCTCAGGATATTTAGTGCTTTTGCCGTGGGAATGCAGTGGTGCCTAGAAAGTGGCAGCACTCAGGGGTACCCTTAGAGGGGGATTAGTGCCAGAAAGGGGGAAAGAAAGAACAGCAATAGAAAATCATAAGTATGGAGGTGTGAGAAAAAAGAAACCGTGTAGGTGTTTACTGGGGGGCAAGAGACAAGGAAATATCTGGGTTATATAGGGATTTCAAGGATATATATATAAATCTCTCTTTAAGTGTCCATAACTAAACCCCTATTTTCAGCCTATTTGTTGCTTTTTTCACTACTGCCAAGATAAAATATCTGTTTTTCTGCTCGTGTACTCCACTCAAGTTTTGATATTTATTCTGGGTTTTGATATTCTATATTGGAATATAATCAGGAGGAGAATATTCTGAATTCTAATATCTGTAAACAAAGATATTAGTGTTTCCAGTGTGTACACAATGGGTTTTGTTCAGGGTGTAGGCAATATTTTCCAGTTCTTTGTAAAACACCTGCTTCCTCATGACCAGACTGTTACAAAAGCACACCAACCTCATAACTCCAGAAAAGTCAACAGTAACCTCTAAATTTTCTTTCCCTTAACCAAGAATACTGAGATCACCTTGCAAAGAGAATTTATATTCTTTTTTCTCTACTTCACACTAGCCACAATAGGATTGTCACTTTTTAGCTAATACATCCAGCTTCCTGAGGCTAATACTCCTTTTGGGATTTCACATTGAGGAAGAATTCAGAAAATCCGCTAAGAGTTTCCAATATGCAAATCATACTCAAGAATGTTCAGAATTACTAGTCGCAGTCCCAGTTTTCATCTTGGAGAAATTTATAATTTACACTTTCTCTCCTACCTTTCGAAGTTATAATCCCCATCCTTTAAACAAGTATTTCCCCTATTGTACCAGTATAACTAAAGTTTTTAAATATCCTTATATAGACATATGTCTTAGTCTGGTAAAATACATTAACCACTTAATCTTCCTGTTTATATATGAAGGTAAACCATATCAAAGACTAAACTACTACTATAGTTTAGCCAGTAATTTGCCTCAGAAAGACTGTTACCATTTACATGGCAAATTACTTTCAGTTCACCATTTGTTCTTATAGGAGCTGTTATGTACTGAGTAAAGAAGTGGGGGTGATGAATATATCAACATTTTCCAGAGAGTAAAATGACTCTCCCAATTCTATCCATAATTAGTACAATTTTACCCTTCACTCAGCACATAGCTAGAGACCATCTACTAACCAGTGATTTTCTACAGTAAGATGAAGAAAAATCCAATGACTAGAAGCTGTCAACAAAAATCTCTTTTCCCCAGTCCCTCATTAATATTAACTAGAATAGGCCTCCCTGGTGGCACAATGGATTGAGCGCTGCACTGTAAAGTATCCACTGCAGCACGAGTTAGATTCCCAGCCACCGAGATGACCCACTGGTTCAGCAGACCTCTCCTGCCTTACTGCTGCTCCCCTCAGCAGTGTGTTTCAGTAGATCTGCCTACTCTGCTCCCCACTCTGTCTCTGGTGAATCCTCTCACCTCCTTGCACCTCTGGCCTACACCTCAGTTCTTGTATGTATAAATAAATATTTTTAAGAAAAAACAATTGAGGGCCTCCCTCATGGCCTAGGAGTTAAGTCTCAACGTTATCACCTTTAAGGCCTAAGTTCTATGCCCGGCCATGTTGTTAATCCACACAGTACAGCAGTCCTCTCCTTTCTTGCCCACTGCTCCCCTCAGCTGTGTATTTCAGTAGATCTGCCTATTCTGGTGGATCCGCTCACTCCCTGCACCTCTGGCCTATAATACAGTCCTTCTATGCAAAAAAAAAAAAACTTTGAAGTATTACCTTCTTTGTGACGTCTTCTCTGATTTTACTCCCTCCTCTGGCTTAATTATTTCCCTACCATAAGCATCTATTCTTATAATAGGTGTCATATTGGACAGAGAACACAAATATTTCCTTCTTTTTAAGATTTATTTTTATTTATGCCTATAAGAACTGGAGTGTGGATCAGAGGTGTGGGGAGGCAAGAGGATTCACCAGAGACAGAATGGGAAGCAGAACAGACAGATCTACTGAAATACAATGGTGAGGGGAGCAGAAGATGAGACAGGAAAAGTTTGCTGAACTATGTGGGTCACCTCCCTGGCTGGGAACTGAACTCATGCCACAGAGGCTGGCAATAGCTTGGTTACACTGAGACTTGAAACCCTGTGACACAGGGGAGGCCCCTAGTCTGATTTACTCTTAAAGAATAAAAAAGTCAGGCTTATCTAGCTTTGTATCAGCATTACTTAACATGATACCTGACATAACTGAAGACTTTCAATAAATGCAGGTCAAATTGAATTGAATGAGTCAAGCTGAAACAAAACTATATATGAAAATTTAATTAACCAGAATACAATTTGTGGTGCATTCTAATTACTTAATATGTTACTGTAAACCTATCTTATCAATTAGTCTAATTTATTGGTTCCCAGACTTCTTTATTTCATGGACTGGTAAAATTCCCAAAGAATTTTTAGAAACTGACAACTTCTTTTATAGAGTAAAGGTAAAAAATAAATAAATATAATTCTCTATTCTCCCCATTTTCATTCCATAAAAATATATTCTAAAAAAACAAAAATTGAGGTTATAATTTTTTTAAGATTTATTTATTTATGCATACAGAAACTGGGGTGTAGGCCAGAGCTGCAGGGTAAGAAGATTTATGCAAAGACATAGTGGGGAGCACAGTAGACAGATCTACTGAAATACACTACTGAGGGGAGCAATGGGCAAGACAAGAGAGTTCTGCTCCGTAGGCAGGGATCTAGCTCATGCTGCAGTGGCAGTGAATAGCTTCATAGTGCAGGGCCTTAACCCCTGGCACCACCAAGGAGGCCCAAAAATTATAACTTTAGAATGAAAGTTTTTTTTAATAACTTTGATACAAAGATCTTGCACAAAATGCCAAGTAGTCTACACTGCTCATTGTACTTCACATATTTTGATCTGATGTTTCTTTCCATCTATTCAAAAAGATAGTTTAAAAATGAAAATATTCCTAAGGTTCTTTGCTGCCCATAATGTCCAAAGGAAAAGGGAAAGCTTTTTAACTTTTGGTTAATTTTTACTCTACCCAAGAGTAAATGTCAGAGAGTTAGACTTGCTCAGTTACTGCTGTTACAGGGCATGGGGAGGGGCACCAAACCTGCCCACTCTAAATAGGTTCTGCCATCTGCAGCATCAAGACAAAACATACTCTAGTCCATAAGACCTTTAATGGAAAGGAATTAATATAATTAGTGTGCAATACAGAAAAGACAAAATTAAAGTTTCCAAATCAAGCACCTGAAGCTACCCATCCCTTCATGGGCAATTGCACAGCCAAACAGGTTTGGCCCAAAGCAGGGCCACTGAGGCCTGAAAGCCTGCCACAAGTTAAAGCACCTCCTGGTGGGGACCCATAGGAAAGGGACAGAAATAGCCAGGCAAGTCTGGGAGAAAAAGAGCAAAATCAAAATCAAGATAAAAGCTGCCATTGTTAACCTCCCTACGGGTCTCTCTCCCACATCTGTTCCAACCACTCCAGGACCAAAAAGCAAGTGCAACTTCTTCACATGTCTCTCTGCTCCACATCTTCTCCTGGCTTAAGTCCTTCTTCCTTTCTTCTCCAGTTTCTTCTCTTTCCACCTCAGCTCCATCCTCCCTTGAGTGGGGCAGAATACATGGAACCTCCCCTTTTCCTGGGATCACCCTGTTACATTGCCAGGATATTTGTAGAGAAAAATCACATTGTTTATGGTGGTCCTTGCAAAATTCTTCTTGAATTCCTTTTTTGCATCTAGGTTGTCTCATAGAGTTTTCCTTCTATCTTTTTAGAAAACTTGCCACTCTTCAAAAACAATGGTTCTTTTTTGACACCACCATCGTGAATGACAAAAGACCTATGTGGCTCAGGAAGTTTGACCAAGCAACTACTTGAGTGGAAACAAATAATCTCAACACCCTTCACCCTAAAGAGACAACAGTATCGAAGAAATGCAGAAAAACTAGCCAAAATGGACAAGACCACAATAGATGTCATTTTTGTATTTGGATTCAGAAGTCACTTTGGTGGTAAGACAATTGGCTTTAGCACAATTTACAGTTCCTTAGATTACACAAAGAAAAACAAACCAAACATAGATGTGCAAGACGTGACTTGCATGAGAAGACACCTCAAGAAAACAGTGAAAGGATCACAAGAATAGAATGAAGAAAGTTGGGGGGACTAGAGCACCATGTTGTGCAGGAAAAAAGTGAGCTGGAAACCAGATAATAGGAGGAGTTAAAATTATGCATTGACATTATCTCTGGTGATTGAATGGATTTCTTTTACATGAAAAAACCCCACATTCTTTAATCTTTAGAAAGTATATCCATTGCTTGTCAGTGAGTCACACAATAAAAATGAAAGTTTTTTGGCCTCCCTGGTGGCGCAGTGGGTTAAGCAACACACTATGAAGTGGATCACAGCCACTGCAGCAGGAGTTCGATCCCTGCCGCCAGCCAGGGAGGGGACCCACATGGCAGAGGCAGACCTCTCCTGCCTCGCCCACTGCTCCCCCCAGCAGTGTGTTTCCGTTGATCTGCCCATCGATTTGCCTATTCTGTTTCCCACTCTGTCTCTGGTGAATCCTCCCACCTCCTGCACCTCTGGCCTGTACCCGAGTTCTTCTATGCATAAATAACTAAATCTTTAGAGAAAAAAAATGAAAGTGTTTTTATAGAAAAAAATGTTTACCATATAGCACATATATTTTCTAGATTTCAAAAAATTTAGGTTTAGTCATCAGCAGATAGGACAGTGTCTATTCTGTATCACAGTTATGACAATATGAACCATATTGTGTTTTACTAATGCAAATGCATATTATTACTGCAAACCATATTTGTCATTTACCAATGCAAATACAGTATATATGTCTGTACTTAAGTGTATATGTGTGTGCTTTTTTAAATAGTTGAACTCAAACAGATATAAATTCTTTAAGATGAGATGACTCATAATGGCTAACCATCCTGTAGAAGAATATTCTGATGCATGATAAAAATACCTATCTAGAAATACCAATTTCTAAGCTGGGTCAAATTATTGATTCTCCCCCCCTTATTAATATGCATGAAACCATTGTCCATTAATAAAATATTATATTTATTTTGTTTTCAATTTCTCTACCTTTTAGATCATTCAGGAGCCTCATAGTTAATGCTATTTTTATTAATTGGGGTACCTATGTGTTAACTTTATCCAAAATATTCACTCCCTGGTGGTGTAGGAGTTATGTCTTTGAGCTATCACACTATCACCAATGCTTCCAGAGTTCAATCCCCAAGCCGCGGGAGGTCACCCACATATAGTGCAGAAGACTATTCCTGTCCCTATCGCTGTTCTCCTCAGCAGTCTATTTCAGTAGCTCCACCTGTTCTCCCCACTCTGTCTTTGGTGAATCCTCTCATCCCCCAAACCTCTGGCCTATACCCCAGTTTTTCTATGCATTAATAGATATAATTCATTAAAAAATATTTGCTGTTGGTATTTTCTGCTGTCTTTCATCTTATTTCAAAGGGACTGCCATTTTAAACAGATCCATCATATGAAAATGTGAATTTAAAGAGAGAAATCAAGGATTAAAGACTAAGTTTATAAGTGAATTGCTCTGAGGAAATTTTTAGACTATTATTCCACTTAGATATATTTTCATTCACAAACAGTTTTTTGGAAGTAAAAGTCATGATATAAAAACAAACACCTATATTCAGCACGATACCTTTTGTCTACTCTTTTTCAAGAAAGAGCTTTGAATTCAGCAGTATATTCAGATTATATACAGGAGTCATTTTCCAGATTCAATTATTAAATTATTCAAAGAAATAAATAGTTCATCTGCCCCCACGGGATGGTTATCTATACATGGTAAAATCACCTTGAAACTATGTCAAAACCTTGTAGATTTTAATGTGTATTTGAAAGTGTTGTACTGGTAAGTATGAATTTGTAGCCATAAAGGGAATAGTTCTTTTAAAAATAGTTTTTGATCCATTCCCAATTTATGAGTTGAAGAAAAGTTGGTGGGAAAATGTAGACTCTATTTAAGTTCATTGCTACCACCTATAAATCATCTAATTTGGGATAGAAATTCATGAATTATCCAAAGAATTGGGAAATGTGGGGGTTACGAGGGGGAGGATGCTTACATAATCAAACCTCTGGCAAAGGAGTGTACCCTATAAGTGATCTCCTTTGGGGAATTCTGTCTGTTGATAGAGAAGCAACAAAACAAAGAACAAAGGAATGTCTTTTTAATTAATGCTGTGAAGCAAAATAAATAGATCCCTTGTTTCAGCAACAGAAGCAAACTGTTAACAATTGAGAAAAGCCACCTGCAGGTGCTTTTGAACCCAAGCTGCCCCAGAATCCAGAATTACTAGTGTTCAACACAAGGCTCAGCAAACTTTCTCTGTAAAGGACCACATAGTAAATATTTTTAGTTTTGAGGGCCATATGGTCTCCTTCATAACCACTCACAAAAGTAGCCGTAGAGAATACACAAATGAATATGCAGGCTGTGTTCCAATAAAATTTTATTTATAGACTCTAAAATGGAATTTTATTTGTATGTGGCAAGAAATATCATTCTTTTCATTTTTTTAACCATCTAAAATTATACAATGCTTGTAGGTGTTGCAGAAAGAGATAGTGGATTGGATCTGCCTGTGGACGTCAGTGCCAACTCCTGATCCAAGAGAACTCCAATTCATTTTTTTAAAAAAGGGCATTTTCTTTGTCAAGGACCTACATCAGATACTATACCCATCCTGGGGACCACCATGGCTAACTAAATAGACATAGTCCCTGTCCACATGGAACTTATGATTAATAATCACACAAATATGTAATTAGAAACTGAGAAATGACTATAAAAGAAAAGCACAGGCTTTCTGAACCACAAGTTGTAATCTAGACTAAGAGGTCAGAGACGACTTCCCTGGGGAAGCACTCTTTAATAAAGAAGATGGTGTAAGGGCTGGAAAGGAGGCATATATTTTAGGCAGAAGGTTCAGGATGTGTGATCCCTTGGTGGCTCTACCTTGCCCATGCACCTGGTAAATACAATGCAAAGGGAAGAGGCACCAGCAATGAAGTTGGAGAAATAGGTAAGAGCAAATACATTCAGGGTCTATAAGATCTTTATTCTTTATTCAGATTCAAGAAAACCAATGAAGACTTTAAATCAAAGCCAAGACATACACAGTGAGATCTGCAATCTAACAATCTCTTAAAAAGATTGTTAACAATAATAAAGACCAGGTTAGCAAGCAGCAACATTGGTGACTACATAGTCAAAGTCCTTAGACCCTAGGCCCGAGTGCCAAACACCGCTATTAACTATGCCAGGCCGTGTTCTTAATACCTTACATGTATTAACTCATTGAAATTTCACAACAATCCCGTAAGTAGGCGTTATTATCTTTCCTTGATGGAGGAGACAACTACATGCTGCCTCTCAGCTTCTTCACTTGCCACACCCCTTCCCCTTGCCTCAGGTTTACAGAACTGTGGCAAATAACTACAGGAGAAAAGTTTAAGAGAGAGGAGTGAAGAGGAGGCAGAAAGAAGGAAGAAGGTGTGTTAGATGGGACTGGAGCCTTGGCTCACACCCTAGGCTCTTCTCCAAGAAAATTACATTATCAACTGGGAATGAGGCCCAAACTCAACTGAGATAGGTTCTTTGGGTATGTGTACAAGTCCTTGTGAAAGTACTGATTGCTACAAAAATATACCCCAGGCAAAATGTGGGAAATGCACTAAAAAAGTACCTGCTGTTTATCAAAAACCCAAATCTGAGTATCCTGTATTATATTGAGAAGCCTACACTAGAGAAACATTCCCTCCCATAAAAACTAGAGCTCAGCTGCAGACATCTGCCCCCAAAAGATTTAGAAGAATCAGTTCAAACACCTTATACAAATGCAAAAGCCTTCCCAAGATGTTCTGTGAATTACCAGGGCAGGGATGGGGGCTGGGGCTTCCATTTTTGCTTTTCCCTCCAGGTTCATGCTTTCTTTCTGAAAACTCCATTCTGAGTTCTTCCAAAATCGCAGGGAGTGTGTGTGTGTGTGGGGGGGGGGGGGGGGGTGGGGGGGGGGGATGGAGGTGGGGGAGAGGGAGGTGGGGGAACTCTTTAGAGTTCTTTCATCCACCTACCACTGATGGTTTTTCATGGCCCTCTGCCATGATTCCTGGGTCATGATCACGCTCTTAACACACCTTTTTCCCTCCTCTGTCGTCGTGACATTCTATCAGTATCAAGAATTCCTCTTCTCTTCTAGAACAAATTCCTAGACCTAGCTTTGTCACCAGCTGATATTCAAAACTTCAGGGTCTCAATCATATATTAGGCATTCTTCTAAAACAGATTTGATATCAACAGTTGAGACAATAATCACTTTTCTTAAGTTGTTACAAAAATGCCATTTTTTTTTGCCAGCATGGAAGAAAAATAGGGATATATCTTTTGGCTGTATCCAATGGGGCTTATTGTTAGTGATTACATCATCATTTTTTGGGTAAAATGCAACTGCTTTTTGCCCTGTGACTAGGTACATCAAAAGTTCAGGGAAAACCTAATGGGCAGCATTTTGGATTCTATGATGGATTCCAGATAAATCTGTATTTTTTCCCTCTACCTTTAAATCTGATTGAAAATTAAAACTGATTACTTTTATCAAGGTTTTAAAAAGAAGGTGTTGGTAACATACCATCATTCGCTATACTTGGAAGTATTACCTGATCTTTTGGGGAGGAAAAAAGATGAAATTTACTGTCAGGTCAACTCCTCAGGTAAAAATGAGGAGGAAAGAGGTGTCACAAAGATATAGAAAAAGTGGATTCTGTAGAAACACGGCCTTGGCTCAGATCTATTCCATGATCATTTCCAAGGTTTATCTTCTAACTTTATTTTTTTTAAGATTGTATTTATTTATGCATACAAGAGCTGGGGTACAGGCCAGAGATTTGAGGGGTGAGGGGATTCAGAGATTTGAGAGTGGGGAACAGAACAGGCAGACTGACTGAAATGCACTGCTGAGGGGAGTAGCAGGCCGGGCAGGAGAGGTCTGCTATGCCATGTGGGTCAGCTCTCTGGCCGGGGATGGAAGTCACTTTAGCTTTACTTGCCTACTTTTTTAGGTGGTTCTTAGATATTATAAAAACCACATATGCACAGGCAGTGTTATGCTACTTGCCAATAATAATAATAATACAAACATTTACAAATACATAATCCTGTGATTTAGTTAATCATACAGATACACTTAAATAATCATACAATACACTTAAAATAATTTTGCCACATTGTCTATTTAATCATCTGTTGATTTGTGGTTTTGTTGGTTTTTGTTTGTTTGTCTGAACTGGAACCGTAACCGGGTGGTTCCCAGGAAAAGGAGAGGTACAGAGGTTCCCTGCCCTACCCAAGGGAGGGTGGAGTTGAGCAGGGAGAAGAAGCTGGAGAGGAGACTGGAAAAGGAAGGAAGCAGGATGGAGAGCCAGGAGGAGACCTGAAGGAGCCACGTGGAGCAGAGACATGTGAAGAAGCTGCACTTGCTTTTTGGTCCTGGACTTGTTGAAACAGATGTGGGTGAGAGACCCGTGAGGAGGTTAACAATGGCAGCTTTTTAAAAAAAAAAAATATTTTATTTATTTTTATTTAGAAGGACTGGGGTACAGATCAGAGGTGTGGGGAGTGAGAGGATTCACGAGAGACAGAGTAGGGAACAGAACAGGCAGATCAACTGAAATACAGTGCTGAGCAGTGGTGGGCCAGTGGGCGAGACAGGAGAGGTCTGCCATGCCCTGTGGTTAGCTCCCTGTTGGGGACTGATCTCCTGAAGCAGTGCCTACCTATGAGACTTAAGCCCTATGCCACCAGGGAGGCCCCAGCAATGGCAGCTTTTATCTTGATTTTGATTTTGATCTTTTCCTTTCCTTGACTTCCTTTTCCTGACTGTTTCTGACCCTTTTCTATGCGTCTCAGCCAAATGTGCTTTTAGACTTGTGGCAGGCTTTTGGGCCTTGCTTTTGGCCAATCCTGTTTGGATGGATTTTACCCACGAGAAGATGGATAACATTGGGTGCTTGATTTGAAAACTATATTCTTTGTTTTGTCTGTATTGCATACTAATTGTGTTAAAGTTCCTTTCCATTAAAAGGGCTTATATGTTTTGTCTTGATGTGGCAGATAGAATAGCCTATTTAAAGCAGGCAGGTTTGGGGATTCTGGGGTACCTCCCTCTCTGTCCTATAACAGAACTATCCATATAAAAATCTTAATATTTTTGTATATTCATTACTGACCTAGGCATGAGATACTAACAAAATAACATGCAATTGATTTGTCATCTTTTCAGGACGTTTATACCCAGAAATTGTTTGTCTTCAATTCATGTAATAAAAGTATCAACACAATAAACATTTTGACAAATTAACTGAAAAAATAAAATCTTCTTCCTGTAAATAATTAGAAACATAGAACAACAATTAGAAACAACATAGAAAAAGGTGCATAACAATTGAATGATATTTTAAATGATCCTTCCCAAAGACTTCTTACTTTTAACAAATTGTGCATTTACATTCAATCAGTGAAGAAATGTAAATCTTGATGTGTGAGAGATTTCCCCCCACCCAAAAGAAAATCCTTAACTTTCCATATCTCAGTACTTTAGCAGGTCACGTTTTCCATAAGCCAAGTTTTACAAACCATATGTAGATAACTGATGGCTGTTGTGAAATCCCACTCAACACAATTTGTATTTGGGATTTATTTATAGAAGCCCTGCTATGCGAACATTTTTAGCCTGTACGATGTCAGCCTGGTAATTTTCATGCAAGCAAGAAAACAATTTGTTCTAGCCTAGAAAATGGTACTGACATCGAAAGTGTCCTTCACATGGAGAGCTTGTGATTGAAGCACTCCAGCTAGAGCAGTGAAAAAGGATGGCAATAGTGAGGCTTAAATGGCAGTCTGATGGGAGAAGAGGGACCCTCCCTGGCCAGCACAATGGAGGTAGCTGTCCTTGTGGCGTCATGGGGAGGGAGAAAGCATCTGGGCTTCATGTTTATCTCTTTCTTGACCTTGAGAATCTGCCAACCTCAGAGAATCTAGGTTGTTGTTATTTTTAATAGCAGCTCCATAACAGACCCTGACCGGTTTTTCTATGACTGTCTCTCATTATTCTCTAGTATGTGGATGAAATCGGTCTACATCCTATTATTCCCTAGATTCCTTCATCGCCCTTTCCTGCATCTCAGAGAACAGTCTCACAAGAGTAAGTCCAAGAGGCTTAACAGAGAAATAAAGAGTAATGTTCAGTCCTGAAGGCATTGAGAGCAGCTGAGAGAAACCACGCTGCAGCCCCAGCGAATTGCCCTAGGAAACATATAACTGAATCAGAGGACAAAAAATAAGACAGAGAAGAGAGTCATGAAGTCCTCGGCTTATTCAACACCCATGAACAGAGAAGTCCAGTGGGGCATAAACTAGGGAGTATTTGGAGCTGCATTCACATATCCTTAAGGAATCTAAAGTGAGAGGCTTCTAAAAGTTATCTTGCAGTTCATTGTAATGAATCAGAAAGAAGAAATCCCAAGTCACCAGGAAGGGATTGGCTCTCAATCCTACAGGATTTGTCTGAAAAGGAGAAAATGTGCCATTATATTTATAAAAGATGAGCAACTCCATCAGAATAGGATGGCTAGCTATGGCGGTTGAGAAATAGGAGAGTTTTCTTGGGGTAACTGCTGTAGCCTCCATCTAAGCCCATGTGGAGAGGAGGCCTTCCTGGTCTAAAGAAGTCAATCCAGAGGCAGGAATCTAATTATTCTGTTTTACATGTCTAGCTCACTGGCTTCTGACAAATACCATGTACTGCTATATTGGTTGAGGTTCTTTTGTTGCAAATAGCAGAAACCAACTCTAACTGTATAGCTTGGACAACAGGAAGAACTTTATGAGAACAAAAATAATATCTCCACGAACGGAAATACCCTGAGACTTTGAAGGGCCAGAGACAAGGAGAGGGCAGAGGTTGCCCTAGTCTCTCCTCTGATCCCCATGATGATGTACTTTGTACCTCTTTAGGTAAGTCTGCTTCATTCCCTTCTCCCTTTCTCTGCAGACCAGCCCCAATGAACTCTGGCTGCACTTGGACAGATGTTACTCCATAATGGCAGACTCCAGTTCCAAGTTCACATCATTCTATTCGAGCACACAGACCAGACTAGATGGAATCCCTGGGTGTAAACTGCAAACTCCTGAGACAGAGAGAATCTAATTAGCCCTTACCTAAATACAGAGTGCACCTCTCCTCCATTTCCCTGTGGCAGTGATACAAGCTCTCAAGTTCAAGGATACAAGAGAACTACATTTATGGGAGGCGGGAAGGTAGGGAAGAAGGTGGTTATTCTTGGAGAAAGTGAACCAGTGTGATCTGTGAAGGCATTCCAAAAGGTAACTTCCACAGGTGGGGACAATCATTACCCCCATTTTATAGATGAGGAAATTAAGGCATTCAGAACCTAAGCAATTTGCCCAGGGTCACAGAGCTAGTCAATGACAAATTCGTGTTCTACAGTCACGATTCTGTGTGTCTTAATCACTATGTTGTCTCACTGATTCCTATTCACCAAGGGATCATCATTTTTGACATCGCTCCTTTTGAAGGTCTACCTACAGGCACGCCCTGGTTATACAGACATCATTTATCTCAGTTCTTATGATGATTATGATTTCCATGATAAACAAACAAATTGGCATTCTGGCTAAGGTAGCAAATTCCACTATTTCGAATTTTTAAAGGGTAGTTGGTGGCCTGACACAACTACCTGCCTGGATCATTTTGATTTCTATAAAGATTGGGCCTCTTTTCTCTATTAGACCCTAAACAGAAACAAAAAATTCTATTTGCAAACTGTGGGGTTTCTCTTTTCCATCTATCTGTTCATTCGGTAATTATTAACGCCAAATGGAGTGTAAGATGGGAGATATTGCTCTCAGGATTAATATATTAATAAGCACTCATGAAGCCTATCTCTGGTTATTTTTTAATTCAACCCAGGATTCTTTTTTATTTCCTCTTTCTTTCTTTCCTGGGAGTGGAGGGTTGGGGGGAAGGCCCGCCCAGTTCTTTCCCACTTTTTTCTCTTTTCCTTTCAGCCTGTCTCCTCTCAAAACATCTTACTTACTTGTCTCACATTCTAAGCTAGTTTATACCAGGAGCAACCTGAGGGCAAAGACCATGCTTGTGTTGTTCACCAAATTCGTGGAACCAAGTGCACATTCTACTGGAAAAAGAGAAGTGTATTGTCATGTAGATAACCCAAATCAAGGTGGTCTTGTCTAACAAGCAAGTAGCATTAGCAACAACAAAAATGCTATAGAATTCTGAATTTTATAACATGTGCCTGGAGTCCACAACCTCATCAACAATCAATCCACAAATATATCTAAGATTAGAAATGCAATTTGATTCAGCTGCTAGATCCATCTGAGCCCATGCATGCTTAATTGCCCAGGCTACTGCTAAATTTTTGTATCCTAAGCATAAAATCAGATTCTCTACAAAGTATATTCCTTAACATCCCCAGGCCCCCCACACCCATGACAGAAATAAATTTGATGTGATCAAAGACAGGCAGTCCAGGTTGCTAAATCAGAGAGAGAGCAATATAGGGGAGAGGTCAGAGACGTGGGCCTTGTAAAACTGAGTTAAGACTGGGTACATATTCTGGGTTTGTTTGTTTATATTTCACATTATTTTTGATTTTTGTACAGTGTTTACTTTCTCCTCTCAGGTGTAGTCCCTTGGAAATTCCCATCACCAGTTTACCCCTGTCCCATCACTATAATCCTCTGTGCTCTTCCCACCATTTTGTTCCTTCCCCTTCCTCCCCCCTCACCAGCCCCCTCCAAGTATCTCAGATTTATAGTATCTGTTGATTTTGATTTTTAATTTATTATCATTCCTTTTTTCCCTTAGCCCCTTATTTGTTTCCTCTGCTTTCCATCCCATATTTTTCCTTTACTTTCTGGCTTATTTCACTGGGCATGATCATTTCTAGCTCCTTCCATGTTGTTGTGAATTGCATGAGTTTATCTTTCTTGATTGCTGTATAATATTCCATTATGTATTCCTCATCTTCCTGATCCAGTCATCTATTTTGGGGCATTTGGGTTGTTTCCATAGCTTGCCTATTGAAAAAGTCCTGTGATAAACACAGGTGTGCAGGGTGGGTTTGTTTTCTAAATGCAATGGGAAGCTCTGATGAGTGACATGATCTGATCTACCTGGACTCCATATACAGAATGAATTGTGTGAGAATAGAAGAATTTTGCAAAAGATAGGAAAAAAGATTATGTTAACCTGGACTTGAGTAGTAACAATGGGAGCAGTGAGATTTCAATGGACCCTGGATATATTATGATAGATTTGACAGGATTGCTGATGGATTGAATATGATGGAAAGAAAGGCATCCGGGATGATTTTTACTTTAGTGAGGTAACAAGTGAGTGCCAATTCCTGAGAAGGAGAACACATGGAAAGAAACAGATTTGGGGAAAGAAACTAAGAGTTGAAATTGGAAATAGTAAGTGAATATAAAAGGGGAATCAGCAAGTAGAAGCTAGGACATGAGTCTGGAGCTAAGGGAGTGGTTGTTCACAGAGACAAATTGGGAAGGTGCCAGTGTTTGTAGGATATTTAAGTCGATGGAAATAAGAGGTCTCCCTGGTGGTGCAAGAGGTTAAGTCGCAGCAGTATGAAGCTATCCACAGCCACTGAATCACCATTTCCATCCCAGGCCAGGGAGATGACCCACATGGTGTAGCAGGCCTTTCCTGCCTTGCCTGCTGCTCCCCTCAGCAGTGTGTTTCAGTCAATCTGCCTTTTCTGCTCCCCACTCTGTCTCGGGTGAATCCTCTTACCACCCCGCCTCCACACCTCTGGTCTGTACCCAGTTCCTGCATCCCTAAGTAAATTAATATTTAAAAAATAAATCCAGAAATGGGGCCTCCCTGGTGGCGCAAGGGGTTAAGCACTGCACTATGAAGCTTTCACAGCAACTGCGGCACAAGTTCAATCCCCAGCCATGGACATGACCCACATGGCACCACAGACCTCTCCTGTCTCGCCCACTGCTCCCCTCAGCAGAGTATTTCAGTAGTTCTGCCTGTTCTGTTCCCTACTCTGTCTCTGGTGAATCCTCTCATCCCCATACCTCTAGACTGCACCCCAGTTCTTGCATGCAGAAATAAATTAATCTTTAAAAAAAAAAACAGGTAAGAAGATGGAAATAGGTGGGGCCTCCCTGGTGGCGCAGTGGGTTAAGCAACGCACTATGAAGCAAACCGCAGCCACTGCAGCACGAGTTCGATCCCTGCTGCCGGCCAGGGGGGGACCCACATGGCACAGCACACTACTCCTGCTGTGCCCGCTGCTCCCCTCAGCAGTGTACTTCTGTTGATCTGCCTGTTCTGCTCCCCGCTCTCTGTGGTGAATCCTCTCATCCGCCCCCCACCTCTGGCCTGTACCCCAGTGCTTGTATGCATAAATAAATAAATCTTTAAAAAAAAAAAAAGAAGATGGAAATAGGTAAGAGCATACAGGAAATTAGCATAAATGAGCACAGGTAGAGGAGAAGGACTAAGTCTTAGTGTGTTGCAACATTTTAAAAAAAGATTTATTTTTATTTATTTATGCATATAATAACTGGAATTTAGGTCAAATGTGTGGGGGTGAGAGTATTCACCGTAGACAGAATGGGGAGCAGAACAGGCAGATCTACTGAAATTACACTGCTGAGGGGATCAGGGATGAGACAGGAGAGGTCTGCTGTGCCTTGTGGGTTAGCTCCCTGGCCAGGGATTGAACTCATGCCACAGTGGCTGGGGATAGCTTAATATTGCTGAGACTTTACCCCTGTCCCACCAGGAAGGCTCTGTGTTGCAACATTTAACACTCTTGCAAGAAGTGATCCATGAAGCAGGAGGAACAGGGAAGAGATGTGATCTAGAAGCCAGGTGAAGTGATGTTGAAGGCGGGAATGATCATCAATTACATTTTATTAAGCCAAGCAAGATGAGATCTGAGACATGACCACTGATTTTGGCAAGATCGAGGTTATTATTTGATCTTGACAAGAGCCAAGTGCAAACACTGTAAAAGGAGTGAGATGAACTGAAAGTGTGAGGTGACAAAGTGGAAACAGTAATTATAGATATTTTTAATGGAGTATTGCAATAAAAAGGAATAGAAAAATGTGACATTAGTTGAGGGAGACAAGGACATTGGAGAGAATTTATATCCCGCTGTATGCTGATGGGAATGATGAAGAAGATAAGGAAAAATTGTGGTACAGGACCAGAAAGGATACACCTGAGGCCTGAAGACTGATATGAAGCTGTGAAATAATATCTAGGAGAGTAGCAGGGACCAGGAATGGCAGCAAGACTGTCAAACAGGATAAGGCCAAAATAAAATGTATGGTTAAAATTTTTTTAATAAAAGCAGTCAACATGTTCACATATTGTTTTCTAGCCATGTTCCACTGTGTGATGCTGAAATCAAATAGATAAAGAGTTATGCTTGAGACAGGTTGGGTTTTTCTGGTGAGTAGCATGGAAAGTGAGAGGAGCGAGGTAGCTGTGGTATATGTTATGGAGTGATTGATTATAGTCATGTAAGTATAAAGAACAGTCAGTCCAGTGGAAAAATGGAGATGAAGAAGAGGTAGG
Source organism: Galemys pyrenaicus (assembly GCA_019455555.1). Taxonomy (NCBI): domain Eukaryota; kingdom Metazoa; phylum Chordata; class Mammalia; order Eulipotyphla; family Talpidae; genus Galemys; species Galemys pyrenaicus. The sequence goes on along the minus strand of JAGFMF010011678.1, from coordinate 68,122 downwards.
TCCCTAGATTGACTGATCCAAAAGAATTGATTAGGAGGAGGGGGTGGTGATGGCAGAGCTAGAAAGGCAAGAGATGATTGGTTAGAAGAATATCAAATACTGGAACCCAAGACTCAGGGAGGTGATATAGTGATGTAATAAGAAGGTTTTTTAGGCACACCATGACAATGCTTTGCTAAAAATGTAGTGGAGAAAAATAATATTGGAAGTGAAACAATTAAGGAGCTCGGGGATTAAGGTGTTTACTGGGATAATGTTTATGGATGCTGAATTTACCAAGAAGCATGAAGTAGTGGGGGAAAGAAAAACAGAAGGCTGGAGTTTAAATCTTCATTGAGATTGCTTCCCTTTTGAGGTCGTTGCTTAAGTGCCAGTGGCCAAAGTGAAGTTCAATCCTTTTGTAATTTCTCACCAGAGCAAGAAGCATAAAAGGCCTTTCAATGCACCTTCGCACATTCGTGGGAGGATTCTGTTTCCCCCTCTTTCCAAAAAGCCAAGATAGAAGTACAATGTCCGATTCATGCCCATGCAGGAGAATGATGAAGTTAAGGTTGTTCAAGGACACTGCAAAGGGCAGCAAACTGGTAAAGTAGACCAGGTTTCCAGGAAGAGACAGCTCATCTACACTGAAGGGGTGCGGAGAAAAGGTGAAAGGCACAACCATTCATGTGGCATTCACCCCAACATGGTGGTTATCACTAGACCATAACTGACAAACACGCAAAAAGAATCATGGATTGTGAAGCCAAATCTTGCCAAATAGGAAAGGAAAAGGACAAATACAAGAAAAAAAAACAACTGAGAAATGTGGGAATAAAGTAAGCTTATTATATAGCTTTAAGAACTGCTAAAATAGGGCGTCCCTGGTGGTGCAAAAGGTTAAGCAGTGCACTATGAAGCATCCGTAGCCACTGTTCGATCCCCAGCCAGGGAGGGGACCCCCATGGCACAGCAGATCTCTCCTGTCGTCACCCACTGCTCCCCTCAGTAGTGTATTTCAGTTGTTCTGCCTGTTCTGCTCCCCACTCTGTCTCTGGTGAATCCTCTCACTAACCGCATCCCCCCACTAACCTCTGGCCTCTACCCCGGTTCTTGTATGCATAAATAGATAAATATTTTTAAAAAGAGAACTGCTAAAATGAAATAAATAAATATTGATTGAATAAAGAAGAATTAATCCAGGTCTTAATGAATGAATAAAAGTAGAGATGATGGAGACTGGACCATAAGGGGGAGGGATCTTTGTTTTGTTTTGTTATTATCAATTAATTTTTAAAAATTTCTTACATCACTGTTCATTTTTTTTCATTTACCTTAGTAAAAGTCACAAGTCACCCATCTATTAACTCAAGCCAGTGATCCCTCCCTGGATTATGCTAAACGAAGTAAGTCACAAGGAAAAAGAAAAACATCAGATGGTCTCACTTATAGCGAGGATATAGGGAAACCTAAGGTAAATGAACAATGATATTCAATTTCTCTCTGCAGGTATAGTCCCCATAATTCTCCCACCACCATCACCTTAGTCCCTTGTGTTCTTCCTCCCCCTGTTTTTGTTACAAGGCAGGAAACCCCAGACCCCCCATATTTGTCCTTTTTAAATGGGTTTTGCTATTTGCTGTATTAAGACAAATATATAAGGCCTTTAATGGAAAGGAACTTTAATATAATTAGGGAACACTATAGAAAAGATAAAGAATATAGTTATTAAGTATTTAAAGTTACTTATTTTTTGAGGATAAAAGTTTAGTTAAATAGGATTGGTTTAAAGTAAGACTGAAAAGCTTGCTATAAATCTAAAGGGCTTTAACATTTTGACTCCTCTCTCCCCCCTTTCCCTGCTGTATGCCTTGGAATCCATGGTTTGCCTGCAAGTTTTGTCTTTTTCCTAATCCTTTGCTAGGTTTTCCTATATCCTCCCTATAAGTGAGACCATCTGATGTTTTTCTTTTTCCTTCTGACTTACTTCGCTTAGCATAAGGGAGGGATCACTGGTTTGAGTTAATAGATGGGTGACTTGTGACTTTTACTAAGGTAAAACTATGAAAAAGAGGCAGAATATTTGGAGAATAAAAACTAAATTCATTATCAAAAAAAGAAGAGTTAGCAAAAGGCTGGTAAATAACTCAATAAAGAAGGAAAATGTGCTTCAGAAAAGCTGAATTGGTTATTGTTGAGGGAAGAAGTACAATAAAAATGAGAACAATGAGCAATGAGAAACAAGAATTTCATCTCTAGGTCCTCTTTAATTGTGATGTCAAGAAAACAAAGCTACCACTTGAATCAAGAAGGATCATCTTCAAAGACTAATCAAGCTTCAGTTAAAGAAAGAGGAACAATAAATTCCAAGCTGGTTGGGAAGGAGTGGGAGATGGCCAGATCAGTGGAAGTATTGAATTCTGTGAATGATAATGAATGACCAAAGGGTTTGGGTTTCTGTTTGTGCTTCTGAAGGGTATAATATATTCAGCATAATGAGATTAATTCCAAAGGTCACTTAAGACAAGATGGGCATCTATTTTCATTGTAGCTGCTGCAGTGTGCCTGATTTCTTTGCACATTATAGGAGAGATGCCAATGGTATTGTGACCTAGGGTAATAATCCTTGTTGGCTGTGTGACCTTCCCTTCAGTCTTGGCTGGAGCTGGTCTGACAGTGGTGAGAAGGCTGATTTTACCAAGGCCAATGAGTTCTCCTGATTTTGTTTAAATCTTCTGAATCTTTCTACAGATAAATCATTAGACCATCAAGAACTCATTCCCTTGGTGTAGCGGCAGGAAGGGTGACACACAGTAGGTTCGGGATGGTTCTTAGCAGACAGGGGGTGAAGGAAGGAGTCTTGGAGCCCTCAGTGGCTTTTTATGCTTTTACTGATCTTTACATCAGAGGTGGCATCAGGTACATGGCAGGCATGGGGGTTAGGGGGCCGGGAGGCTGGCAGGCCTCCCAGGCCCTGGCGCATCTCATCCTCTCGGCTGCTTCTTCTCTCTCTCTGCTGCTCTTGTTTTCACTGCTGCTCTTTGGTCTGTTGGTCGGTCCTGTTGGTCCTGGCGTCCTCATGATGCCACCCATTTAGGCCCATGTCAAATTCAGGTGTGCCCACTTGCGCATGCCCACCCTGGAATGCTCATGGCACCGCAGGTGTCCATCATCACAGTGGTGGGAGGGTGGAAAGACCTGATTTCTCTAACCCTACACTTGGAAAGTTCTTTTCTTTGGTGTCATAGGGTGTATGCCATGGCTGCCAGGCACAATGATCAACATTTAGTCAGTGCTACTGAAGTCTGCTTACCCTAGGAATCCTGGAGCACTGAGATGAAGAATCACCCTCCTAGCAAAGGTAAGAGCTTTTCCTAGATCACACCAATTAAACTTGATGTGATATAATGATTCTGTCCTGGGATAAATCAAGTCTCTATGAAAGAGTCTCATAATTAATGTTATTTAAACTCCTTAACTTTCATGATAAAAAATAACATATTTTCAAACCATATGAAAAGAACTTTAAAGTATATTTCTTTTTGACAATTGTACTCTTCCCAACATATCTCAAACACATAATAGCATTCAACATTAATCAGGATATAGTATGAAAACACAAAGCAGCTCAGCGCAAAATAAATTAGCAACAGTTTTGAAAAAAAAAAACAAAAACCAAGAGAAAACCTACAGGCTGCTACTTGTTTATCCAACAATGAACTGCTGGGTTTAAATAATAGGAGGCCTAGAGTTCAAAGAATTGAAATGCACGTCCCAACAAGCTAAAAGCTATTAAAGAGAGCCTGCATAACAGCCTTTCACCCCCTACCCCAACAACTCTTAACATATATTCATGACACAGAATGAAGTTAGAAACAATGGGTGTTTTGTTTTAAATTTTCAAATCCAAGGTGTTAGTGCTTACTACTGGTGTTTGGAATGCCCAGATGGTAGAGCTTAGCAACTGATTAAACATGCCTGAGTCTTGTTGGGACCCCACATAAGGTTAATGCAGATGGTCAAAGCTGACAGTCAATTGTAAAATTCACTGTTGTTACAATGATTTTGAATAGGGCTTAATGAAAGCTAAATTCAAAAGTAGAGAGACAGATGAAAAAATAAGAACTGATTAAAAGGACTTGAGTTGGAAAAGTTCCATAGACGTTTAAGACAGATGACTCTTGGATGCTTAAACTTTTCCATTTTTGCAACTCCACCTATGCATATTGTATAGTCATTAATTCCCTTGAGAAAATCCTCTTCTCCAGGTTTCTTTTTTTTCCCCTTCTCAAGTCCTTTCCCAAAGCTGCTGCCAAAATCAACTTCCTCTGTTGCCATTCTGACAATGTCACTCCCTTCCTAAAATTCCCTTTAATGGCTTTTACTGGTCTATGTGTGAGGTCAGACTTCTTACCCTGCCTTTAGGACAAACAAGCTATTCCTGCCTGGATTTATTTAAGGCCCCTACCTATTTTTACAAATCCACTTGCCATTTTCCTCTCTATGTGGACAGAATGCCTTTCAGCATCTTAAATTACTTATGTTCTTTAATGTTTAGATTATAAACAATTTAATTCAGTTTTAGTCAACGAGTTTCTTATTTTACCTCTATCCTCTCTTCATTACCACTACCCCAACACAAATACCTATGCATTAAAAATCTCTAGTGCTATTTGCCTTGTTCAAATTTCTCCTGAAATTTGATTATTTTTAACAAATACAGAAGTAATTATCTGCACTGAAAAAAAAAATTTTTTTTAAAGATTTATTTATTTATACATACAAGCACTGGGGTACAGGCCAGAGGTGTGGGGGGGTGAGAGGATTCACCACAGAGAGCAGGGAGCAGAACAGGTGCACTGAAAAATTTTGACAGATTATAAACCAAACAACATCACACAAAAAAATGTACTCTTAAAAGATGAAAATAATATTGTGGTATTTCCCTAAGGAATGAAAAGATTTTTCAGAATGAGTCACAGGAAAAAATATCTAATATCATTATCATGGGCAGCTTCTAGGAAAAGGCTCTCCAGATTCTGAAACAGCACCAATGTGATGTTCTTTTTTCTTTATCTTCTCGCTCTCTCTTTTTTTTTAAACCTAGGAGATCTGAAGGCAAATCCCAGTTCAATTATTTGAAAATTTTGCTATATAGTCTCATTGAGTATCAGTTCTTTGTTTTTAAAGTAGAAATAACAATATCTACATGATATTTCCTAATGATTCGATAGCATTCGTAAACATGCTTTGTAAAGTAAAAAGGGCCACAAGATAAACAAGGTTTTATTATTACTTCCTTCAAATGTTCCCTTTTGACTGAGAACTTTTCTGGAATTTCCCATTCCCTTGTATTTTCATCTGGAGACAAGTTTGGTAGTATAGTTAGAAACCTACCTTCTAAAAGAGAAACTGGACCAAGTCAGAGTTACTGAAGACTGTTGCTGATTATTTCTTCTATCATTATTGTATTTTATTGAAAACAGATATACTAAATCCCTCTTCTCTGCTACAATTTAAAAAATATAGAATGTATGCAGAGGAAAATAAATGACCAATAATCTCACTACCCCAAAAAGCAACCATTAAAATTATTGATGGGCTTTTTCATATTTTTTTAACGAATGTGTATAACCTTTATGGTGAAGGGTCAGTTCTCTTTGAAGGTCTAAGAGCCTATGTCTTTCCAGGAGTCCCAGTGATGTGATCCAAAGCCCTCTGATGAATGACTCAAGCTGGCTGCTGCTCTGGCTTGTATCCTCTTCAGCGTTCCCACTTCCAAGCCTGATTAGCCTATTTACAATCCCAGCTGTTCCATGGGTGCTGGTTGAGCTCCAATCAGATTGATCTGTTTATAATCTGGACTGATATCAAAACCACTGAATGGCATGGATGAGAGCTCAAACCTGATTGGGCCATTAGGAGCTCAAGACTGATTGGTCCATCTACTGTGCAGTATTCAAAGGTGAAACCCTGGCCTGTGCTTTCAGACTTGACCCACACAGAAATCAGGTGGTCTTGTGCTGCAAGCATGGGTGGCAGTCACTCTGAACTGCCCAGACTGTCCCTGCACACCGCAGGCCTCTCTGCCTGTGGATCACACTAGGCCAGAGCAAGTTTCACAGCTGGAGCCCTTGGGTAGCTCACTCTGGAGCAGGTGGAGGAAATTACTGTTGCTGCTGTTGGAACCTGTCAGGCTGGCCTGGGAGCCACAGTGTAGCCCACACTGATGCTGCTGGAGCTCAGGGACCCTGGCCCTCCAATTTGACGGGGGCCTGGTCAGCTGGAAAACCCAGCTCCCTGAGGTGGTCCACAGGTAAGGCTGTCATGACACTTGTCCTCTCGGTGCCACAGTGTTACGGTGTTCGGTTACGGTCATATCTCACTTAGCAGACATTCCAAGAAGTTCAGCACTGGGCAGTTTCAACCTTGTGCAAATATCATGGAGTATAATGACACAAACTAGGCACTGTGGCTTAGCCTACCACAACCACCACCACATGTGCGGATATAAGCTCATCGACTGAAACAATATATGGTGCACTACTCTAACTTAGTACTAGGAGACCATCACTGACCTTTACAGAAGAGGTTCAGAGAAGTGGGGGTAAAGACAGTCTGAAGAACAAATGGGAACTATACTGGAGACGTGGAAGGTAGACAACTTCAAAAAAGGGTGTAATACCCAAATCATGATGTCAGATACTGTGGCGGATTGAAAATACAGTAAGTCCTTACTTAACATCATGGACAGGTTCTTGGAAACTGGCTTCAAGAGAAATGACTTGTAACAAAATCAGATCCTCAAATAATGTTTCTTTAAGTGCTGTCAGAAATTTCACTACCAATGTTATTAAAAAAATGCAATAATATATAAACAACGTAAAAATATGATGTATATCCATAAAGTCTTTGATACCTCTCCCTTCAAGAGGTTGCACTTAATTCCCTTTCATCTTGTGTGTAGGCTGAACGTAGTGATTTGCTTCTAACAAATAAGCATGGAGGAAGTGACAGTAGTGGCCTGATGTTTGCTTAGGAAAAGGATGGCAGTGTCCCTGCCTCGCTCTTGGAATAGTTTCTCTGCAGAAACCACTGCTTGATCCTGAGGACTCCCGAGACCCCTGTGAGGTTGCTGAAGCCCTGGGCAGCAGCCATGTGAGTAGGCTGCCTTGGAAGTGGGGCCTCTAGGCCAAAATTCACTTCATCTTTACTGTGGACTCATGAGAACTGCGTAGCTGACCCACTCTCAAATCCCTGGCCCACAAAAACTGTGAGACAATTGTGTGTTGCTTTAAGTTGCTAAGTATGAGAGTGACTGGCAACATGGAAATGGAGAGCAAATACAGGGACTAGGCAGATAGTAAACAATGTAAGGTTTTCTATGGCAAATATAATGACTTATTTTACATTGATTTGAACAGTCATATCCTGTAAAATTAATCAGAAATATCCTTTGTCTCTTTTATCCAAATTTGTCTATTTATCCATATAGTATGTTTATATTGCAGTTTAGTATAGTTTAGATTGCAGTTATTTAGAAGAAAGTTATATCATTTCAGTTTTGAGCTATTTTTTTTTAATGATGAGAGTATATGGTTATGTACATTTAGGCTGACCTTATAAAGTAATGCTCTCCAAAAATATAATATTTCTATCTTCTAAAATTAGAACCTCCCACATTTTATTCAGTTATAGTTTTATGTCTGGCTTTAGCATTTATTATCTAAATTTAGGAAACCACTTGAAAGAAAGTAATCCATTTTTGTTGCTTTCATTATAACATATTGCCAAATTTTTTAAGTTTTTAAAAAAGATTTATTTATTTATGTATACAAGAACTGGGGTACACTTCTTGGGCCTTAAGTGCAGTGGTGGGGAGTGAGAGGATTCACCAGAGGCAGAGTGGGGAGCAGAACAGGTGGATCCACTGAAACACACTGCTGAGGGAAGCAGCAGGTGAGGCAGGTGAGGTCTGCTGCACCATGTAGGTTCCCTCCCAGGCCAGGGATCAGACTTGCACTGCAGTGGCTGCGGATGCTTCATAGTGCTAAGACTTAACCCTTTGCACTACTAGGAAGGCCCCCACATTTTGTCAGCTTTAGGAATGGCCTTTCTTACTTCGCTTTCCCAAAATTTTATAAATTTTCTTTATCTTTTTTTTAGATTACAGAGTATGTTTTCAAAAAATCAATTCTTTAGTTTTTTTTTTTTTTAATTTTGCATAGAAGAACTGGGGCATATAGGCCAGAAGTGTGGGGGAGGATTCACCCCTGAGTGGGGAATAGAATAGGCAGAGAGTGGGGAGCACAATAGGCAGATTTATTGAAATATGCTGCTGAGGGGAGCAACGGGCAAAATAGGAGAGGTCTGCTATGCCATGTGGGTCAGCTCCCTGGTCTGGAACTCAGGCCACAGTGGTGACAGAGCTGAAACTTAACCCCTAGGTCACCAGGGAGGCCACACCCCATATTTTAAATATAAACTTCAATCACTCTTAATGTGATTACTACTCATAGTTTCTTCCCTGCCAAATCCTACATTCAAAGATTCTGCTTTAACTACTTTGGGGTGGAACATGTGACTCATTATTTATTTTAAGATTTATTTATTTATTTATGCATACAAGAGCTGGGGTACAGGCCAGAGTCACGGAAGTTGAGAGGATTCACCAGAGACAGAGCAGAGAGCAGAACAGGCAGATCAGCTGAAACACACTGCTGAGGGGAGCAGTGGGCAAGACAGGAGAGGTCTGCTACGCCATGTGGGTCCCCTTCCTGGAGAGGGTATCGAACTTGCGATGCTGTGCCACGAATGTTTCACAGTGCTGAGCTCCACCCGCTGTGCTACAAGGGAGGCCGTGACTCATTATTAAAAAAAAAAAGTATTCTGTCCAGAATAGTCTAATACATAACCAAACTGCAAAGCAGGGTTGGAGCCTTGCTGTTCAAAATGTGAGCCTAAGACCAGTAACACTGGGAGTTTCCTACACCTGCAGAATCTCAGTTGCTGACTTAGGGAGACCAGAAATTGGAGACAGGAAGCATAGGCAACTCCTTCAAAGAGTGTTGCCTAAAAGTGTTGCATCTCCAAATAAGTGGCAATGCAAAGTTGAAAGGTTTTGTTGTCATTGTAAAAAGGAATGAGAACTATAGCTTGTTGCTTGTCTATAAAGTGATAAGAGTTTTTCAACAGAGAAGGGGAATCAACTACGAGGGGTAGAAATGATCCTTACATAGTCAGGGAGGATGGGGGTCTATCTCAGAAGTGTGGGGCCAAAGATGGGAGAGTGACAGCAGCGCAGCAGAGAAACAGGAGCAGGTAAGCAGGTAGATGTGAGAAGTGTCTGAGGCTTCTGATTCTGTAAGGCTCTTTCAAGAACTATCAGAAGACCTTTTCTATTACAAACATAAGTTGTTTTTTTTAAAAGACTTATTTATTTATGCATACAAGAACTGAGGTACAGGCCAGAGTTGCGGGAAGTGAGAGGATTCACCAGACAGTGGGGAGCAGAACAGGCAGACTGACTGAAACACACTGCTGAGGGGAGCAGCGGGCAAGCAGGAGAGGTCTGCTGCACTATGTGGGTCCCCTCCCCGGCCAGCTGCAGGGATCTAACTCCTGCTGCAGTGGCTGCGGTTTGCTTCATAGTGCGTTGCTTAACCCACTGCGCCACCAGGGAGGCCCTATTACAAACATAAATTTACGTTTAACTGAACATTTAAAAAAGAACCTATTATGTGTGATACTATTGATATAAACATGGCAGAGGGAGTCCGTAAAACAGTAAACAAATAATTGTGGTGTGGTGTAATCACAAAGACATATGAAAATGCTTCAGGAGCTAATATTAAAAAATGTTAAACACAATTTTCACAGTATATACGAATGCAGTCAGGATTAATTTCCTGTGGTTTAAATTTGTGGGTCAGACAGCTTTTTAAATTCTATGATATAACACATGTATGTAAAAATCCCAATTTCTTACCTAGAGAAACAAATAAATACTGTATCTGTCTTTTGGTCTGTTTGAGGTTGATATAGGGAGTGGGCCTGATACTGTTAATACTTTAGCTTTTTTAGCCTAAAAACTTCCAGCATCTCTGTAGCAAAAACCTAACTTCCTCCCATTTCAGAAAATACTTGGCTTTTGAGTTAGTTTGCAAAATATTTTTTGCATGTGGAACATTTTCTTAAGAGGAGCCCAAGAAGAATTATTTAAATATTTATAGTTGTCTTGAATTTTAAACATTTGGTGGGAGTTATTAAAAACTGTGTTTTTTAACTTTCAGAGAAAAAAATTTAAGGTCCCCTCTCTTAGATATTAATATAAGGTGATTTATTCACTTTGTGATTCTAGTGTCATTAAGAATGATCTAAAACTGAGATTGACGTATTAGACCTGGCTGCAAAAATTCAAAATCAGCTACATGCAGCTGCACTCTCTTCCTCTAATTCACCTAACAGCTTTTAGTGAGTTCTATAAGTGACATTAAAAAAGGCACAGCAGATGTGCAAGAAGGTTCCCGAAATCTAAAGTGGGACAGATGGTTCTCTGGTTGATTGACAGCATGAGGAACACTGCAGCAAGGGTCACCTCCTGTGGAGCACTCCCCCTCTTTTGCCTGCAAATGAAACATCATACAAGAAAGAAAAGCAGGGGTGGCTATTCAGAAAGTCTGTCTTTTTAAATAGACACTGGAGTGAAAAGATTCTCAGCAAAAGTCACCTAGGTGAGGAGACATTCTCCTTCTCTAACATTTAACAAAGAATTGATTTTTGGCACAGTTATAATAAAGCAGATAATTTGAACACAATACTTAGAAGACTGGAGATGAGTGAAAAAACAAAGAAATAATATATCTGAGATACATTAGCTCCTAAACAGCCTTGGTTAGGACCAAAATAGTTCATCTTTGGAAGTCCTATATTGCCCTTAAAAACATAAATGACTTGCTTTAAAGTTTAATTAGAAAGTTGCACAAATTATTTACTGTGGTTAACCAGGAATTAACATTCTGTTTGCTTATCTCCTCTTTGGCACTCTGTTTTTTTCTCCAAATTCCTCTCTAATACCTTTTTTAAAAAAAAAAAAAAAGATTTATTTTTTATGCATATAAGAACTAGGGTACAGGCCAGAGGTGTGGGGGTGAGAAGATTCACCAGAGACAGGGTGGGAAGCAGAACAGGCAGATCTACTGAAATACACTGCTGAGGGGAGCAGCAGGTGAGACAGGAGAGGTCTGCTGCGCCATGTGGGTCCCCTCCCTGGCCCATGGCGGGGATTGAACTCATGCTGCAGTGGCTGTGGATGCTTCATAGTGCAGTGCTTAACCCCTTGTGCCAAGAGGGAGGCCCCTCCTCTCTAAGACCTCTAAGGAAAGTAAACAAACAAAAAAATCCTCATGTCCATTGCATGTAAACTAATGGATACTGCTAGGTGCTTTTATAACTATATGATTTATGATCATATTAATTAACTTTCATATTATGTTCATATTAGTACAGAAACATGGGTTCCCTAACATTATTGATACTCCATTCCTTCTGCTAAAAATGGAAACCAAGCACAAAATATGCCCCAGAAGAATATATCCAAAAGTTCAATATAGAAATTCCATGTAAAAAGCTCAAATAATAAAAATTCCAAGATTTTTGAAGTTCCATCAAACCAGTGCCAGAAAAATTCATATAGTGGCACATACGAGATTTCTTTATATAAGAGACTCAGAAATGGCAATGTGCTTGCAAGAAGACCTGGGGTAAATTTTCTTTAAACTTAATTTGCTTAAAATGATGTTTATTTGGAGCCAACTGCCAACTCTGCCAGTGAATTCATGTCCCTGGGAAACCTGTTTTTTGAAGGGCATTCAAGAAATGCTGCACTTGGACAAAAGTCTGAAAACTATAGTGAATAGAAACCTTATATGTGAATAAACTTAGACTTTACTCCAGAGGTTTGTGAACTAAATTTGGTTCTGACAGTGTGACGACACTCTCTCAGTTACCTCCTTCCATTTTCAAGTAGCACTGTTCCAACTCATAAAATCCTCAAATTCCTACTCTAATGGCTAAAAGGAAATCAAATTGTGAAACTAGCTTGCAGCTCAGAAGCCCTAGCAACCTAAACTTCGGCTGTCAGCTGCCCTTTCATTTCCCATCACCTTTGTTTAGTGATTGCAAAGCCTTTGGTAGTACTGTTGTAAAACAAGAAATATTTATATTCCACCATCTGGTCAATATCATATTCTTCTTGCTCTCCCACACAGATAACCCCACATACACCTGTGCTTTGACATTTGACGCCCCTAATTATCCTTATCTGGTTGTTTTTGCTATTTCCCTACCTGAGTTGAAATCCATTGCTCATCATTTTGACCATTCTCTTGCCAATATCAACTCTCTTTCTATCACAAATACGTGGATTGGCATGAAATTTCTGCCTTTTCTTACCTCATTCCTCCCAGTGAAAAAATGGGTCAGTCCCTCCATTTACAATGATCCAACTACTTGTCTTTCTACTCAGAAATTCTTTTTTTTTTCCATTTTTTTATTAAAATATTTTAAAATTTACATATACTTGCCATTAATTGTAATCCCCATGTATTCCCCATCACCATCTCACCAGTGC
>JAGFMF010011678.1:41030-53613 GCA_019455555.1 Galemys pyrenaicus | reverse complement strand
CCTCTTCTTCAGCTTGGTTGTTTGTGTAGAGGAAGGCTACTGATTTTTGTGTGTTGATTTTGTATCCTGCTACTTTGCTAAACCGGCCAATTAGCTTGTCTACTCAGAAATTCTATGTGAATATGCATCAACCACTTTTACATTATGGTAAACAGAGAAAAATGACAATATTTGTGCAGTTCACTAGAATAACCTGGAGGGGAGTGAGTCATCTATCTACGGTAAATATGCATATGCACATCTATTTATATATATAGGTATATACTTACTATATAATTGTGATAAAAATAAAATACAAAATACAAGTAAAGAGAATGAAATATATATTGACTTTTTTGGAATAAATATTAAAATGTATAACAATTCCAAATACTATCTTTTTAAATTTGAGCTTGTTTCTCTAAATAAGACTTTTAAATATTAAGTTTAAATGCACAAATATACTGATCAAGACATTTTTAAAAATATCTGACCACAACTTTTTTTTTTACCACAACTTTTTAATGATGATCTAATTCTTTTTTTTTTTTAAAGATTTATTTATTTATGCATACAAGAACTGAGGTACAGGCCAGAGGTGTGGGTGGGGGGGTGAGAGGATTCACCACAGAGAGCAGGGAGCAGAACAGGCAGATCAACTGAAGTACACTGCTGAGGGGAGCAGCGGGCACAGCAGGAGAGGTCTGCCATGTCATGTGGGTCGTCGTCCCCCCCCCCCTCCCTCCGGCCAGCAGCAGGGATCGAACTCATGCTGCAGTGGCTGCGGTCTGCTCCATAGTGTGTTGCTTAACCCACTGCGCCACCAGGGAGGCCCCTAATTCCTTTTTTTAAAGAGCTTTTTAAAAAATACATTCATTCATTAATTTTTAATTGAGATAATATTTGGATATTCCCATCAGGTGAAGCCACTGTAATGCCATCACCACCAAATCACCCATCATTTACTCCTCTTTGTTCTTACTGCTTCTCCCCTCTCTCCCCAATATGGATGCTTCAGTTCTTTAGATAACTTTCAAGGGTTAGTTTTTAAGTTTGTCTTTATCTGACTTACTATTTATTAGTTTAGTTAATCTATATTCCACATATTACTGACACTATCCAGTATTTATATTTCTCCTTATGTATTTCACCTAGCATTCTTCTTTCCAGCTCCATCCATATTGCCACAAATGGTATGAGTTTATCTTTTTTAGTGACTGAGTAATATTCCATTGTTTATAAATACCATTATCTTCTTGATCTACTCATCTATCTTGGCACACTTGCATTGTGTCCATAATTCAGCTATAATAGAGTTTAAATAAACATTGAAGTGAAAGTTTCCTTTTGAATCAGTATTTTTGATTTTTGGAGGTAGATGCCTAGAAATACTGGATCATGTAGCAGAACAATCTAATTCTTCATAGTTCTTTTTGAGGAGAATTTTGAATGTAATAACCCATCAATAATTAAAATTATATCTAACTATTCCAACTATTCTTCTTTTTCCTTAAATTTTTTTTTCAGGAAACATTGATTTAAAACATTGTGTATAATTTAGGTATAGGATCAGACCCATCAGGTGTATGTTGCCACACCCACCACCAAGGCAACAAAAGTCCTCTATCACAGTCCACTGGACCCCTTCCCTACTTTGTTCTCACCTCTATCTTTCCCCCTTTACTAGCTTCAGTTCCACAGTTAGATATCTAGGGTTTGTTATTAGTTTAGTTTTATCTGACCCTTTGTTTTGTTTCTCTATATTCCACAGTTAAGTGGCATCACTGGGTATTTGCCTTTCTCTTTCTGACTTACTTTGTCTAGCATAATCCCTTTCCAGTTCCGTCCATGTTAATGGTTCTTTCTTATCTTTCATCAACAAATGTAACAGAAATGTCCCATGATAGTCCAAGTGAATTTTGCATCCAAGTGAAACTTATTTAAAATCTAACAAAATGATGATGTGCCCTCATTTGCCTTGTCCTGGCAATCTTGTTGCAGCTGTTCTGGACACCACAGAAAGGACATATCAACTATAAATGACATATCCAATAATGTGAAGACATATTTGGGGCTGCTCTCTCTGGCTACTCTTTGGAACCACACCCTTGAGGAGCCCCTGCTTGTCACTTTGTTTCTCTACTCTACCAGTTGCACCTTGGAAGGTCTACCATGCTCCCTGGTCACCTAAAATATAAATATCTCCCGCAGTTCCATGACCTCCTTTTCAGTGATGGGCAATGATTTCTCTTCTGCTAATTATCTGACATTTAGGGTTGCAAAGACCTGAATGTTGCTCATTATTTTCATCACTTATAGAGTACTTGGGCATACCATTAAATTTTACTTCCTAGTAGCTCCCCGCAGAAGAACTCGAAGTAGGTTGGGCAGGCTCATCCCATAGCTTTTCACAAAGGCTGACTGGAGCAATAGTTTGTGGCACATCTACAGCACATTGACAGAACACCATTTAGTAATCTGTTTTATGCTATTATCCCTTCTTGTGCCTGTATTTTTAACTCTTCTATTTCCTGGTTCTGCCCGTGTGACATTTAAAGTCTTGGTATTAAGAAATAAAACCAGGGACCTCCATGGTGGCGTAGGGTTAAGTCTTAGTACTGTTATTGCTACAGTCTGAATTTGATCCCAGCAAGGGAGCTACATATGGTGCGGCAGAGCTCTCTTGTCTTGCCTGCTGCTTCCCTTAGCACTGAATTTCAATAAATCTGCCTGTTCTGTTCCCTACTTTGTGTCTGTGAATCCTCTCATACCCCACACTTCTGGCCTACACCCCAGATCTTCTATGCAAAAAAACCCCCACAAAACTAACCAGTATTCATTTCTTATTTTCCCCTTAGCTACCACTCTGCTTTCCTTTTATTAAACAGCTTTGGGGAAGCACAGTGTACACTTTGCCCCACACTATTCCTGTTACCCTTTTCTCATTCCATTTGAATCTAAATTTTAATGAATCTAGTAAAAGTTGTAAATAACTTTAGTGCTATTTTAATGAATAATTCTCAGTTCTTATCACCATTTGATGTGACTGACCATTCTTTCCTTTTTGTAACATTCTCTTCCCTTGGCTTCTGTAATATTAAATTTTGAACAATAAATGTGTATTGAACACTTGGTAGTCTATGGTGAACAAATTAGTCTCTGCTCTCATGGAGCATAAATGGAAATATGCTGATAGAAGCTCAAGAGTTCATCTATGAAGACAAACTTTCATGATGCTGAAATCCAGGAAGAATTTAGTAAATGGGTTTCATGTATATGAATCATGTGCCTGAAATAATTCCTTTAAAATTAATTTTTTAAACTTATATCTAATAAGTGTATATGTCTCTCTTTTTTTTAAAGATTTATTTATTTATACAAGAACTGGGGTACAGACAGGAAGTGTGGGATGTGAGAGGATTCACCAGAGACAGAATGGGAGCAAAACAGGCAGATCCACTGAAATACACTGTTAAGGGGAGCAGGGAGCAAGGCAGGAGAGATCTGCTCCACCATGTGGGTCACCTCCCTGGTTGGGGATCGAACTTGTGCTGCAGTGGCTGTGGGTAGCTTCATAGCGCTGAGAATACTTTGTGCCACCAGGGAGGCCCTAAATGGACATTTCTTATGGTGATATTTCGTTAGATCTTAACTCACTGGAGGTATTCTGAATCAAATTGGTTTCACTTATTCCAGGTAAATAGATTTCTGTGATCATACATTTCAGTATTAAAACGCCAATAGTCTGAATTGGCTACTAGATCTTGGAGACTCTATGCTAAATGTGAATTGATGTCCAGTAAGACTTTGGACTTAATCAATAGATATTTGAATTCTTAAACTGTTGTATCCGCCAAATTTCCAATGTACTCAATAACTCTCTAAATGCCAGCACAGAAAATGGCTTAATTTTAATGTTTATCTTATTTATTCCCACAGAAAGAGCACATTACATACCCTTTCATCACTAGAAATACAATTTATTAATTGACCCGACTGCTGAGAAATATGTGGCATACCTACCATGTGCTATGTTTTAGGCCTGGTTCAGTAAATATACAGATATGATAAAACCAGATTCTGGAATCTTAACCTACTCAGTAAGCAAAGGAATTGATGATTTTGCTTTAGTATGAAGCACACTCATTATATTTTCTCATTTTTGCTTCTATAAAAATCAATTCAACAAATTCTTTTAAGTAAGAGTAAATGATTTCACACAATGTTCCAATCACTTGGATGCCAGACTGGCTTCTGTTCTCATGGATCTTCTGTTAGCAAGTGAGGAGAGACAGTAAACATACAAATATCATGATAAGTGCTATGAAAACAATAATGAGGTAACATGGAGAGTGCCTCAGGTGCTATTTTAAAAATTGGGTAATCAAAAAGTAAATAAATAAATATTGGGTAATCATGTAATATTTCTTTGATGTGATGACACCAGTTACAACCTGAGACAAGAAGCATATGAACACCTGGAGGAACAATGTTCTAGAAAACAGAACAACAATTACAAAGGCCTTGTGCCTTGAACCAATTTAGCATTATCCAAGGAGAAAGTGAATATTAATTTCCAATATTGATTATTTTAGAATATATTTGAGAGTATAAATGTTTATAAGTTAAGTTCTTAGTCTTACAGATTGTCTGTAACAGAGACCAACATAAGCAAAAGGTCACAACAGATTGTGGAACTACATAGCGGTAACAGAAGTATGTATGATGTGGGGAGGCACAAAGAAGGAATGATTCATTCTCTGGGATATGTTTCAGGAAGGTCATGTAAAACAGATGTAATATAAAACAGAAATTGTAAAGGTTATAGAAAAATAGGATTCTGAAATGTCACTACAATTGACAAGGCAGTGAGGAGGGTTGTGCCAGAAGGAACAGTATACAAGGAACAATGAGTGCAAAGGGTTGTAAGCTCTTTCTTATTTATAGATATTACAGGGAAGAAAATGAGATCCAAGAGGACAGAAGACAGGCCATGAAGAGTTTTATTTATGTCTCGTGCATGGTGGCAGCTATCAAAAGGCTAACTGTAAGAAAAGAATCACAGGATTGAATTTGCATTTTATATGGCTATTCCATAGGCAGTTTCTCTTAAGTATGTCTGTGGAAAAATAATTTAGAGGCAATGAAAAATATCAAATAAGGATAGCGGCAGTGGGGCTCAGAAAAAGATGAGAAATCAGAGAGGTTTTTATGAGTTGATGAAACTGTTAGGGGGAAAGGTAGTCCTGAATGAATGACACAGATAGGTTTATGGACTCCAACCCCCACTCCAGACCACCAGTGTTCCAGAACCACAAATCTAATTTTCAAAGAGTAGATCACTGGGAGCTGAGGGTGAAGTTAAGCAGCCAGGCTGGCTATAAAACCAAAGAGGTGAGCCTTGGGCGCTCTCTTCCTTTGGACTTATCTCACTTAACTCGTAGTCAGCTCTCAACGGCCATTGCTCAAGAGATCTGGTAGAATATTTGCGGATTTGTATCCCTCTCTTTCCCTTGTATTACTATTTTATTCCCCACTTCTTATAAAATAAAAACCCTTTAATGACTTTTATCACGTACCTAAAGTTAAAACTTATTATAAAAGTCTTCTGAGCGTGCGGGTAAAAACCCAGTAAAGAAAACCCATTTTATATTAGGGTTGCCCTGTAACAAAACAAATTGGTAGGGCTGATTGTTCACTGTTGAATCACCAATAACTTTAAGTAAGTTCATAACAGGAATTCAAATATTTGTAGAATGAATGAATGATGGGTAGGGGCGGAAGCATGTCTAATGAACAGAGATCATTTCATTAATGAACGATCATTGAGTGCTTTTGCCTCTTTTTAAAGTGTGTTGTTTAATCCGAACAATCCTATGAGGTAGATACTATTTCCTCTTTTCGGATGAGAAAACTGGAGAATTAGAGGGGTAACATTGTTCCCTAAGTTCCAGAACTAGTCTGAAGCCAAACAAAAGTTTGGCAAGAGGGTATTCTTAGCACTATTTAACGTAGGGGCTCAAAGAAAGAGATGAACTATGTAAAACCCCCAAAACAGAGCAATGGGTAACTCTCAACAGGGCATAGAAGGGGTTTCAGAATGCTCCTAGAGGTCGGTCACTGGATGATCAGAGCTGTGCGTCATAACGGCGGCTAGAACTATTATTTTCCACGCCGCCCTGAGAGGGCAAGGAAGGGCTGTCGGCCGCACAGAGCCGTGAGCGCAGACACATACAGCTTTAGAGCTCCACGGACCGGGAAGGAAAGGAGGAGGGACGAACAGAAGAGGGCGGGGCATGCAGAGACAGGCGCAGGCGTCTGTTCCGAAGCTACCCAGCTGCAGGGAGGTCTGACGTCATTTCCGTCCGCAAGTCCCAGAGTGCTTCCGGGTTGCGGTCATTTTGCGCTTGTCTCTGGGTGACTTCTTGGCGGCCTAGTCGCTGTACTCTCCCCGCCCCCATCGCCTCTGGGGTTCCTTGCGCCTCTCGGTTTCCGCGCGCTGTTTTCCCCTCCTTGACCCTTCTTTGCCTCTTTCCGGGCCGTCTACCCCTGATTGCGGGGGTTTGTCGCGCCTTCGCCCGCCGCTGTCATCTGGAGGTGGGTTAGGCGTTGCTGAGAGTCCCATTCCGACCCCCACCAACCCACTAACCACCTTTACGCGGCCAGCACTTTCCGCCATTTTCCCGCCTGTGCGTTTGGGCCCATCGCGCTTTGGGACTCTGGCTACTGAGTGCCGGTGATCAGGGGAGGCGAAGGAGTGACTCGTGTGGTGACTGATGTGTGGGGTGTTTTGGCTGGGGGTGGAGATGGGGGGTGGGGAGGTGGGACGCGTATATGGCCGGGAGCGAAAGGATGGAGTGCGAGAATTGATGGTCGTAGGCCTACAAGGGTTCAATTGATTTTTTTTTTTTCTTTGACAGTAAGAGATTAAAATGGTGTTGTCTAAAGCCTCCTTGTCAGCTCTGACCGTCTCTTTCTAGGGTTTAGAGGTAGGGTGCTGTTACGGGAAATAGAGGGTTTCATATCTTTTGCTTCTTTAAGGATCCAACACCTCCATCTGTTTATGAACTCATTTTATCCTTTCTATTCATTTCCCTTAGAGAATTGGCATGTAGTAGGCCCAAGGGTTTATCAAATAAATGGATCATAGAAGGATCCAGCTGCTATTTCATAGCGTGTAAATTATTTCTTACATGTAAATTATTTTTTACCTTTTTAAGATGGTATAATCATGATCCTATATGAACGTTACAAAGTACATTTATATAAAGGCCCAAGGCTTGGGGGAAAAAATATATATATATATGTATAGATGCTCGAAGTGGAATGCATTTTTTAAATCTCCTGGTACAGGAGAAAGGAAAGTTTGGAGGATACAAAATTTGCTATTAGCTTTACATCACAAGACTATGGCGTCATTGTTACTCCATTTTTTTTTTTGAGTATTGCTTTGTGAGAGAGTTTGCTTTTTCCCTGATTACTTCATTTTTTGAAAATGAAAACCCAGAAATGACTTGAGATTTTTCCTCAGGTTTTGGGGAATTACCATAATCCTTAGGCATATATCTACAAGATGACTACAATGGATGTGAAATCAGCTAGCTTGGGGGTGGGTGGGGAAATAATGTCTATTGTTTAACTGACAATCCTGTTATATTTTACTTTAATATGATCAGTTGACATACTATCAAATATTCCTTTTTCAGCTAAGGGCCTTAGATACATAATCAGTTAATAGGTCTTGTGACTTCTTTTAGTAACATTTTAATATGTCACATACTTCTCTTGTAGTAGTGTTAAGTAAATGTTGATTGGTTGACACACGGCCTAGGGATTTTACTATCTTATGTGTTGATTTACTTTGACCTATCATAATGACTTCTAATACTTAATATACATGTTTTTGATGCAGGAAAGATGAATGGGAGGGCTGACTTTCAAGAGCCGAATGCAGAAGTTCCAAGACCAATTCCCCGTAACTATCAATTAACAATTTATAACTCGATGTATATTTTTGGGGGGCAGCACTTCTCTGCCTTGAGTAACAGTAGCAGCGGGACTGGCTTGTGACCTGTGCAGTCACAAGAACCCCACACTTGGTTTAATGATCTGCTCTTGCCATCTTGAAATTCTTAATTTGAATAAGAGTCCCAAATTTTAATTTTCATTACAGCCAACAGTTTATGTAGCCAGTCCTCCTGAATAGCAAGTAGTAGCTTCTGTTTGAAGTCAGGCTGGTTAAAAGTTTATAAATCAGTTGTTTCATTGCTTAGTTTTTTAAAAAATTTGGGTGTGTTTTGTTAATATTAGACTAAGCTGAATTATTTGTTTTTTAGATTTATGTATACAAGAACTGAGGTATAGGGGGTGGGGAGGAAGTGTGAGAGAATTCACCAGAGACAGAGTGGGGAGCAGAACAGGCAGAAATCCTGAAATACACTGCTGAGGGGAGCAGTGAATGAGACAGGAGAAGTCTACTGCACCGTGTTTTAGTTCCAGGCAGGACATCAAACTCATGCTACAATGACTGCTAGTAGCTTGATAGCACTGAGGCTTAACACCCGTGCCACCAAGGAGAGCCCCTGGAGTAAGCTAATTTTTTAGAGGTAGTTTTCCATGGGCATATAATGCTTGCCAATTTTCCTTTGAAAAAGACATAGGGGCTGATTACATTCCAACGGAAGAGGAAAGAAGAGTGTTCGCAGAATGCAATGATGAAAGCTTCTGGTTCAGATGTAAGTTAAATTTTATAATAGAAATTTTACTTTTTTTTTTTTTAAAGATTTATTTATTTATGCATACAAGAGCTGGGGTGCAGGCCAGAGGTGGGGTGGTGAGAGGATTCACCAGAGACAGAGCAGGGAACAGAACAGGCAGATGGACTGAAATACACTGCTGAGGGGAGCAGCGGGCAAGGTAGGAGAGGACTGCTGCGCCATGTGGGTCCCCTCGCTGGCCAGGGATCGAACTTGCATTGCAGTGGCAGCAGGGGTGCCACAGTGCAGCGCTCAACCCCTTGTGCCACCAAGGAGCCTCCAGAAATTTTACTTTTTAATGGTTGAAACTATAATGACTTCATGTGGGAAATACTGGCATACTTTTGGTATGGTGTGGTTATTACTAAAATAATTGATTAAGGAAATTGGACTGTGCACATTTTAAAGTGATAATTTCTAGAGCTTTTTCAATATCATGTGGTATTTTTTTTGTTGTTAAAGTCAACCCCTTAAGTTGGTAACTATTATCCTTACCTGACAGACGAAGAAATTGAGGTTTTAAGATGATAACTGAGTTACTTAGTATTACTACACTGCAGAATGAGGGGTACCCTGGTATACCCAAACTTGTACACTCCAAATGGGTTCTGCCATCTGCTACATAAAGACAAAGCATAGTCTTAGTATAAACTTTAATAGAATGGTGTGCATAAAGAGACAAGAAAGCATATAGTTTCCCAACAAAGCATCTAATGTTTCCCAGCCACTCATGGATGAATGCCCAGCCAAACTGTGTTTGTACAGAGCAAGGCAACTGAGGACCAAAAACTTGCCACAAGTCTAAGGTGCCTTCTGGTGGGGAATCATACAAAAGGAGCAGAAGGAACTAGGCAAGTCTGACGAAAGGAGCAAAATCAAAGGACAAATCAAGTAAACCTTCCCATGTGTCCTCTTACCCATAGATTTCTTCCAGTTATCTCTATATTCTTGCCTCCACATATCTCTTCCATGTTCTCCAAGTCCCTGGTACAAGTCCAAAGCTAAGAAGCAAGTAGACTTATTCATATGTCTTTGTTTCACACCTCTCCTCCAAGTCTTTTCTGTCGGCTCTTACCACACAACTCCAAACTTCATTAGGTGCCTTTTTATGGAAATTACTCTGTAACATTTCTCTGTGTAACAGTGTTACATAGCTGGTTACTGATGTTGTCTAGACTTGAAACCACATCTCTGAAACAAGTTCATGTTGGTAGTCACATAGGCATACATTTGTTGAAGAGATGTAATCATGGTGTTGTTGGGATTAGAGAAAAAGGGAGGACAAGATTTTTTTATGGGACAATAGAATGTTAATGTAGATTGACTAAAGGAGAGTGAAGGTAATATTAGCTTCAAGATATCCACTTAGGAAACGGGTGATGACAGTTATTTAACTTGAGGATTTCTTGTTTAAAGAGGGAAAAAGATTAGTCTGGACAGTTTGAGTTTATAGTATGACATTGTGTGCAACAAGTTCGATTGTAAGATCTATAAGCAAATAAAGCTAGAAACAGACATTTATGTTTCTTTGTTGATGAGAATTTTATGTTTTCAGGGTAGTTATGTTGGTGAATTCACCAGGGAACAAAGTGTACAAATAGGAGTTTTTTGGGTTATTTTTGAAGATTTATTTATTTATGCATACAAGAACTGGGTACACACCTGAGGTGGGGGTGGGGTGAGAGGATTCACCAGAGTCAGTGTGGGGAACAGAACAGGCAGATAACCAGAATACACTGCTGAGGGGAGTGGGGAGCAGGTAGGAGAGGTCTGCTGTGCCATGTGGGTCACCTCCCCGGTGGTGGCAGGGATCGAACTCGTGCTGCAGTGGCTGCAGTCTGCCTCATAGTGTGTTGCTCCACCAAAGAGGCCCAGAAATAGAGGCGTTTTGATAGAATCTTTTGCACTTCATTCTCAGTCTAATATTCAAACTAGAAAGAATCTGACTGAGAATTAGTTGATAATGCACATCTCTAGATAAGAATAATTGTTTTAGATGCATAGTCATGATGAATTAAAGACTTGTAAAAAATTTTCATGGCTCATAGTTTGTAGTAATTTCTCACAAAACTCAGTTGTGCTCTGGCAACTCCTTTTTTTATCTTTGAGGAATGCACAGATAGAATAAAGTGATTTAATTGCAAGTCTGTTGACAAAGGATTAAGAGAAAGACAATCTGATTGGTGGATAGCATTTAGTATCATTGAAAAGTTAGGCTAATGGTCTCATTGATACTATGGTATCCAGGTTTATTTCTGGCTGATAAATTTATGCTGCTATATATATGTATGACATTCTATATAGCTATAACAGCATTATGCTAAAAATAAATGGAAGGGACAGTGATAAACATGGTACTCAGGTGTGCTTGACTTAGGTAGGACATGTGGTATATGAATAATAGAAGTCTAAGTGATCCTGTGTATTAAAATAGATTGAATGCAAGTTAGACAGATTTGTATTACATGTCTGGGAGAGGCTATAAAATAGATTGTTAGTTGTATACCATGTCTAGATTATGGGGAAATTACATTAACCAAAAAATTATTGTATCGATAACTTTGTTTTGTTTTTAATATTATTTTGTAGAAGAACTGGGGTGTAGGCCAGAGGTGCCTGGTGTGAGGAAGATTCACCAGAGCAAGAGTAGGGAGGAGGACAGGCAGATCTACTGAAATCCACTGTTAAGGGGAGCAGCAGATGAGACAGGAGAGGACTGCTGCACAATGTGTGGATTAGCTCTTTGGCCAGGGATCAGACTCAGGCTCTAAAGGTGATAGCACTGAGTCTTAATTCCTAGACCACCAGGGTGGCCCAAGCAGTGATTTTTCTTAAAACAGAGATAATGTAAGTGTTGCATATGGTAACAGCATCAAACAGGGGAAATACACAGAACTTTGAACCTTGACCATTACAGATAATAGGGGATTCTGCATTTATTATCAAAAGAAGGACTGATACTCATAGGTGAGGAAATCTTACACTTTTAACATATTGTCAAATAAGGATAGTCTATACAGTATGTGATGTTTGCTGGATATTTATAATGGAGTCTTATTTTGGAGAGTATTATCTTATTGTTGATTTAAAACGTTCTGATGAAAGTAGGAATGTGTAGAAAAAGTGATGTAATTTTGACTTTTTTAAAAGTTTGTTAAATACATTTATCCCTTTTAAATATTAGACTTCTTGATCTGGGGCCATTTTCTTTAAGGTAACTCTCTGCTCTGATCTACTTAAAGTGTAGCTGTGAAGGCATCTTAGTTCCAGTCACTTAAAATTGTGAACCTGTGTACTCACTTTTAAAGCCATTTGTATCTGTGTGCAAATACTTAAGTAATGAGAGAATCTGCATAAAAGTATCAGTTGAACAAAGCATAAGGGCTGTCCAATGGCATAGGGTAAAGGATTATGGGTACTTTGATGGTGGGGTGGTATGGTAACATAATCTGAGTAACTGTGAACCTATTCCCTAAATCATATACAATGCTGTAAACCAGTGTTACCTTAATAAAAAAAAAAATAGGAACGTTTAATGTGTACTGCCTGGATTTAGCCTGGAATTACTGGAAAGGTATATGGATTCATATTTCTTTCATATGTCACTTAGCAGATTTTATAAATAGTATTTCATATATGTATACTTCTGATTTTCAAGTTAGACAGTATAGTGAGGGACAGTAGCATAGACTGCTGTTTATTTAGAGTCATACCCCAGCTTTCTCATATTTTGGGCAAGTTCTTCATTTATCTGTAAAATGGGGGTATTTTTTTTTTTTAAAGATTTATTTATTTATGCATACAAGCACTAGGGTACAGGCCAGAGGTGTGGGGGGGGGGGGGGGGGG
>JAGFMF010011678.1:8198-40920 GCA_019455555.1 Galemys pyrenaicus | reverse complement strand
CCCCTCCCTGGCCGGCAGCAGGGATCGAACTCGTGCTGCAGTGGCTGCGGTTTGCTTCATAGTGCGTTGCCTAACCCACTGCGCCACCAGGGAGGCCCAAAATGGGGGTATTAATTAACCTATTTCATGGGATCATTATGGAGATTAAGTCAATGTAGTTTATTACGGAAATACTAAACTATCTTTGTTAATGACATAGTTCTGTGGTGATGAAATAAAAATTTCAGTTGAAAGCAGTTATGAATGTAGAGAAGCACTTTGCTATTATAAGGGAGAAGAATTTAAGGAATTTTAGGAGTCCATGTATTGGGTATGATTGGGTCGATGGTCATACTGCAAAATAACCTGTGCGGCGGTGTTATTGATTTGCCCAAAGAATCATGTAACAGACGCTGAAATGGGAGTCATGCAGTGCAGTGGGAAAGATCACTGACCTGGAGTCAGGATGCTTGAGTTCTTATTTAACGTCTACTGCAAACTAACCATCTGTTGCTTTGAGCAAATGACCTGTCCTTTATGGATATCAACTTACTCTCATTAGGACAGAGACCACTGACTATAATGGTACAGTCTGAAAATTTCTTAAAAACCTTACTCTGCAACATACTTCTCAGATGATTTCCTTTTTTAAAATTTACTTATGCATACAAGAACTGGGGTCCAGGCCAGAGGTATGGGAGATAAGAGGAGTCACCTAAGACAGAGTGGATGCAGAACAGGCAGATTGACTGAAACAATGCAGGGGACAGGAGAGGTCTGCTGCATCATGTGGGTTACCTCCCTGGCTGGGGATCAAATTCGTGCTACAGTGGCTGGAGATAGCTTCATAGTTATGCACCGGAACCCCTTGCACCACCAGGGAGGCCCTTACATGATTTTCTAATGTACTTTTACAAAGCCAGTGAATCTTGGACAACATCTTTTCCTTTTGTTGATACTGACAAGTTCTTTTTCCTCCTATAGCCGTTCCTTTGGCTGCAACAAGTATGTTGATTACCCAAGGATTAATTAGTAAAGGTAACTATTTAAACTTCAAATTATTTAGCATTTTATCATATTTATACATGTTATTTTTCTGATTTGTAGATAATATTAACATGCCATATTAAATATCAATGGTAAATTTCTATACCCTCAGAAGATCTCTTGATTTGAGAATTTGATGACCTGCTGCACTGTAACAACATTAACAATCTATAAGACCAAGAAAGTAACTAAAAGCTTGCTGATGGTTTACAGAGAGGTGGAGATACAAACTTGATCTAGTTAAGCCATCACTATGACCCAGGAACTTCTTAGAAATCCAAATTTATAGGTTCCATTCCAGTGCTTCTGAATCAAAAATACCTGAATTAGGACCCAGGAATCTGTGTTTTAACAAACTGTAGGTGATTTTCTTTTTCTTTTTTTTATAAGATTTATTTATTTATGCATACAAGCACTGGGATACAGGCCAGAGGTGGGGAGGGGGGTGCGCAAGAGGATTCACCAGAGACTGAGTAGGGAACAGAACAGGCAGACTGACTGAAATACACTGCTGAGGGGAGCAGCAGGCAAGGCAGGGCGAGGCAGGAAAGGTCTGCCGTACCATGTGGGTTACCTCCCCGGCTGGTGGCAGGGTTCAAACTCGTGCTGCAGTGGCTGCGGCTTGCATCACTGTGCGGTATGGTGCTCAACCCATTGTACCACCAGGGAGGCTCCAGTTTTCTTTTTAATGCACTGGTGTAAAGATCAGTGACTTCCTATCTCCACAGACCAGTTTTGTCTTAAAAGAGTGGACTGAGGACACTTTCTTGTCTCAAATTCTGTTGGATTAATTAGTATAGAATATTCATAATTGAAGTTAAATTTAGGTTAAGTATTAATGTGTCTGTCTGTACAACTTAAATTTAAATCTGACTACATTTATTTTGCAAACTAGCTCCTTAGAATGAGGTATCCCACAAATGATGGTGAGCTGAACATGATCTCTCTATATCCTACCCCTCTATATGCTGTATCCTTTTCTTTTACTTAACTAGCTACTCCAAAAGTGCATCCTTTCACCCCTTTCACATTAGCAGTAGAAGTACTTAGTTAATAGTATTGGCACAACTAGTTGAGAAGAGCAGTTTAGGAGAGAAATGGAATAATTTTTTGAAATAAAGTTTTAATCATTTGAAGAACTCCCAAAGAACTTTATTACAATGTGCTGCAGTGACAGGAATCTGAAGAATGGGTATAAGGTATCTAGGCACTTATATGTCCTTTGTTATAGTGGAGACTGGATTATTAATATGGTGTGAAATAACATTTAATCACAATACTTTTAAGGAAAAACTATGGCATAGAGCATTAGGAATAGAGAAATTACAGTGTTGATTACTATGCTATGTGTTTTACTAATTCCAGTCTGTCTAACTAAAAATGATTGGAGCAGGTGTGAGGGGAATTATACAAAGGAAATTTAGTTGTTTGTAGTTTATCTGAGGGAATAGCGTAAACACAACGTTGAGGCAAAAGGAGAGTATAATTAAATACTTAATATGCTACTAAGTAGTTTAATAGAAACTGCAGAGCTGTAGGTCCTCAAATAAGAAAGATCTCTCCATGACTGCTATCATCAGGAAACTTTCTTGAAAGAAGTGGATTTTGAAGATGGGTAGGATTTAGATTAAAAGATAGGGAAGACTAAAAAAAAAAAAACAGGGAAGACTATTTCAAGATCTGGATCTGGTTATCAGGTTAACAGATAAACATGATTATTGGGAGAGACAGCCAGGAGAGTGACTGGGCTAGAATGACAAATCAAGCAGGGAGGAGAGAAAACACCATTGAATTGCTAAGGTAGAACCAGGAGAAATAATGACTTTGATTTGATTACAAAGAAGATGAAATTTTGGAGTTTTGGATTCAGGTAGGGTAGGAAGCTTTGGAGAACTTGAAGGTAAGGCAGGAATTGTAAGAACTGGGAAGGCCTTTCACACACTATTACTATATGTAACAGAATCAGACAAAGAAGTTAAAAGTAGAGAAATACTCTTTCTAGTTGTAGATATATCCTGTAAGCTATTCTCATACAGTTGGGATGAATCTTACTGAAAATATTAAGACCTGTTGCTGAGAAGGTAAATTATTCATGTAGCCAAAGTTCTTCTATATTCTTAGTCATAGTAGCAATGTATACCTCTGATTTCATTTGCAAAAGTTTCAACATAAGCAAAACAATGTTCTAACATCCTCCACTGAAATTGTCTTTAATGACTGTGCCTGGAACCTTTCGGTGGAATGTAGTAATGTTTCTAGATTATTGAAAATGATTTAACCTAATTTGTGGAATAACATTCTTTTCTATTAAATATGTCACATGTCTTCCATATAATTTTGTCAGATTCATTTTGGTTTTGGAGTTTTGATGTTTTGAGTAAAAAAAAAGAGCATTGACTAACATACATCTCTCATGAAACTATCTCTGAGAATTAAGGGCTCTTGTATTGAAAATGTGTTGAACTTTTGTGTTTGGGGTGGAATATTCTAATGAAAACAATCTTAAATATTTAGGGATATATTTTAGAAAGGAATTCAGAATCCATTGAGACATTTTGCATTTAAACTAAATGCCTAACATTTTGTATATGTGTTCATCCACACTGTCTCTACATAATCTTTTCTGTTCCCTTTGTACTTGTTCTCTTTCAAAACATGCTCTGGTCTGTTCTAACTTAAGAACATAAAGAAAAATCTTCCCTTATCCCTTTCCAACTGCACCCAGCTGTCTTGCATTTGAAGCCAGACTTCATGAATGAACAGTTTTTGCTTCTTTTAACCCATTGCAGTATGTGTCATAGATACATATTTTCTAATATTTACCAAACTTTTTAAAAAGTTACCTATACAATCTCCTTTTTGCTGAGATTCAGGGGGCCATTTTTGCTCTTGACTGTTAAACAACTCTACTCCTTGAAACATATTTTCTCTGGGCTTCCATAATAGTGTTCATCTGATTTTTCTCTTACCTCAGGCAATTCCTTCATTTTTCATATTTTTAGAGCTGTCTAATTTGTACTATATACTGACTTTAGTATCTGACTTCAGCACTATGAGGCAAAAATCCATGACCTCTTGATGTTTACAACTCTGGGCTTTCTTCCTTCAATTTTGGTATTCAGACTTCTGCCTTGACATTCAGTTTTTAGTCTACTATTACCCAGTAGTAATATGTGTTATTCTGTCACCATTTGTTATTTGAAATTCCCAGCACTGTATTCTGTGTATCTCCACACTGATAGCTTTCTGTAAGTTCCTCAACTGAAGTAATTTCATCCTAAACTGAGTTGATTTCCCCCAACCCAACTCCTCTGTTTACCCTTGTCTGAATGGTATTGTTATCCAACCAGGAAACTCAGTCTTCACTTCTCTTATCTGCCTTGACCAGTAAGTGTTCATTTTAGTTCAGCCCTCAAATATCTCTTGAACTGTCTACCTCCATCTATATTGCCACTATAATGCAATCATCTGTAGTAAAAAAAGATTGTCTATATTTACATTTTTGCTAATATCCATTAGAAAATGGACTTTCTCTGGCATCTGACAAAAGGTGTGTTTAATGCATGTATTAGATACTTAAGATACTTACTTGGGGATGACTGGCAACCATCACACTGTATTGTTTGTCCTTATTTCCCCAGACTGTAAATTTGGAGGGTGAAAATTATCTTTACTGTATTATCCTAGCTTCCAGGTCTACAGAACCTGTATGTTAAGTGGTCTGTAAGAACTTGGTGACAGAATGAAGGATTCCTTTTTTTGTATAAATGTAGATTCTGTTACCAGCTTCCTTTATTCTTCATCATTTCAGTTGTATGAGGGAACTAAGACAGCCTAAGTCAGTCATATCTTTTTATACTTTATATTCATAAATCATACAATTAAGTATTCTGTATACTTTCTGTCAACATTGTTAATTCATCTAGGGGTGTTCTAGCACTGATTTGTACGTGCTCTGGAAGACAGGTTGTTAAAAGTTTAGATACTTGGTAAGCTGTTTTGTTGTTGTATTTTAATTTGATTGTGGTACAAATGTTTATATTGTGGAAATAGATTGTCATTACAAATTAGTACTTTTTTTCTGAAAAGCTGGCTTACTAGCATATCACTGGGCTCATCCATGCCGTTGCATGTAGTTGTAGACCATGTACTCTCATTGTGCTATCGGTTTTATGCTTTGTGAGTGTACCACAGCAATTCATGCAACCTGTTTTACATTGGTGACTGTATAGCTCCGGTTTTGACAGTAACAAATAGTTCTGCCATGAAGACATGTCTCTTGGTAGGTTTTTTTTTTGTTGAGTCCTAGATTATGTCTATATTCAATTTTAGTAGAAACTGCCAAATATTCCAGTATATTTGGACCAGTTTAATACTTCCAATACAATTTATTAGTAGAGTTCTGTTTGCATCACATTATCTTCAACACCTGCTATTTTTGTGTCTTTGGAATTTTAATCATTGTGGTGATTGAACAATGCTATCAATTATATTGTGGTTTAATTTACATCTCCCTCATTACTAAAAAAGTTGAGGACAATATTTTTTGCTTATACCCCATTTGAATATGACCTCTTTTTGTAAAGTATCTGTTCAAGTCAGTTGTCCATTTTTCTGTTGGATTGTCTTTTTCTGTTTGTTTTGTGAGAATTCTTTATATATTCTGGGAGTGAGTCTTCTGTCAGATATATATATAAAACGAGAGGACTATTTTTGTTCACCGCAGTGCTGTGCTGCCTTTTTCATAAATCAAGTGACGGTGTATGTGTGGGCCTGTTTTTGGCACTCTTCTTCCTGGTTTTGGTCAGTTAATCTATTTTGCATTTAGACTGAAGTTACTTTAGCTTTATCATGGATCTTGATAGCTGGTGGTAGTCAGTTTTTCCAGTTTTGTTTTACTCATTATTAAAATCTGCCTACCCTTGACCCTTTGTATTGTTACTTTACTTTTAGATTTAAACTTTTTCAATTTGGGATAAACTTTTGATTTTAATTTGGATTGCATTGGATTATTAGATGAATTTATGGAGAATTACTACCTTTACAAAATTTCAATTCATCAACCTGATGTACTTACCCATTTTTTCTAGCTTTCATTTTCAGTAAGTTTTGTCATTTTTAGTACAGAGATCATTCATATTTTTGGTTGGATTGTTTTCATTAGCCTTGATATGGTATCATACACTTATTAAAGATGTCTGGTATCTTCTTTGTTCCTGCATTTGGTAATTGTGTATATAGAGATCTCTGTCTGTGTCTTTCTATATTGATCTTGTATCAAGTGATCTTAAAATCATCTGATCTGATAGATTGTAGTTTAGGTTTTCTTATTTCTGCTCATACTGAATTCACTTGGTTCTCTCTTTTATATAGTTTTTAGCCTTCCCTGGGGTTATGAAAAAAGCTAAAGTTGTCAGGTAATATTTAAAGATAGTACTGATAATTTCCTTATATCTTGTGGCTTGCCAAGAGCTATTAAGAAATAGATAGATCTGACTTTATATTTATACTGCATTGCTAAACTTACTACTCTTTTTTTTTTTTTTTTTCACAATAGAAGAGACCAGATATAACTTAACAGAATAGTTCTTTTGCATTTTTTACCATAATTTTGTCATTTTCTTATATGCTGTTAGCATAAACTTCACATAAACCTGTTTGCACATCTTAATTATATAAATATGTCTTCTCACAATGTTACTCAGATGTATTTGCTCTTGTCTTTAGGAATCCTTTCGAGTCATCCCAAATATGGTTCTATTCCTAAACTTATATGTAAGTATGAGTAGCACTCATTTCTTAGCTTTTTACCTAAGTAAAATTAGTTTTTATGGAATGTTTTGTCTTGTCTTACTAGCATAACAGTTACTTGGTTATTGCTTTGACAGATCAATTTTGCTTAAGCTTTTTATTAAGTGAATTTATTCCTTAGGCATTTTACTATTAGTATTAAAAATTGTAAGTTATTTGAAAGAGACATGTTTTCTCATTTTATGAAGTAATAGAACAATTAATCTTAATTTACTTGATAAAGATACAGTATTTGAAAGTAAATTTTCTTGGTCTGTCTATGAGGAGAGAAGGCTATCCAGACATTAATCAAGAATAAAGTATACTTTTAAATTAAGTATTAACTTTAAAAGATCTCTTTTCATTAAAACATGAAACGTCATTATACTTTACCACACCTTTCCTATCTATTTTAATAAATAGTAAAAGTCGAAGTTGTGAAAGTGAATTATAGTATCCCTATAATCTATGGACCCTGTTATTATTCAGGAAATCCTTCTTTACATACCAAAGACATATTTAGAACCTTTAAGTAGTTCTTTAGAAAAGACTTTGGTCTCAAGAGGCACATAAAATCACACTGTGCTATTTGTTTTTACAAACAAGTTGCTTGTATCATGGGATACTTTGCTGGAAAGCTTTCTTATGTGAAAACTTGCCAAGAGAAGTTCAAGAATCTGGAGAATTCCCCTCTTGGAGAAGCTTTACGTTCAGGACAAGCACGACGATCGTCACCATCTGGGTAGGCCAGATTCTGATCTTTGTGAAAGGTTTATAATATTAGATAAAAATTGTTACTGGACATTGGCATAATTCAAGAGATAAAGCATTGCCTAGCCAAAGGACCACTGGGAATTTTCCATTTTGCTATAAGCTAAAACTAATTTTGCTTTTAAAAGTAGAACCAGACTTGTCTTCCTTTGTTTTAAATACAGTGTTCCATCCTGTTGGGAGTGCATATTCCAGAACAAAGGAAAACTAATGGCAAATATATTTGGTTCTATAGTTTGGAATTCTTTCTTGATTTCCAAATTTTATCAATCCCAACAGTTATATTTCAAATTTTTTAATTTGTAGGGAAATTATGTAAGTATACAAAAATGAATCCGTCTGAATAGGTAGATAAATAATAAGAAAATTATTTGGATTTGGTAGATGCACTGTCATAAATGGCAGCCAACCTAAACCTCATGAGAAATACTTTTTTCTGCTTTAGCAAATACTATTTCTATGAACTGCTTCCAAAGTAGTTTCCCAGCTAATATTGGCAATGGACATGTTTACAGATTTGAAATACTTTTCAGGAACTGTAACATAACAATTAGTACTTTGGATATACATTTTCTGTGTAATAAGAGTGATAATTCTTAAGTTGTCTAAGTAGGCCAGAACATTTTAATGTTTTTGTAGCAGAAACAGACCTCATTTTACTGTTGTAACTAACTTTAAAATTAAATGATTCCTTTAGAAAATAAGATAACTAATTTTCAGACCTTAACACACTGTTCTTTAAATGACTTATGTTTCTTATACAATATCATTTTTTTTATGTATATAGGCATTATTCTCAAAGGTCAAAATATGATTCAAATGTGAGTGGTCATTCATCTTTTGTGACATCCCCACCAGCAGACAACCTAGAAAATGAGATGCTTCCTCGTTATGAGCCAATTCCGTTCAGTGCTTCTATGAATGAATCTACTCCTACTGGTATTACTGATCATATTGCCCAAGGTAGAAACTTCTCTTGAAATGAATTTCAGCATATTATGGTCCAACGTATGTATAAACTTTATTTGATGACTTTTTCTGCTGGATATCACCTGTGCGTTCCACCATCAGCCTAAACTGAGCATGTTTGTTTGTGTGTTCATTTGTTTCTTCATTCATTCACCATTTTTGAGGTTCCATAGGTGTCAGACACTGTGTGAGGTATGGCAGAAGTAAAGATCAATAAGAAAATCAGTTTTCTCAATAATTGAAAACACCAGGTTTAGCGAAATAGCAAAGAAATGAATAAATTTTGCCTTAGGAAAGGTTACATTTCATAGACTGATTTTTAAAGGCTTTTAGCTATTTTGTCTAATGTGAGAAAAATAATTATCTGCTCTACAGAGCTATTGTCAAGTGAAAAAATATATAAAAGTGGTCTGTGAAGTCTGTGTGAATATTAGCTTTGAAGATTACATAATGTAAGTGAAACATCAATTTTGGATTCAGGCCTATATTACATTGATGTTTGCTAGTTCTGTCACTAAGCAAGTAACTAATTTGTGATTCCTTCAGTTTCTTAAACTCTTTAATAAAGATAATGATGTCTTAAAAAAAAAAAAGAACTTTTGTAATTAGATTAACTAATCAGAGCCAAAGACCTGGCAAATAACAGACTCTTAACAAACATTAGCTTCTTTGTAGGTGAGGAATTAGAAACAGGAAGTACAAGTGTGCAATTCTGTATCTAAAATCCTCAAATACAAAAAGCTTTGAAAATCAGTTTTTCTTTATCATTATACTAATGATAAAAATCTGACCTGAACTCCAGGCAGGCAGCTCTGACATCTGACATAAATCTGTTTATAATCTTATTTATTTTAATATGATTTTTCCTAGATTTTGTTGGTAGAAATGCTTTGCTTACCCATAGCTGCTTCAAACTTCTGAATGGAGCGGTAAATAATGTAAAGGATAGGTACTATAAAGTTTTTCTAACATCTGACAAACTAAAATTTGATATTTTTCACTGCAAGAATTTAGGTATGGTATTGAGGACATCTTTATAGTGTTTGAAAGCTCTTGTTTGAAGCAAATACAATAAGCTAGTAACTATGAGGAGTGAACAAATTTAAAAGAAACATTTGTTTAAGATGGAAGAAATTTGAATCCATATATAGTTTAAAGGGGGAGAGGAGAGGATATAGTGAAAGGGAGAAATTGATTATAGGTCAAGTTAGTTCCAGAGGATGCAGAAGGCTTATTGGTAGGTCAGGATATAAGTTGTCACTGTGTATGGCTATTTAAATTAAATGCAAGTAAATTGACTCCTCGGTTGCTTTGTCAATTGCTTAGTAGCCACATATGCTAGTGACTACCTTGTTAAACTGGGAATACATAGAACATCCTCATCATTACCAAAAATTACATTAAGCACTGCTGCTTTAGAGTAGAAGTTGGAGGGGAGAGAAGGAGGTTAGTATTAGTTTGTGGAAAAGAAGAGACAGGAGAAAATGGAAGTTAGGATAATTAAGAGACTCTTAAATGGATGAAAGTTGTGGACTCTCTTAATCTGCAACCTTTTTTTCTTTCCTGAGAGGTTGGAAACAAAGACATCCAATTAGTCAGAAAGAGAAGGGAGGTACAGATTAGGAGAAAGTTGTTAGTCATTATCTTATCTCTATAAGCAGCTGTCCTTGTCTTTCATTGCAGTTCATATTTTTTGTCACTCAAGTTCAAATCCATTCTACTTGTTTTCTACCATGCACCAACTCTTCCCTTGTAATGACTTGCATCCTTCCTTCCATTTGCATTAGAAAATTCCATTCTATGTTAGGTAAATTTCTTCTCCAAATAAAAGCAGACAGTCAAAAAAAACTCTGTATCTATTTTCAGAGTAAAGCAGACACATATTTTAATATATTGTATGTCCTCCACAGCCGTCAGCCAGCTGTCACTTGGCTTTCTCACCCATTTTCTAAGTCAGGTTTGCCACTCTTTGTTTTCCACAAGGGTTAGGGTTACCTTTTCTTTGCTTCAGCTACTGTTCTTCCTTAACCAGGACACCCCACTCTCCCTTCGTTTAAGTCCTGTTTGCCCTTTTTAGTTCTGCTTTGTTTTACCAGGAATTGAAGGACTTACTAATCTTTCAGTGTGGAAAGCACTCCTTCATGGTTATTATCTATCCTAGATAGTTTATTATACATTTAGGTTTAAATCAATGCCGTTTTATATTTTCTTATTCCTTCCAGCTCTTTATAACCTTCTCAAGTAGTAAATCATGCTCCCTACTCAATGCAGGAGAGTTCATTGGCTTTTATAATTGGAAAAAATTCTCCCTAATCTTTCTGATTAATGTATTCATATTTTTCACCTGCAATGAAATGTTGTGTGTGTGTTTTTTTTTTTCAGAGCAATAAAATGTTTTTCTTTCACGTCAGAAAAAAATATTAGACCTGGAAGGAATTTTAAGATCACATAGTCAAACATTAGAATGTCACAGTTGAGGAAACCTGGATTTAGAGGAACTTAGTGATTTGCCCAAGGACATTCATCCTAATAATCTTGTACATACTATCTGTCTTCTTCAGAATTTTTAAAATGTGGTAAAGGAAAATGGATTCCATGATTATTGACTAAGTACTAATGAAATGCAAAGTGCTTTTGATCTCAGTGGATTATTTCCTCTGCATTTTTTTTTAAAGCAAGATTTAGTAATACTGATAGTGATTAGTAGAAATTTATGTTCTTTTTGCTTTGTTCCCAGTGTAGTAAACTAGTAGCAAAAGATTATGGTTGAAACATTTAGTGTATAATTACATTGTTTTTAAAATTCTGATTTATTGGGACCTTACCTTTGAGTTCCGAAATAGCACCATTAAGATGCTGTGTTGCTTTACATTACTTTAAATAAGGTGATTATATTAAAACGATTGGTTATTTGTATTTCTAACTGAATCTGTTTGAAAAATTTTACTTTTGGAGTGTTAAGACTTTATAAGTTAAGTAATTGTTTGTTATGTTACAATTCATTAATTTCTTTAAAATATCTACATGTCCTTTTTTGCTGGATTATGCATTTTGCAAACTATGTGCAGTATTTGGTCCTCTTCCCTTATTTTTATATTAGTCATAGTATTAATATTATTAGTAACCATTTCCCTATTTTTATATCAGTATTTGATTCTGATAATATATATTCATACTTTGACTCTCTTTGGAAGAAATAAAAAATAAGTGGTGGTTCCCTGCCCAAATTAAAGTTGCCACTTTACATACTATGAGTAAGGATATTTTTTATATTTTTAATAGCTTTTTTGAATATTTTTGTTTAAATATAAAGATGGGTAAAGTAAATGTTTTTAAAAATTAACTGAAGCTTGTAACTAATTCTGGTTATAGGAACATTTAACTGAAAATACTTTAAAAATCCACAGTTCAAGTTTTGTTCACTTGTTATTAGTACAATTTATTTTTTTATTTATACAAACAATATTAATAACTTTGTAGTTTAAAACAGTAGCTTTTCAGCTAGTTTAAATTATGCTGGTATATACTATGATATCCATTATTCTGGTAATGGTTAAATTTTTTTTGTTGTTGATTTTAAATTTTAGGAATAAAAACTTAAAAGTATAAGAGGTAGTAGATTTTAGTTTTATAACTACCTTGGGGAAAATAATTCTTAGGAATGGTAATAATTTGATCCTTTATTGTACTTTATTTTTATTTTAGGTAAGGAGCATTTGTAAAATTTAGTTGCTTTGGATTTATTCAAATCCTTTTATCACCATTTTTAACTGTTTGTTGTTTTAGGACCTGATCCAAACCCTGAAGAAAGTCCCAAAAGAAAAAATATTACATATGAGGAATTAAGGAATAAGAACAGAGAGTCATATGAAGTAACTTTAACACATAAGACTGACCCCTCAGTCAGGCCTATGCAGGAAAGAATGCCCAAAAAAGAAGGTATGATAGTTTAGTCTGACTGACTTTATAGTATTGGAAACTACAGCATTAGTTAAAAATATTACCATAGTATGTGATTTAATCCCTCAAACAATTAACCAGAATAAAATTTTTCAAATAGAATAGCTGTTTTACTGTATATAATTCTTTTTTAAGGTGTTCCAAAGACCATTTTGTCTTAGAAAATAATGAAGTTCAAATAATAGCATGGCTTAATACAGTGAGATTGATTTTTTTTGATACAATGTAGAAATATGATTTTTCTTTATGAGAAGTCACCTTGGGAATTTATTGTTTTAATAATGCATCTGCTGCATAAAATGAGATCTTACGGCCTAAGGTAGATATGCTACTTTTGGCAGGACCATAGACTCATGATGGAGTAGTGAGATTGACTTTTTTACGTGTTTGTGAAATTGATAGTTATTTGCTTTATGGATAGCTAGCAAAAGAAAAAAGTCTCAAAAGAAAAAATATTACATATGAGGAATTAAGAAATAAGAAGAGGAGTTTGACTTTGTTTTTAGTAGTATTTTATACTTACAAATTTTTAAATCATGGTTTCTCTTACATACATTACCCAAAGTAAATTTTCTGACCCAAAGTTTGCCTCTAAAGAAAGAAGGCATTTAGAATAGGGCTTTGTTAACCATTTCAGTATAGAATTTTAAGATGTCTCGTCAGGAATTTTAGAGAATATGGCATTGTTTTAAGGTTTCACATTGACTACTTTAAAAATCACATTTAAAAAAGTCTTTGTTTTTTATTATTATCATTCTTATAGATTCAATTTTATTTCTGATTGTTAATGGCTACTTCATTTAGAATTCTATTCTCATAAATAATAATGGATAATATCTTCTCTCATGTTATTGGTATAAAGAAGTTAATTGTAAAATAAGCTTGTAACCACTAATACTTATTACTGTTTGTCCTCAAAAACATTTTAACTTAAACCTTTATATATATAGTAACCATTTGTCTGTAATGTATTCAAGCTTAATGATACTTTGTTTTGATAATTAACTTGTAAAATTAGACTGTAAGCTCCGTGAGGGCAGGCAATAATGTTTTTCTCTTATTTGTGATCTTTTATAAGCAGTAACATGCAGTAATAGGTCAAAGATAGAGTGTATGGGTGATCTTCTATATCTAAAAATAAAAATATGGTAGACCTTTGGTGTTTGCTGGATTTTGACATTTGTTGTTTTGCTTGAACAGTCTTAAAGTTCTGTTACATGACAGAGTAAATGTAAAATGATAAAAAGCTTTTCTTTGTAAAAGGAAGTTGAATTTTTTTGTGCTTTATATAAAGAGTTATGAAATAGTGTCAGTGAATTTATAAATATTCTTTCTTAGAAAACTTGATGAATTAGTATAGTGTAGATTCACAGGGTCTGAAAGTCACTTAAATTTTCACTTTTAGTTTGTGTGGATTATACTTACTGATACTTACCTGATTAGACATTAGGACTAAAATTCTGAAAACAATAACATTTAAGTTTGCTGTAACAACATTACCACACATGTAGCTTCTAGGAAACTTCATATTTCTTACACATTCATGAGGAGAAGAATGTCAGGGGAAAAGATGTATAATATCTCAGTATTATAATGAAATAGTTTTGACCTTAGGTTCCCTGAAAGAGTTCTGGAACTGGAGTCCCAAGTTGATATTTGTTAATTGCTTCTTTATGTTCTGACTGCTTGGGGCTTCTGAAGAGTTGTGAGTCACAGACGAAGGCTATGTAGAAGAGAGGCTAAAATGTAAAGACAGGAGCATGTTTTGACATACAGTTTTATGTAAAATGTAGAGCTATTGGAAGTCATTTCCTTCTTATACTAGCAATAGAGTTTGTGAGAGAGTGAATTAATCACAACCTGTAGATGACCATTGCTATTACTATATTCTTTTGTGAAAAGAATTTAAATGTTTCATTTCCTGGTAATTTTTTTTGTATGGGTTGTAATATATACCACACTTAACCAGGTAGTCTAGTGAAGTAAAGGCACCAGGCTTTGAACCTAAATATTTGTGTTCAGATTACAATTCTAATTGTTTTAGGAGACTTGTACCTTGGGCAACTTACTAATCTGTTTTCTTACCCTTAAAGTAGAGACTATATTTACTTTATAATGTTCAGAGAATCAAATATTTATTTATATGATGTTCTTGCTATAACACAGTAGTACTTATGTCCAGCCTTCAATTCACCAAAGTCTATAACCAGCCCCTTTTATAATTATAATTTGACTCTCATGTGCTTTTATTCAAATGAAAGAGAAACAACTTTTCATCATAATACTACAAACTTAAAATAGTGCCTTTTATATATTAAACTATTTGGAATCATCAATTATTTGTGCTTTTTTTCCTAGTCAAAGTAAACAAATATGGAGATACTTGGGATGAGTGAAAAAGTACATCACCACTGAACCTTCTGAAGGAGTTTCAATATCCAGCTTCATCTAGGTGGTCATGAATATCTGCATGCTTTGAGCTTAGCAGCAGTCTTCATAAACATGTTCAAAACTAGAACCTGGGTTTTGTGTTTGTCATTATGATGTCTTATGATGTTTTAAAAAACCAGAGATTTTAATGTTAATGTTGTGTAAATGTACTCATCTTGGGATACTATATGAATGATGGTATAATACAGCTTGTGAAATTGTTTCAGGTTGTGGGGCATAGTGAAAGATACTTTCACTATCAAGAGATTGTAGTGCTCCAGAATCAGCATGTATGAAAATAAATATCTGCATGTTGAATTGGGTGGGTGGGGGGAGCAAGTATACTTCTAAGTGTTAAGCTTTACATCAAGAAACTTTATTAAAAGTATTTCTCCAGTGTTTGCTGTATTCTCTTAATGTTTATGGTAAATAAAATAATAAAGGAACATTGTATCTTCGTTCATCTCATGATTTTATTAATTGCAGTCTTTATTTTTTTTAAAGATTTATTTATGTATACATACAAGAGCTGGGGTACAGGCCAGAGGTGCGGGGGGGAGGGGTGAGAGGATTCACCACAGAGAGCGGGAAGCAGAACAGGCAGATCAACTGAAGTACACTGCTGAGGGGAGCAGCGGGCACAGCAGGAGAGGTCTGCCGCACCGTGTGGGTCCTCTCCCTGGCCAGCGGCAGGGATAAAACTTGTGCTGCAGTGGGTGTGGTTTGCTTCATAGTGTGTTGCTTAACCCACTGCGCCACCCGGGAGGTCCCTAAATAAATCTTTAAAAAAAAAAAAAAGTGTTTTGAATAGCTGCAAATCATCCCGAAATGTGGCTTGGAACAACGTTTATTATGTGACTTACCCTGTGGGTCAGGAATTACGAAGGATTCAGCTAAACATTTGGCTCCAGGTCGCAAGTTAGCAGTTCGATGCTGGGTGTGGCTGAAACAGCAGGAGACTAGAGCAGCTCAGGCCTGGCCAGGGCATCTATTCATTTAGTGTCAGGACCTTGCCTTGTCTTCTCAACATGGTGTGCTCCAGGCAGTCAGAACACATGGCCACTTTGTCTCTAATGTTAGTGTTCCAGCAAGCACAGTCAAGCTACATCGCCTTCTATGTATGACTTAGCCTCAGAAGTTAGGTAGTGTCATTTCTTCACAAGCCAGTCTATCAGTGGGTAAGAATGTAAACTTCCCACCTAGTCACCTTTTTGAAAGGTGGTTGGAAGAATTAGAGCTATCTCTTTTCCCACCATTTGTCCATAGTAATTCACATCCCTCATAAATGCATAATAAAGTCATACTTTTCTCAGGACCTCCAATCAGTAGCCCACTTTAACAAGTCGAAGTTCAGGAGCTTGTCATCTAATCAGGGCCAGGTGTGAAAAGGTGCTTGCGTGAAGTTCCTTTTAATACAGTCCTGTCTATAGATCTGTGAGCTTCATTTAAGTTAATTGCCCTTTTCATCCCAAGTACCTACTAGTCATATTACACTTCTTTAGACTTTCCCATTCAAAGAGGGGAATGAGTGGTATACACCAGTGTAGGCTTATAGACAAGTGATCATCAGGCTTTTCCGCTCTTTTGTCATTAGTGTCTGTGATGGACATCTGTGAACTGCACGCATGCCTGATGGCGAGCACTGCCCCCCAGTATGGTGTGGGCATGCGCAAGTGGGCACACCTGAGTTGAGACGGGTGTATAAGGGTGGCATCACAAAGACACTAGCAGAGAAAGAGGAGAGAACAGAGGGAGCATACGCAGCAGTAGTAGCAGAGACATGAGAGGCTAGAGAGCCCAGAGAGTGAGGATGTGTCAGGGGCGGGGAGGCCTTGCAGCCTCCTGGCCCCCGGCCCCCTGCCTGCTGTGTACCTGGTTGCCCTGATATAACGATGTAATAAAAGCCACCAAGGGATCCAGGACTTTTTCTTGACCCATCTGCCAGAATCACTGAGAACCTGTCCCACACCTTGCTGGCACCACAACCGGTCACTGGTTTAGCAATTCCGATCCGGCCAGCTTTGTTACCAGTTCTCTGACTAAGGCTTGTGTGAGTCCTCTAGGAGTTACTCTCCACAGCTTCCACAGGTTCTGCCTACTGAGCCTTCCTTTCCCCGTAGATAGCTCATGTTTATAACTGACTATACTGTTTGCTTCCTGCCCACAGTATTTAATAACCCTCACACCTCTTTTTGTGCTATTTCTGTCCAAATGTATTTTTCAAAAATCATGGGGGATTTTTTACTTATCCATTTTGCATCTATTTCATCACAAAGCCACCCACAAGTTCATTACTAACAGCTCATTTTCTTCACTAGGACACCTGTGATAGCTCCTAAGCTTCATAGATGCTGTGGAGAAGGTTCTGCATACATGTAGAGGGCCATCTGTCTGTCTGAAATGTCCTTTGAGGCACCTTCCTGAGGTCCAACGAAAAAGGTGTTGCCTTACTCTGGGTTTGGTCTTTGGAAGCCATTTTCAATTAGCAAAATCCTTTGTTGGCTTAAGACTTCTGAGCCTTTATATTTTCTCCAATTTGGAAATGGAATAAATTGTTCTTTTTGTCATTTCATTTCAGATACCTAGAAAGTGCTAGGTGGGACTTTCAACACTGCCTGAAGTCTTCAGGTTCACTGGCTACATCAGTTCCCACATAACCTCAGGTAACAATTCAGCTCAACTTTGCATAATTCTGGTTCCAATCAGGCTTTCCTTTCTCTTTGGTGAAGCGATGTTTTTCTCTCCTCGATAGCCTACTTGGAAGCCCTTAGTCTTCTATTAATGCCTTCATCCAGGCCTTTTGAGTTTTCACTAATAACCAGCTCTGCCCAACATTCACCTTCCACTTCATCCCAAAACCATTTAGGTTTTTGTTTTGGCAGCTATCCAGATTCTGTATCAGTTTGATGGAAAAGCAGCACTGAAAAGCAGCACTGCTTTCCCTGATATAGAGTAAGGAGCTCACTATAGGGATTAGACTTAAGGCAGTTGTGGAGCTGATGCATCTGCAGGCTATCACCTCCACAGAGAGGGCAAAGACAGGGTTTTAGTTGGAAAAACACCTGAAGATCTGGCAACAAATTCGTATGTGAAGAAATCAGTCCGTCTG
This sequence comes from Galemys pyrenaicus, assembly GCA_019455555.1. NCBI lineage: Eukaryota > Metazoa > Chordata > Mammalia > Eulipotyphla > Talpidae > Galemys > Galemys pyrenaicus. The sequence goes on along the minus strand of JAGFMF010011678.1, from coordinate 22,865 downwards.
TGTTTTCTATGCCAGCTTCACTCAGTTACACTGCCTGTTCCTGGACTTTGCAGCCTCTTGGTTAATCGCTGAAGTCACTGCCAACTCAAAATGTCCACAAAATTAAATTCTGCGGTTGATATCTGGGGGCAGAGTTCCCAGGTGGAAAAGTTTTAACAGACTGCATTATTTGAATACCAAGAAAATTACCTACATGACATTGTCATTCCTTAATCATTCAAGATCAATTTTATTACTTTCATAGTATTAACATAAAATAGATAAATCACCTATTTTGACAGCAAGGGGGAAATACTTTTTGCTTAAATGAGAATTTAAAAATTAAGTAAGCATTATAAACAGTTATCATTCATTTTCATAAGCTTGTGACCACCTTGGTGGTGAATTTTGGTAATGCTAAATGCTAAAAGACAAAGGCTGCTCTGTCAACACATCTTTCCACAAGAAAAAGATATTTTCCTCCAAACACTTGCCTCATAACATAATACTATAGAATAATATAGCAAAATAGCCAAGATTTCCTGGATGACCTTAAAATTTTTCCTTACTGATTTCCTTTCACACTAAGATCATTTGAAGACCTGCTTCAGTGGATAACTTACCTACCTAGAAAAAGCAAAGGGCCCAACCAATAAACCCAATTTGATTCAGACTATGAAAATGTCAGCATTAGACGCAATGTTTATTTTCAATAATAACAGATTCATCTTTTTCCTGGTGCCCTGACTGATTTTAACATTGACTTGCTGTACTTAGCAATGTGAAAATGTCCTGACTCCTGGCAAATCTTTTTCTGAGATGCAGGAAATAAATGTGCCCAATACTGAATTTTTGCCAACAGCTGAGATAACAGAATCATCAATTGCTAGTTGTCAGAGCCAAGAGTTAAACCTTATCCAAGAAGCAAGGATATTGGCTCTGTGTTCTCATTTACAGAAATAGAGCTTTAGCCACTGAAAAACCAGGGTATATAATATAAAAAGGGAGTCAAAATCATGCCATTTTATATACTTCATGTTCCTGTAAAAATGAAAGTTTCCAAATGTTTCACATTTAAAATATTTCATATCAAATATTAAGTTTGGAGGAGGTCTCCCTTTTTAATTCTATGGTATAGTTTCAAAATGTATTAAGTAAAACACAAATGTGTACGCACACACACAAACACTGTCTCTCTCCCCATATATATGCATATTCATATATAGGTATTTGTATATATGCATATTCATATATGCATCTTCTGAGGATAATTGCTTTATATATACAAATGCTTTATATAAAGCATTTTCCTGAGATGCTGCACCTTTGCATCATGCAAAGATGAGATGGAGGAGAGGAGTTTTTACTAAGGTCTTAGACAATCTACCATAACACAAATGGTCCCCAGTGGAAAGGGTTTTTTTTATGCAAAAATCTGACAGGAGAATAGGTATTCATCTCTTAGGCTGCACTGGCTACCTCTGAGCTCTATAAAGTCCCAAGAGTTTGTCACTAGTGTGAAGCAATTCTTCCAGTGATTACTCCTGTAAAAAAAAAAAAAAGCCTCTTACTTTGGAGAAAGAGGGAAAGTTTGGGAAGATGTAGGTATTCTTTCAGGCCACTCACAGTCTATAAAAGTCTATATACATTGTTGAGTACTGACCATGACCATGTTCCCATTACCTAGGCAGGTAACCTAAGAAGATGCAACACAATGAAGAATAAAGTCACCTAGATGACCTAAGGACAGGTGACTCAGCTTGTGACTCAAATGAAATATATTTCAGAAAGTTAAAAATCTTGGCCCCTACATTTTAGAAAATATTTCCTATTCCTACAAGAGACAGTCTTTCTTGCAACTGCATTTCATCTCCATACACCTTGGCTTTCTTTGGGGGGATGGCTTCCCGAGTTCATGAACACTCACTCCTGTCCCCCATCAGAGAACTTAAAACACTGAACTCAGTCAGTGGAAGGATGGAAGGATGGATGGATGTGTATAAGAGAAGTCTCCAAATTCTTTTACTGGCTCTTAGTCAGTGGGGTGCAACATAATTCCTTTTGAGGTGTGAATGCTCCCAACACATTCATAAACAGCAGAAAAGCATGACAGAAGTCTCCCCCTTATCTGCAGGTGACTTGTCCAAAGACCACGGAGGATGCCTGAAATTGCATACAGCACTGAACCTCAAAGGTACCATTTTTTCTCCTTATATACCTGCTTAAAATAAAGTTTAATTTATAAATAAGACACATTAAGAAATTAACAATTTTAACGAATAAAAAATGAACAATATGCTATCATAAAAGTTATGTAATGTGGTCTCTCCTCAAAATATTTTACATAATATTATATTTTTGGACTGTGGTTGACCACAGGTAAGTGAAACGTGGAAAGAGAAACCGCAGATGGAGGAAGGGAGTCTACTGTAATGCTCATTCAGTTGAGAAACTTCCACAGAAAGCATTTCAACAGAGTGCGAGAATCTCAATGTTTTTGTTCCGCAAATATACCACTAAAGTACAGTTGGAAGTTTTAAATGTGTACAAATTCAAAGGCTTCAGAAACTTCAAAATCCACAGGAACAGAGTTTAGGAAGTCGAAGGCTGTGAACCTCCCTTCTCATTTAATCCACGCTGAATTTTGCACTCCTCACAGGTAAGTAGGCAGTGCCTAGAACAGAAGCAAAAAATAGTAGTTTACACTCTGACTTTAGACGCTCTAGTCTTAACAAAAATTAGAGACACTTTCTGTGCTAAAGTTTACAAGTATACATTTCTCAGGAATAACAGGCGCTGTTTCTAGATTTGAATTTCGTCCAGCAAAGGACAACAATGTCGTCATATTCAATGTCATTTTCACATTATACTGTCTCCCAAATACAATCCATTATGACAAGGGAGGTTCTTCTGAAAACATATCCCCAATACTAGTCCTATAATACTAGCATAGAAACAGTCATGTACTGAGTGCCATGAATTATCATTTCTATTCCTTCCAACATCCCATGAAAACAATCACCATTTTGTATAGGTGAGAAAATTGAAGATTATTAAGAAACCTGACCAAGCTCACACAGCTTAGCAAGTGGCAGAGCTGGTTTTTAAGCTACATAGATACTCTCTTGCCAGAAGTAATGCTGTCAATCTCCACTTCTTAGATCCCCCAAGGAGAATCATGATCATATATATTACTCATATATTCATATCATAATCATATATATTAAACAGTAAAGACTTTGAGAAGTCCTGCAGTAAAGAATCCTGTGCAAATTTAGTGTCACCCCATCATAGTAGAAGTCATGTTTACTTATTAAAGTGTTCTTTAGAAGCTTAAGCCATGCCTTACACATAGCAGTATTCACTATTTGTTGAGCAAGTGAAATAGGTAACTAAGTTAAACTATTATTTTTTAAAAAGATTTATTTATTTATGCATACAAGAACTGGGGGACAGGCCAGTGGGGGGGGGGTATGTGTGAGAGGATTCACCAGAGACAGAGTGGGAAGCAGCACAAGCAGACTGACTGAAATGCACTGCTGAGGGGAACAGCAGGTGAGGCAGGAGAGGTCAGCTGTGCTATGTGGGTCAGCTCCCTGGCTGGGGATCGAACTTGTGCTGCAGTGGCTACGGATGCTTCATAATGTAGTGCTTAACCCCTTGAGCCACCAGGGAGGTTCCTAAACTATTATTGCAATTGAATAGCAACAACTCAAAATTTGGTGGTGAATATATCTTTTAACCAGTGGAGCTAAAAAAAAATGCTTAATATTATAAATGAAAATGACATTTCATTTAATTTTTTATAGTTATCTTTATTACCATCCCTCAACAAATAGATCACACACCTGTTGTGCCCAGGGCCAAAACCAGCTCCACGGAGCTGCTCTTCGAAGGAGTGGAATTTACTCTGGCACACTCCTATGTAAGATGCCTTTCCAAGACCAAACCCTAAGATGCCAGCAACTGTAAAAAACAGGATAGGATAGTTAGATAAATTGAAAGATTCAGACTTTCCTCCATGAATTATCTTTCAGAACATTATTAACTCAAATTTAGTATTACAAGCACCATGATAAATCAGTGAACAAAACATGAGACAAAGAGCAAGACTGGGAGCAGGAGATGTCCTGGTGCCCTCACTTTGGAGCTGCAGGTAGAGGGGCCAGGACAGAACAAGCACAGGTCCTGTCCCAGGGATGGGCAGCCCAGGGAGGCCCCGGCTAGCACACAGATGTCGGAGGCCCGCAGGGGAGGCTGCGCTGGGGTCTGGGTCTACCGCCGGGAAGGCCTCTGAACTCTGTATGTATTGCAGGGACAGTCCCTCTTGCCTGCAGAGAGTGAGCACGGTCATGGGGTAGAGGAACCTCCTGTAGAAGTCTCCAATCTGCTCTTCCTTCTGGGAATGAGGATTCAGACTGGAACCTAGAATTCCTCCTCACTCTATACATGGTGTGCGCATAACGAGTGGAAGGTAAAACCCTACGTGCGTGGTAAATTTATTACTACAAAGTTCCTCATTTTTGAAAACCATTCATTTGTTATATCCACGATAAAAGACAACTTGGAAAGGCTGGCTGAAGTAAGAAAATAAAACTGTCAGAGGGAGCTACCACTGAGGGACTCTGCTGTAGCCTCGACTGTGTCCTGCTGGGCCCTCCCAGCCAGCCTTTCTAGGAAGGCCTTTAAGTCCCAACTGGGCAACTTTATACCAGAAAATGATGGATGAACTAAGAACTGCAAAGTGGCAAACAATGGAGACCAACTTTTTTTAAAGCATCAAAACAGGCAATCCGGTTAACCTGGACATTATTATCTACAGTTGCTATAAGTAGCTTTTGAAAGAATGAATTTTGTTTTACTTCCATGACTTACTTGCAATTTTAGGCAATGATCCAAATCTTGGATTAGCTGCTAAATAACCTAAGGAGTAAAATATAAATATGTCACTACTTCAATTCATACTTAGATTTATAAAGTATAAAGAAATCTTTAACGTTTATGATAAACACATTCTTAATTTAAGAAGTGGTCTTCAATACAATATTGAATTATAATGACTATAATTCAATTCTTGGTTGAATTTAACTGTCAAATAGCCATTTTTTGCAAACAGCAAGTAAGGCCCTTAATGTGGAAGAAAGAATGGGAGAGACAACCTGAGCGATCACAACATGAGAAAAACTTGGCTAATGCTGTTGGCTTTGGAGACAGAGGAAGAGGCCCAGAGTAAAGCAATGTGTGTGGTCCCAGAAGCTGGAAAGAGGAAGGAAACCCCAGGCCTCAGAAAGGAAGGCAGCCCTGCTGACAGTTTGATTCAGCCCCTTGGGACCTATTTTGAACTTCAGATGTCCACAATTGTAAGATAACACATTTGTGCTATTTGAAACACACTGTACTTATGGTAATTTGGTACAGCAGCTGTAGAACACTAATATACAACCCTGGAAAAATATACTCACCCAGTGAGAGTACTTTAGTATTTATAAATATAACCCTTGCAGGTGTCATGGCCACATTTTTTTCTCTATGCCAAAATGGTTTGACAAAGGTTTCTTACTGATTGATGAGTGCACTTCCATTAAAATACTATCTTTATTATAGAAATGAAATCATATTTCATAAAACAACATTAAGGACAAGAACAATACTGATTGAGGTGGGATTCTCTTCAATATATGGCACATGATCCCCCAAAAGAACTAGAACACCTCATGGTTGCTGGGTACAAATATTCTTTTAAAAATTCTATTGGTCAGTAGTATTCCATAAAATGGGCTTCAACAGAATCAGGTGTCTTCTTGCTTCTGGGGACAAAGCCACACTATGGGCTCGCTGGTCAGATGGAGAGGAACACTAGAAAACTCTAAGAGGCAGGAGAGGTCTGTGTGGGGAGATGTAAGGCGGGAGCTAGCCTCCATGATCTGCTGTGCAAATTAGACAGTGCCCTTCCTCAGGCAGATGTAGCTGCTTTCTAGGACAAAGGTTTTGGGGAACGAGCTTGGGTGGATTTCTCTCCTTCCTCGAGCACCTGTGCAGGGAACAATCTGACTATGCGCTGGAAGACCTAAGGTCTCTGGTACAGAGAAAGGTACTGTATTGGTTTCCTATGACTGCCAGAACCAGTAATTACAAATTCAGTGGCTTAAAACAATACAATGTATTAGTATATAGTTCAGAAGTTCAGAAGGTAAAAATGGGGTCTACCAGTTGTGGAAACTGCAGACCAAGATCAATCAGGGTGCCAGGGGGAAGGTCCTCTTTGGGGGGAGGGGGGGTCAAAGACTTCTTATAACTTCACATGATTAAAGGAACGGGGTGGCTTTTAGGGTCTCTTTTAAAAGACCACTAATCTCATTCATGAGGGCTCCACCCAAATGACCTAATCACCTCTCAGAAGTCCTAGCTCCTAATACCACCTAATACCATCACCTAGGGAGTTAGGAGCATGTATGTGGGGGAAGGGTGGGAGAAAGGACATAGCATTCAGACCACAGTATAGTACCAGGCTAAAATCAAAGTGTCGGCAGAGCTGCATTCCTTTCTGGAGGCTCTTGGGTTTCTTGCCTATCCAGCTTCTAGAAGCCACCCACATTCCTTAATTCATAGACCCTTCCTTCACCTTCAGGCTGAGCTGAATGGTTCTCATGCTGCCATAGTCTGCTCCACTCTCATTTTTTTTTTTTTTAATTTTACATCATTGTTCATTTTTCTTTTTTTTTTTTTTTTAAGATTTATTTATTTATACATACAAGAACTGGGGTACAGGGCGGTGAGAGGATTTACCAAAGACAGAGTGGGGAGCAGAGCAGGCAGACTGACTGAAACACACTGCTGAGGGGAGCAGTGGGTGAGGAGAAAGGGGTCTGCCTGTGCCATGTGGGTCCCCTCCCTGGCTGGTGGCAGGGATCGAACTCCTGCTGCAGTGGCTCCAATTTGCTTCATAGTGTGTTGCTTAATCCACTGCGCCACCAGGGAGGCCCTCATTGTTCATTTTTCAGTTTTTGTTTTCCATACAGTGTTTGTTTTCTTTTGATCACATCAGGCACATATGGCTAATCGAGAATAAGCTCATTTTATAGGGTCAACTGATTAAAAACCTTAATTCATTTGCAATTTAATTTCCCTTTGCCAAGTAACTTAATATATTCAATCATCCTAGGGATTAGGACATCTTGGGTGGAGAGGGGGAATTCAGGCTAGAGAGAGCTGAATGCTTATCTAGATAAATCCTTTACCAAAATATAAGTGCCAAGCACCAAAGAAAGGTCATAAAAACTGGACTCTCTTAAGTTAAATTACATAGCAAAAAAGACTCTTACCTTGGTAGACTAGTCCCTGGGTGACCAGCATGCTTACAAGAGAAAAAGGCAGAGCTGGAAAGCAAAAATGCCCTTCAATTATTCTGTTTTAAGACTTGGTGCCTCACCTAGAAGTCAGGGAGCACTGGCCAAGCCTTTTCTCTTACCTACCTTGGCAATGAGTTTTCACTCATTTCTTATTTTACTTATTCAACAAATATTTAATAAGTACTGCATGGAGAATTTTCTGGGCCCCGGCAGGTAACCTGATGATAAACAGCATTACTCAGACGAAATCTAAACCTGTGCTACCTCCTCCCTGGCATGCACTTTCACTGAAGGCCCATGTAAATACAGCCTCTTACTGTGTGTGGAGTCCGCTGTTGCATTTGGGAGTTGTCTTTAGCTATACACAGTGGTTCCCTTTACCCTGTGGATTTATTCCAAGGTTCCCAGTAGCTGACCAAAACCACACACAGGAAGTGCCACATCCTACATAGATTATGCTTTTTAAAAAGTGACATGAATATCAGCTTTCTTTTCTCAAAATCTCTCACTGTATGTAATTAATAGTTTTGGACCACAGCTGGCCCTGGGTAATGGAAATGGCAGAAAGTCAAAACCAAAGATGCTGGGATGGTGGAGGCACTAACATGCATTAACATTTTCAATCTTCTAGAAAGTTTAAAAAGAGTAAATTATTAAAATATTAAAATTAAATTATTATTATGTTATTTATAAATATTGATATTAAATTTAATATTAAAAATTTTAAAACAATAAATTATTAAAATAAAAAAATAAAGAGTACAACTAAACTTCTGCACATTTTATGTAATATAGTTCCCTGATTCTATCTTTCATAATATTTTATTTTAGGCTAAACACAGGTATCATTTCCCTATGATTATTTTACTTTTTAAAGATTTATTTATTTATGCATACAAGAACTGGGGTACAGGCCAGAGGTGTGGGGGGTAAGAGGATTCACCAGACACAAAGTAGGGAGCAGAACACGCAGATTGACTGAAACACACTGCTGAGGGGAGCAGCGGGCGAGGCAGGAGAGGTCTGCTGAGTCATGTGGGTCCCCTCCCTGGCCAGGGATCGAACTCAGGCTGCAGCAGTGATAGCGCTAAGACTTAAGCCCTACCAGGGAGGGCCTCCCTATGATTTTTAAAGCAGACAAGTTAATTTGGCAAAAACAGATTCTAGTTCTGTCAGAGGCTGTCAAACGAATTCTTCTGAAACAGAGAGCAGTAATGAACATCTAGTTCTTCCTAGCAACCTAGACTGATAAATAGCAACTGATTTTTTTATTCATGTCTACTTCATGGTAGGTTTTATTGAAATGATAATCCACTGGGGTTTGATTAAATTATTCATAGGTTGTTAGAAAAGACAGGAAGCACAATCAGTAATCATAGCTTATATAATAATCATTTATGTAATATATGTGTAATGCATATGTAATATTAATCATAGTTATACATAACGAATACCAACTTCTAAAGGGTGTTACTTCCAAAACAACTGATACTGAATTTGAATGACTTGAGGAATCAAAATGAATCATTCAAAGAATAAAAAAACCCTTACATCAACACTGTTGGAAATATTGGAACTATGTCTATAGATTCTATTTGGGCATTTTCAAATGACAAGTTAATTTTTTAATTGGAGGAGACCGGAAGGTACAGTCTGAATTTACACACTTGTCTTAAATAAGGCATGCCTAGAAAGGAAGGACAGGTTATTTCAGAGACACTGCAAGAAGAGTATTAATAGAATACTAAAAATTGAACAGCCATTTGTCATTCATTCCAAAAATACTAAGTAGATATTTTCTGTGTGCGAAGCACTGTGCTTGGTTCTCAGCTGAATGAATGACTGTGACATTATTTCTGAATTACACAAGGTTAGAATTGAGTGGAATTCAGGAATCTTTGAAGAAATTCTAAGTAACTCTCTTGGTATACATTCTCACAGAACACAGAAGGAAAGTGTGAGGTGTGCTATATTTTTTTGCTAGGTGAAGTAAACTACTCCTTAATCACATAGCATCCCTGCCTGCAAGAGGATCTCAACGTGGATTTAAGCTTTCCCCAGCCCTAGATATCAAAGTTCCTCTGGAAATTATATAACAGTTCTGCTTAAAAATAAATCATCACCACTATTCTCATCTGATATTTATGCAGCTTATTGCAGCAAATACAGGGCTAACAAACATTAAGAGGGGGTGATGTTACCTCTCTTCCAGAAACTTTCTTCTTGGCATTCTCGGATAATCTTTGAAATCTCTCCTCTGTGGATGTGCAGTTTCGATTTCGGACAAAACAGAAGGCTCTGTAAGGGAAGTTACATGGTGAATGGCTAAATCATCAGAAAAGCACCCACTCCCTATTCTCTGGAGGTGGGCAGGGGGGTCTCTGCCACACGGCAAGCATTCTGCACAGACCTCAGCACAAGCCATGACCTGTTTCAGCCACAGCTGGATGGACTCAGGCCAGAAAAGAAGCCCAGCTGGGGAAGCAGAGTGGCTTGTTGACCAAAGAGCACGGAGGACTTCTCTGGGCAGAATCATGGCTGCTGAAGCCTCCATGCCTGACTGGGCAGTTCAGTTCATCATCCCTGCAATGAACTCAATTCCTCGGCCCACCTGGTCTCCTTTACAGCCACTTTACAGACCCAATTCTGGATGAATCAAAAGATTTCCCTACAGCACAAGAGTTACACTTCTGGGATTGTACTCAGAGCACTGTATTATACCTATAAATCTATAGGTATAATAGATCTGTATTATACCTTATTTATAGATCTATAAATAAGTTCCAATTTATTTATATACCTCTGTGCACATTTTTAGACTATGAATATATCATGAGTTGCTCGATCTTTTTCTGTGTAATTTACTACCTTGATGGATAACTATTTTTTTGTACATTTACAAGAGGTCTGAAGATAACTTTTAGTGCAATTATTGTCATAGTTGATATTATTTTTCTAGCTCTACATTATTTTCTAATATGCTTATATGCAACAATCTGGACTAATTCCTGCATTTTATGAACCCTTCCTCTAGGGAGGAATGTACGTATTATTCACTTATTCTTATGTTGCTGGTTTACTCACTTTCCTCTCGCCATCCACATTTTCCATTACCCTCACTCTGGGAGTTTAGTGTAGCTGCTTTGTTCATATATATTCTTGCAGAAAGTTCATTGTTTGGGTTGCATGTGTTCTTTTTATGCTATTATTTTGTGCATTTCATTTCATGTCAAAAATATTTTCAACTCAACTCTATGCTTTTAAGTTCCATCCCTATTGCTGTAAACATCCAGTCCAGTACTTCTAACTGCTGCATAATTCTCCAGGCTGCCTCCAAGTCCCCACAAGCACTTGCTCTCTTACTACTCCATATATATATGGAAGTAAAATATAGGGCATTCGTGTCCTAATTTGACAAAGTCTTGCTAGACAGCTGTCCCTGAGGCTGCACCAATCTCCACTGTCTCCAGCCATGTCTAAATGTTGCGCAAAGCTTCCCAAGCCTGGTTAGAATAAAGAAAGATTTTTATAACACTTGCATTATTCTAATTTCTTAATGTTGGTAGTCTAATGGTATAAGGTAATATTTGTTCTCTTATTTCATTTCTTTGATAATTAATGTTTGAGCATCTCAACATATTCTGTAGCCAGATTGCCCTTCTCTTTTGGTGTAGAGACAATATCTCAACTGTACTGGGTTGTAATCTTTTGTTATATATGCACTCAATATTTTTTTATTGTGGTAAAGTACATATGATGTAATATTTACCATTTTAACTATTTTAAAGTATATAATCCATGGCATTAAGTATATTCACAATGCTGTGCAGTGATCATCATTATCTAGTTCCAGAAATTTTTCATCACCCCAAATGGAAGCTCCACACCCATTAAGGAGTCTGTCTGCACCCCCTTTTCCACCTAGCCCTTTAGCAACCAGTAATCTCCTTCTGCCTGGATGAGTTTGCTTATTCTGGGTATTTCGTATAAATGGTATCATATAATATGTGACCTTTTGTGTCCAACTTCTTTTCCTTTACATAATGTTTTCAAGGTTCATCCATGTTGCAGCATGAATCGAATTCCTTTTTATGGCTCAATAATATTCCATTTTGGGACAACTCTTTTGTTTCTCCATTCACCCACTGATGAGCATGATGAGTACTTGGATTGTTTCTACCTTTTCACTATTGTGAGTAGAGCTGCTACAAGCTTTTGTCTGAACACCTGTTTTCAATTCTGGTGGGCCATATGGTACTTCTATGTTTAACTTATTAAGGAATTGCCCAACTGTTTTCCACAGTGACTGCTCAATTTTACAATCCCATTGACAATGTATGAAGGTTCCAATTCCTCCACATGCTTATCAACACTCATTATTTTCTATTTTGTCTTTGTTTTTAATTATGCCATGCTAGTGGATGTGAAATGGTATTTTACTGTGGTTTTGATTTAGATTTCTCTAATGGCTTAACACATCAAGCATCTTTTCATTTGCTTATAGGGTTTATAAATCTTTTTTTGGAGAAATAACCACTCAAGTTCTTTATGTGCTTTTTAACTGGATTTTTTAAAAAAGATTTATTTATTAATGCATACAAGCTCTGGGGTACAGGCCAGAGGTGGGGGGGGTGATGGAGATGGAGTGGGGAGCAGAACAGGCAGATGGACTGAAATACACCACTGAGGGGAGCAGTGGGCAAGGCAGGAGAGGTCTGCTGCACCACGTGGGTCCCTCTCTGGCCACTACAGTGCAAGGAGGAGGAGTAGGGTGAGTAGTTGTTCCCATTCTGTTTACCTTCATTCCTCAGCAAGCTCTCCACCTCATGCTCAGTGTAACTATCCCTTCTTGCTCCTGGCTGTGGTTTCGACAGAAATAAGGAATGTCTTCCACCCTTCTTACCCCACAAAAATAATCCAGGTCAAGGACCCTGACTATCACCATTTCAGGGTGAAGCTCCTGCAAAGTCTCCTCAGAGGAGCTCTGGTCAGCCTTTTCCGTAGAGCCATACATGTTTTATGCCTCTCCATGTCACAGAAGCAACTCAGGTATCCAAATTCTTCTACTTGTAACTGGATATAGTTTTTCTGTTTGCCTCCCTTAAATGTTGCTTCTTAAATATCTCCTCCCCCATAAACTATTTTTAGCTTAAAATGTTGATTCCCAGAGAACATGCACTCCATTTACTCATCATGATATTTTATATTTTGATATATTTTAATTAATATCTTTAAATATATTTTCATTTATTGTCTTATTTTGATAATTTTGTATTTTATTCATTTATCTACCCGTGAAACAAAAAATTAACTCTTAGCAAGCAGGAAAACAGTACCTATGCTAATAACTGGGTTCTCAACCTGTTGCCTAATAGTTCAGGGTGCTGCCATACTATACAAGAACACAGATTAGCAGCACACACTTAGTATACTAGCCTTGGTAACACACGTGTTAAAACAAGCATGCTGTACCATCCTGTTTAATTCAACTAAGAGGTCGTCAATCACTGACTTCCTATGTAAGTTGGAGTCGAAACAGGGCAGGATAAAGAAAGGACTTTGCAAATAAAAATTGTGAAGGCTCCTTTTCCAGGCAGCCCAAAATATTATCCTTCCCCATTTCATATTCTCCAACAAAGTGTCAGACTGAAAAAAGTAGGATGACAAAGATGAGTTATAAGGAAAGACTTGTATGATGTAAAATGATTTCCTTTTTAGACGGCAGGACTCCAAATTAAGAAATATACCTGCTTGCTTGGTGGTGGCAGGTGGGGACCTTTATCTTGGTTTCCGTGAGTGGACACTGAAGCCATGATGATTTCAGCTTTATCTGCCTTCCAGTCGCGTGGACTCTCCTTATTCCTGCACTCAGTGTCTGGGGAAGCAGAAGATAGTCACAATGGGATAATTAAATATAACATGAACTATAAAATCACCTTTGGTATTAACTCACCTATTTGTAAAACTTCTTTTTTTTTTAAAGATTTATTTCTTTATACATATAAGAACTGGGGTACAGGCCAGAAGTGGGCAGAGAGAGGACTCATCAGAGATAGAGTGGGGAGCAGAGCAGGCAGATCTACTGAAACATACTGCTGAGGGGAGCCGTGGGAGAGGCAGGAGAACTCTGCTGTGCCATGTGGGTCACTTCCTGGCTGGGAATTGAACTTGTGCTGCAGTGACTGCAGAAGCCCCACAGTACAGCTCTCAACCCCTTGCACCACCAGGAAGGGCCCCTATTTAGAAAACTTCTTTTCATTTAGTCATTTAGTCTTAATCTGTAACCACCTACAAATTTACTTTCTAATGTTCCACCCCCACCAATGCACACAAATGAACTCACAAATGATGACATTTCAGATTGAGAGTGGAGTAAAATGTCACACTTCACATAGTTATTTTAACCTATAGTGTTCTAAAAAAAGTTTCAACTCATTACAAGTTCATTAACTATACAAATATTTACTGAGTTTCTATTATGTGCCAGGCCAGGAAATACACAGAAGGATAAGACAAAATCAGTGCTAAAGGAACTCACAGTCTGAAGGGGGAAGCAGACAAATCAGCAGTTACACAGTGTGCAAAAGTCTCCCCTAGAGGTGCCAAAGAAGTGTTACAGGGCAACTCTAATATAAAATGGGTTTGCCTGACTGGGTTTTTACTCGCGCGCTTGAACTGTATTTATAATGCCTTAACTGCAGGCACACACAACAAAGGTTAATAAAGGGTTTTATTTACAAGGGAAGGAGAAATAGTGTAGTGAATAACACAGAGGGAAGAGAGGGATATAGATTTGTAAATATTTTACCAGTTCTTTGGAGCTGGAACTTAACGATGCGCTGAGAGCTGACTCCTAAGAGAGAGAGAGAGAGCTCCCAAGGCCCACGTGTTTGCTTTTATATTTAGCTTGGCTGCTTAACTCTACCCCCTTAGGTCCTAGTGATTCTTTTTTAGTAATGACCTTATGGGATTTGTAGTTTTTGGATTTTGTAGGTCTGGAATGGGGGTTGAAGTTCAATAAAAATGAAAAGGGGGGATTGTAACAGGGTGGTCCCAGGAAAAGGGGAAGTTCCAAAATCCTGGTTCCGCCCTAAGTGAGTAAAGCTGAGGATAAGAAAATTTCTGCAGAGAAGAGAGAAGAAGGGAAGATGGAAAACAGCAAGGAGACCTGGATGGGGCACGTGGAGCAGAGGGACATGTGAAGAAACTGTGCTTGCTTTTTGGTCTTAAACTAGTTAGAACAGATGTGGGTGAGAGACCCGTAGAAAGGTTAGCAATGGCAGCTTTCATCTTAATTTTAATTTTGCTCTTTTCCTCCCAAATTTGTCTAACTCTTTCT
>JAGFMF010011677.1:382856-429693 GCA_019455555.1 Galemys pyrenaicus | reverse complement strand
GCAGCCACAGTGTGATGACAAGAGCCCACGCACCACACCGAGGACAGTGGAGCAGAACACAGAAGCATCTCAGTTGCCGCTGAGCTAGCCAGGGAATCCCGTGAGGGAAGGACTCCACTCTGAAAGCCAGGATTCATGTGATTCTGCCACGTGTCCCTGGGCTCGTTCCCACCGGACACCATGAGCATGAGCAGCTCTCCTAACATGAGTCGTGGCCACCACTGTTGGGAGCAGTGAGCCACGGCTTGGTGAGGTGTGACTATGAGAGTCACGGTGCGAGGACGCCTCCTCTGGTCCCCTCTGACGGTGCAAGGTGACTGTGTATCTCGACATTGTAAAAAAAAAAAAAAATCCATAGTAGCAAAGAGAATTATGGGAACTTTCAAAGTCACTAAAAGAAAGAATCACAAAAAGTGACTCCTCCTGGAGTCACATAATAGGCATTTAGGCATAACTAACGTATTTCCAGAGTTCTCCAGTGTACATTATAATGCATTTACATCCAAAGCTGTCCAATGTGTATTAGAATGCATTTTTTACTTACCCATTCTCAAGTGAGACACACTTCATGATCTGAAGATAGAAATAAACTTTCCTGGGCCTGCCCTGGTGGCGCAGTGGGTTCAGCAACACACTATGAAGCAAACCACAACCACTGCATCACGTGTTCAATACCTGCCACTGGCCAGGGAGGGGACCCACATGGCACAGCAGACTTCTCCTACCTCCCCGCTGCTCCCCTAAGCAGTGTGTTTCAGCCCATCTGTCTGTCTTGTTACCCACTCTGTCTCTGGTGGATCCTCTCACCCCCCACACTTCTGGCCTGTACCCCAGCTCTTGTATGAATGAAAAAATAAATCTTTTTTTAAAAAAGAAATAAACCTTCCTTCTTTGTGCCCGATTGAAGTTCTCCAACTTGAAACAAAGCATGTCAAAAATTCAACCTCAATGAATAAAATGTTCTTCCATTTCAATTCCAATTTTTAATGATTTATTTTATTTATTTATGAGTAGAAGAACTGGGATGTAGGCCAAAGGTGCAGGGAGTGAGAGGATTCACCAGAGAAAGAGTGGGAAGCAGAACAGGTGGCTTGGCTGAATTACACTGCTGAAGGAGAACAGTAGGTGAGACAAGAGAGGCCTGCTGTGCCCTGTGGGTCAGCTCCCCAGCCTGGATCAAAATCATGCCACACAACTGGTGATGGCACTGATACTTTAACCCCTGCACCACCAGCGAGGCCCCACGTTCCCAATGTCTTGATCACTCTTGTGGTTTACCCCTTGACTAATAATTTACCAAGTTCATCTTATAAGTTTCATTTCTAATGTTTCCTAGAATTTTCATTCTGTTTCCTGAAACCGGACTCACTAGTTTGGAGCTACTTGAGACCTTGCACGAGACTAATGGTCCAAAGCAACAAAGCACAGAAATGGTACTGTGGTCCCAAGTGTTGACCATAATGTCCAGTTTGGAGAGGAAAGGGATCAGAGTGTGGTTGCAGGAAGCACTGGCTGCCTCGCTGGGGACACACGGATTTACAGCCTGGGGAAGAATTGAACCAGAAGCCAAGTCGTATGTATTTCCCATTTTGCTGGCTCTGTAGCTGTTCAGTAACAATAAAAACTAAGCTCCACATTTTCTACATACAGCTGAGATTCAGCCAATGGTAGCTAAAAGATTTTTATACATGTAAAAGACCACAATACATTTTCAAAAGGCTGTGTGCAGAGCACAGCCCCTGGCAGCCCCTTGCTCATGACTTAGAGTACTTTCATGGACATCCTAACATGGAAAGGAATACACTTTCTAGTGCTGGTAGACACGCTGAAAAAGTAGTTATGCACAGACATCATCATTAAACTGCAGTCCACTTATCAAGGTAGGTATATACTTTATTAAAACCCAAAGGACCACTCTCAGAAGTGTCCAGAAGGCACGCCCTGTC
Organism: Galemys pyrenaicus; assembly: GCA_019455555.1. Taxonomy (NCBI): domain Eukaryota; kingdom Metazoa; phylum Chordata; class Mammalia; order Eulipotyphla; family Talpidae; genus Galemys; species Galemys pyrenaicus. Next base: position 427,747 of record JAGFMF010011677.1, on the reverse strand, counting down.
CTGTTTGCCTGGCTCTAGCACACCTCTTAGATACTGCTTCTTATGTGTATGGCAACCCTGACTGGAGTCGTCCCAGCACCTCTATTCTCCAAAAAGGTATATGTTCACCTCATGTTTCAGTCATATCTAATTAGGGTATGTTGTTAGACAAAATACTACTGCACCCTTAATAGGACACTATAGGAGGAACACATTTATTCACACCAGGAAACCAACACAAAAAGTAGTGACTTCATTTTTGCAAGTTTAGGCTTCTTGTGGTATTCTGGGAAAGAACCGACAACATCTCCAAGGTGTGCCTATACCACATTTTATTTAGTGCAGGGAAGCACACCTATTAAAGCCAAACAGATGTATTTTGCTAAGGCCGCTGTCTGGAGCAGGCACTACCACCACTAAGACAAACCCAGTGAAGATAGGAGGTGATCACAGCTGGTGCCTGGATAGAGAAATGTTTGTCACCATATGTTTAACAACATGGATCATGATGAGATAGACGGATTCTTCATCTCCAGGGAATGGCTTTTACTTATTTATGTTCAAAGGAGAATTTAATACCAAATGTGAAGGTAAGTAAAGGACAGTGCACAGACAGCAGCGGGCAGAAAGAGCTGCAAAGGGAAAAGTTTTGTGAAAAGAAAGATCTGCAGAGTCACAGGCAGGTGGGAGAGCTGCCTCTACATCCAGGGCTTTTCAAGGAACCATAAGAATGCCAACAATATCTAAAGTCCCTTTTCTTTAAAAGGGCACTGATTTGTGGCTGAATGTGTTTTGTTCTAAATAAACTGATGCCAGCTGTCAATGAGAGAGCATCAGGAGGACACTGCAGACACCTTTTGCAATGTCTGTCTGTGCCCTTTCTCTTTCCACATGGTCATTCTCAATGTAACAATGAAACAACAAATGTGATAGACGATAACAAACACATTGGAGCCACTTTGCAATGGAATTATGTACAAACCACACAAAACTGACATGCTAACCCACATGTCCACCAAAGACTGGAAGAACACTGAGCCTTCCCCATTTACCATAGAGATTTTAGGTTTTCACTATCTTTGCAAAAAACATGGGCCATTTACCTCTACTTCATTTCCAATTTCCACACTGTCGTGAGGCAGCAAGACTGTCGTGAGGCAGCAAGACTGTCGTGAGGCAGCAAGACAATCACTGTGAGTGCACCCCATACTCCCCTGTCAGGTCTCCCCCAGGTCTTGGACTGAAGTCTTGCCCTGGGCCTGTCTGACAGGAGTGAGAGGTAGATGGAAGTGGGGGAACCTGGTCCCACAGGACCCAGCAAAGCATCACCCTCTGTGCTTTGCTCTGGGGAGAAGGTGAGACCAGAGGGAAGGAAAAGTGAGGTGCATCTCCCTGTGGGTGGCTGACAGCAGGGTTGGGGTACAGGTTTGGAGGACCCAGGAGAGGGAGCGCTGGATGTGAAAAACTGTCAGGATATGGCAGTTGCTTTTAGGGCACAGAGGAATACAGTGGTCTGTGTTCACTCCGGAGCAGCCCACTGGGTCAGAATTCATACTGTGAAGGGATCCCCAAGAGACCCATGTGCATGTGAAGGTCTGGTCACTGCTGTGCTCTGAGCAGAGAGGTCAAGGAGTGAGGTAAGATTACAACACTGTCCACCCCAGGAGCCATGCCCTGTAGCTGTGTCTGCCACACCATGGGTCCTCCTGGGAGCTGGGAGCTGCCTGGACCCAAAGCTGCACCGAGCTCTCTGAGCACCTTCATCTTCCCGGTGGGTGGACGCCCATCCTGGAGGTGTAACAACTGCACCATCTCCTCACTGCCCACGAGGGATTAGCACCTGCCTGGCAGCATCATTCCGGGCACAGAAGCCATGACATTTTAGAGAAAGGTGTGGAGGGCTGATCCAGCTCCTTCCCCTCCAGAAGGTCAAGTCCTGCCAGATCTGTTTACATCTACATGGAATAAGGAAAGGAGAGAGAAGCTGACAGGCAAGAGCACCGAGACTACCCTCTTTGCCAAAATAGAAGGGTTAGGGTTAGGCAGGCCTGGGGGTGGAGAACACACAGTTTTTCCCTCCAATACCTGAGCCTCAGTTTCTTATATGTACCTCCACTGAGAGGCAGACACAACACCTTCACTAGTTTTTAGCTGAGCACCTGATGTCTGCTAGAAGCCAAGGACATGAGCTGAACTAAGCCCAAAGCTCAGGGCACCTTCAGTAACAATCAGGGCTACAGGGAATTTCAACAGATGCCACAAGATCTGTGACAGGAAGCTTGAGACGCCACACACAATCTTCCCTGGAAGGGACACCGGGGGGTGGGGCATCAGGCAGGGCTCCTTTGGAATGACGCTTGAAGAGGATCAGTCAGGTGCATGGGGGGAAAAAGAGAGAAGGAGCTTGTCGGAGAGAGCCCAGAGGACTAAGAAAGTAAGGGACAAATGACAAGACTCTCATAAACTTGACTAGAGGCTTGGACTTTGGCCTGAGGAAGCATGGTGGGAACCACTGAAGAGTTTGCTAAGGCTCTAAACAAATGACATGACACAACAGGTTGTATTTGTGAGGGCAGCGAGGACAGCGGGAAATACTGCAGATGATGCTTGGGATGCATCTGATTCCTCCCTTTCCTCTCCCCAGCCAGGCAAAGATAGGAAGACGTGAATCAGCCCGCCCAGGAAAGCAATAATGTCCTTTTTCTACAGGTACAAATTCACGTCCAGTCAGAAAGGACAGTCTGCTGAGTGGAAGTGTCTGGCCCTGCCAGGCCCAACAGTGTGTGAACAGCAATTGAGGACAGTGGATTTTACGGACACAGGAACCAGAGAACTAGAGATGTGAGACATGGTTCTATCTTTATTTCCAATTTCACATTTTTAGTTTCCTGACTTAATTCCTCTCTGATTACTTTAGAAAGCATACTGACACTACACTGGAACTAAAAGGCACTTAATTGCAACATTTTCTCTGGTGGCACAGTGAAGCAACTGACAAAAGGACAATCCTACTTAGAGTTCTATCAGAGTAAAGGTGAGAGAATATCCTAATATCATACTAACTTGGCATCTATTATATGATTAAAACATCTTTCATCCCTGAAATACACTTTCTTTATATCTGGCAAAGAAACCTACTTTTGATTTCTCTAAAAACAACACCTAAGTGTTTTATTTTTAATTAACTCTGTTTTATAATATAAAAATATAAATATAAATAAATTTTAATTAATTCTATATTATAAATGTTCCATAACTGGAAAAAAAAGTAACATACCTAGATGGAACTTACTATTTGTATGCAACTTACAGATTCAATAAAATTCCAATAAAAATTTCAATGGTGTTTTTCAATGAAATGGAATTAATACTGTTCAAAATCATATGGAATCACAAAAACCTCTGGTAGTGAAAGTTCTCCTGATTAAAATGGGGGGGGGGGGATCACAGTCCCAGAAATCAAACAATACTACAAAGCTATTACAGTGAAAACAGTATGGGAACAAAAGATACAGAGACTAATGGCATCAAATTGAAAGCCCAGAAATAAAACCACGCATATATGGTCAACTAACCTATTACATAGGAGCAAAGAATATACATTAGAACAAGAACATCCTCTTCAAAAAATGATTTGCAGCATGCAAAAGAATGAAACTAGACCACTATCTCACACCATACAAAAAAAAAAAAAACTTGTGACCTCCCTGCAAGGGGTTGAGCACTGCACTGTGGGGTTTCTGTAGCCACTGCAGCACAAGTTCCCCAGCCAGGGAGGGGACCCACATGGTGCAACAGACCTCTCCTGCCTTGCCTTCTGCTCCCCTCAACCATGTAGTTCAGTTGATATGCCTGTCCTGCTCCCCACTCTGTCTCTGGTGAATCCTCTCATCCCCCCACACCTCTGGCTTGTACCCCAGCTCTTGTATGCATAATTAATAAAATATTTTCTTAAATCCTCAAAATGGATAAAAGACTTGAATGTAAATCCTGGTGCCATAAACTATATAGAAGGGAGCATAGGCCAAACACCCCATGACATAATCCCCAGAAACATCTTTCAGGATTCTTCTCCAGATGCAAGGAAAACAAAGGAGAATGCAAACAACTGGGACTACATGGAACCTAAAATCTGCAGTACAGCAAGAGACAGGCAGCAAAGCAAAGTGACACCCACCGAATGGGAGAAAATATTTGCACGCCATATGACAGATAAAAAACTGATATCAAAGACCAACAAAGCAAACAACCCAATCCAAAAAATGGGCAGAAGTAAAAAGACACTTCTCCAAAGTAGAAATTCAAACAGCCAACAGACATAGAAAAGGGGTTTAACATCACAATACCAGGGAAATACAAATCAAAACCACTATGAGATACCACCTCACTCAAGTGAGAATGACACACATTAAAAAAATAGAAACAACAAATCCTGGAGAAGGTGTGGAGAAAAAGGAGCCTCCTGCACTGACGGTGGGGAAGCAAACTGAGTCAGTCACCATGGAGAGCTGTGTGGATGTTCCTCAGAACACTGAAAATGGATCTACATATGATCCAGTCTTTCTACTCCTAGGAATCTACCCAAAAGACAAAAAATAAAAGAATCCTGCATTCCTGATTACTGCACATTGTTTACAACAGTCAAGATATAGAAACAACTCAAATGCCCCCAAACAAATGAATGGGTCCAAAATTTGTGGTATATTTACAAAACAGAATATTACTCAGCAGTCAAAAAGGACAAATTCATACCACTTGTGGCAATATGAATGGAGCTGGAAGGGCTTATGCCAGCCACAATAAATCAGGAGAAAGACAAATATCAGGTGGTTTAACTTACATGCAAAATATAGAAAAACAGAGTGACCTCGCTGGTAGCACAGGGGTTAAGTCGCAGCCCTACGAAGGTATCCACAGCCACTGCAGTTCAAGTTTGATTCCCCAGCCAGGGAGCAGACCCACATGGCGCAGCAGACCGCTCCTGTCTCCCTGATGCTCCCCCTGAGCAGTGTGTTTCAGTAGATCTGCCTGTCATATTCCCCACTCTGTCTCTGGTGAATCCTCTCAAACACACCCCACCTCTGGTCCATACCCCAGTTCTTGTATGCATAAATAAATAAATCTTTTTTAAAAAAATATAGACAGAAATTGAACAAAGGGTAGACAAAAAGAAAAGCCTAGCAGGCTGACCATAGATCTGAGGCATCCAGCAGGGAGAGGGGAGGGGACCAACACAGGGGAGGGAGGTGCACAGGGAATACAGTGATGGGTCACGGGTGCTGTGGTGCTGGGAGCACTACGGGAGCCACATGTGAGGGGAGAAATGATCACTGAACAAAAATGAACAATGATGTAAGAAAATTTCAAAAAAAGGAAAAAAAAAGAGATGGGCTTCAAGGACAAGGAAGACCCTAAGACAATATAAATAAATAAATAAACAAACAAACAAACAAACAAATAAATAAATGACGCTTAAGGGGGATCTCAGCCTGAACGATACTGCAGGCTGCTGAGGCGTGCCCTCCTCACTGATTGTTCTAGAGCTCCAGGAATTTTCTCTGGTAGGTGCAGTGGGTAAGTCTGCCATAGGGAAGTGATTAGAGAAAAGGCTATTACATTTATAGCCTCTTAGGGTAGCATCACATTTGGGACTAGAGCTATTCTATAACTATTAATTAAATCACATGCAATATTAATGACAGCATCTGTGTGGTGCAATGACACAAATGTTTTGTTCTGTGTTGCTTTGACCCGAAACCCCTTCATTATGGAGGAGGGTGCCCAGAACCCACAGAACTGTCCTGAGGATGGCTGGGGCACCCACACTCATCCCCTGGCCCTGGCCACCAAGGGGGTTACAATTTACCCTCATTTAAAAATCACCAGTTCGGTACAAAATGCAGTCTTGTAAGTCCAAAAATATCTGGCTCTTGTTCTTATTTTTTTTAAATATTTATTTATTTATGCATACAAGAGCTGGGGTACAGGGCAGAATCACGGGAGGTGAGAGGATTCACCAGACAAGAGTGGGGAGCAGAACAGGCAGATGGACTGAAGCACACTGCTGAGGGCAGCAGTGGGCACAGCAGGAGAGGTCTGCCGCGCCATGCGAGTCCCCTCCCTGGCAGGCGGCAGGGATCGAACTCGTGCTGCGGTGGCTGCGGTTTGCTTCATAGTGCGTTGCTTAACCCACCGCGCCACCAGGGAGGCCCTTGTTCTCATTTTTTGACCTTGGAGAAGTTTCTGGTCTCTTTTACACTTCAAGATCCATGACTACAGAGTAGGTACAATATTTTCATAGTGTCATCAATGGAAATCACATTACTTAAATAAGGTATGCATTGTAGCACATCAGGTAATCTCCAGCAGGTGCTCAATAAATGCTGATTCCTTTCTCATTTCCAGAGAAATTCAACTTTTCTCCAAAGCAAGCATAAAAGAGGGATTGGCAAGGAAGGTGGTAACATCAGTTTAACACAATATAAATGTTAAAAAGTAAAGTGGGTTATATACAAAATGGCCAGTTCCCAGGTGAATGTGTCACTGTGACTTATGCAACCCCTAAAATAGGAGGAATCCTCTTAGCACCGGGTGTCACAGAGAAAAGACCTTAAAAGCTTAGGAAAGGGCCCTCAGTGTCTCAGATACTCTCATGAAGAAACTGTCCATCCCTGTTGGTGACAGTGCCCAGCTGTCCCTGCTGCAGGGATTCTCAGGTGCGTCCTCAGTAATGCAGAGAGGGTCAGTGCTTCCAATATGCTGCATCGGTTAATAATAACCCATTTTAGAAAACCAAACACTTGTAGCCAGAGTGCGGCTGCATGTGGCTCCTGGTCCCTCAAGGCTCAGGAAAGCTGGGATTCTACTCAAGGGATCATCTAAAGTCACCTCAAGAAGCAGATTCCAGGTGTCTAAGTTCCCTCTTCCAGGCTGTGAATGGCCACATGCATGACAGGTAAGTGACGCCTCAGCTCTCAGATGTGGACGCAGGACCAGCACAGAGGGCATCGCAGAGCCGTGAGCAATGCAGAGCCCCAGGGGCCACCCAACCCACTGGGTCAGAACCTGAACTCCAGGGGACTGGGACGCTTCTGCCTGCTAGACCTGCGGTGGGGAGGGGGTGTCAGCCCAGGAATGTTCACAATACATCCCCCAAATTTTAAGTCTGCAGAATTAAACACACAGAACAATGGAACAGCACAGAGAGCCCAGAACACCCACCCCAGGGGGTGATCAGGTAACACGAATGAGCCAGGAGCAAAGACGGGGATGTGTTTCAGTCAGGGGCACTGGCACCCACGGGGTCACATGCAGGAGTGACCTGGCCCCTACGTTCCTCCAGGTCCCACAGCGACTCGGGCGGAGCCCTCCACACCCAGACTGCCCTTCCCAGGATCCTCTGACCACCCACAGGGAGCTGTCCTCACCTTCCCCAACTTTGGGGTGCTTCTTGAAGAAACAGGGTTCCCGCAGGCAAGAACTTCACCCCAAATCCCAGGGAGTCAATGCCAAGGTGAGCCCAGCAGCTGGGAAGGCAGGAGCCAGCACAGCGGGCTGCACTGCAGGCACATAAGGTGGGTAGGGGCTGCAGGCGTGGGGGGTGGGGCCTCAGATGCAGAGGCGAAGCTTTAGGTGCGAGGGGGGAGTTGAGGGGAGCTGCAGATGCAGGGTCAGGCTGCAGGGGCAGTGTGGAGGGGGAAAGCCCTGGATGCGCTCACAGTGGCTGCGCTCTCCCATCTGCTATGGCTGAAGTTTGGAAAATCAAACCAAAGTGGAGGCGAATAGCCCACATCTCTGAAGATAGTATTAACCTAAAATTTCCAGAAGCCATTAAAACAGCAAATCATGACATGTGCAGTAATAACACACTCAGGATGTGACAGGGTGGTCCCCAGGAGAGGGGGAAGTTCCAGAATCCCGGCTCCGCCCTAAGTGGGTGGAACTGAGCAGGGATAAGGAGATGCTGGAGAGACTGGGGACAGAAGACAGGAGGACAGAGGAAGGGAGGAAGGAGGAAGCAGGATGGAGAGCAGCGAGGAGGCCTGCAGGAGGCCCGTGGAGCAGAGACGTGTGAGAAGCTGCGCCTGCTTCTTGGGCCCGGGCCGGTTGGAACAGACGCGGTTGAGACCCGCGGGGAGGCTGACCATGGCAGCTGTCACCTTGACTTGGACTTTGCTCTTCTCCTCCCGGATTTGTCTGACTCTCTCTGACCCTTCTCTGTGGGTCTCCACGGGAAGGTGCTTTAGACTGTGGCAGCCTTGGGGCCCTGCTTCGGGCCGATCCTACGTGGCTGGACTTTACCTCAAGGGGGTGGGGACTTTGGAGGCTTGAAGTAGCAACTCAAGTCTTTGCCTTTCTGTACTGTTCCCCAACTGTATGAAAGTTCCTTTCCATTAAGGGCCTTATCTGTTTGTCTTGATGTGGCGGATGGCAGAACCCACTCAGAGAGGGCAGGTCTGGGGGTTCTGGGTGCCCCCTCCCTGCCCTGTAACAGGGAGTCTTTGCCCGCGACCACAGAGCACCCCACAAACCCGCCGCTCACCCCACAGTAACAGGAGGCCGTCCTGCTCGCCGCCCGCCCCCCACGGCCTTTCCAGACTGCGCATTATTCCCGCTCTGGCGCATTACCCCGCCTCGCCAGCAGGCGGCGCGCGCTGCTCCCGCGCCCGTCCTTGGGCCCCCGGGGCTTCTCCTTCCTCGATGCTCTCGGTTCCACTCCGCTGAGGCGGGCAGGCCTCGCTGCCAGTTTTGCGTCACTTCCGCTCCCGCGGCCTCTCCTGCGTCGCGCGTAGTGAGGTAACTTCAACATGGGTGGGGGAGGCCGAGGAAGGAGAAGCTCACGGGGCAAACCGGGACGTGAGGGCGGAGCGCGCCGCCTGGTGGCTCGGAGCGGCGGTGCGGCCGCAGCGAGAAGGATGACGGGCGGAGGGCCAGGCCTGGCCGGGGAAGCACAGGGGACCGAGCTGTGGCTGAGTCGGGCCAGCGCCACGGCGGGGAAGCGGCGCCACGGGAGGCGTGCGGGGGCGACTAGGAGCGAGCATGAGCGGAGTCCGGAAGGAGACGGGACAGGAGGATGAAGTGCTGGCAGCTGCCAACGGAAACGGGGATTCTCGCTCATTCAGCGAAGAGTCAAGTTGTATCGCCCTTTGCAGGGAACTTCGAAATCGAATGTTAGAATTTGAGATATTACAGGGGCCTCCCTGGTGGCGCAGTGGGTTAAGCAACTCACCATGAGGCAGACTACAGCCACTGCAGCATGAGTTCGATCCCTGCCGCTGGCCAGGGAGGAGACCCACATGGCGCAGCAGACCTCTCCTGCTGTGCCCGCTGCTCCCCTCAGCAGTATACTTCCGTTGATCTGCCTGTTCTGCTCCCCTCTCTGTCTGTGGTGAATTCTCTCACCCCCCACACCTCTGGCCTGTACCCCAGTGCTTGTATGCATAAATAAATAAATCTTTAAAAAAAAAAGAATTTGAGATATTACAGACACGTGTGTGCTACAGACATAGTATCTCCATTTTGGGGAAACGGCCTAAGGAAATGCTTTGAACACAAATAAAAATCTTTATTTGTGAAAATACTAACCAGTATTTTCTTATACTTACAAATACTTGGAAACAAGCTAAATTAAAACTCCAGGCAGGAAACAGTCAAATATATTACAATGTACACATAAAACAAATGTAGCAATTAGTTACAATAATTCTACATAGTTTTAAATGACTTGAAAGATACTTACAATGTTAAATGAAGGAAGAAAGATGTAAGATTTTAGACATAATATTATGCCAGCATGGATAGAAAATATTAATGAAATAATACACTGTGCATGTAGAATAGAATGGAGAAGTTATTTTGCCTTGAGTGGAATACTATACAATGGTGAATGCAGAGGCTCTAGCTAAGTCCTGTGTGTGAATTACCTAAATGTTGAGTGACAGAATCAAGATATAAAATGCAGTGCCCCTGGTGGTGCAAGGGGTTAAGCACCGTACTATGAAGCATCCCCAGCCAGGGAGCTGACCCACATGGCATGACAGAGCTCTCCTGCCTTGCCCACTGCTTCTCTCAGAAGTGCACTTCAGTAGATTCGACTGTTCTGCTCCCCACTCTCTCTGATGAATCCTCTCAACACCCACACCTCAGGACTGTACCCCATTTCATGTATGCATAAATAAATCTTTTTTAAAAGATATAAAATTAACATAATATGATTGACTTAAATTTTAAATACCAGACAAAGTTAAAATCATGTGTTAGGCATACATTTATTGATACACATTAGGTAATGAATTGTCATGAAGAACAAGGGAAATAATTATAGTGACATATTCATGCTTACTCAGGGAGGAAGACCATGATACAGTGTAGTCTTGTTTCTTCACCCAATTAATGGGAGTTCATTTTGTAAATCTAGATTTTCACACTTATACTATCTGTCGTAACACACAGGTGTTATATTTCACAATTGAAAATACTGGAAATTATCAGGAAGAAAGCCAAATCATAAAAGTATTCATCTCTTTTTAACAGATTTACTTTATACATACAAGAATTGGGGTGTAGGTCAGAGGTTCAGGGGGCAAAAGGGTTCACCTGAAAGAGCGTGGGAAGCAGAACAGGAAGATCTACTGAAACACACTGCTCAGAGGAGCAGTGAGCAAGATAGGCAAAGTCTGTTGCACAATGTCAGTCAGCTCCCTGGCCCGGGATTGAACTCAGGCCACAGTGGCTGGTGATAGCTTCATAGTGCTGAGATTTTAACCCATGCACCACCATGGGGGCCTTAAATTATCTATCTAGATGAAAAAGCATAGTTCACTGTTGATCATTTTATTCCAGTGTTCAAATTTTCTGCAAGGTACACTACTCCCTATTTCAGAACCAACCAAGGCTGATTTAAAAATTGGTGCAAACACCCCCTTACTCCTCGGTAGATGTAAAGAAACCATAGAGCTTTTTTAAATGAAAACCTTAAGAATTCTGTTGTGGTTGTAGAAAAACTTCGAAGGGTGGCTTCACTTCCCACTAGTGAAGCAGATGTGGGCAGAGCAGCTGCCGATCAGTTCATGTCAAGGTCACCTTTATTTTTGAATTGAGGAATGATGGAATATTAGAGTAGAAAAAAAAGGAAAGTGTTACAAGGCCAAACATTGTAGGTAGGTGTAGGGACAATTTATCAGTATTTATTAACCCAGTTATGGAAGGTTACCAGCGGGGCAGAAAGCTCCCAGGGAGACAAATTCAGCCAGTTCCTGGCAGAATTCTGGCAGGACTCAGGACAGCTCTGTCGCAAGACCACGTAGGAAATCACACCCAGCTCTCCCCAGACTTTGCACCAGCCATGTGGGGAGCCCCAAGCGCCAGGGCGGTGAGATTCCCCCAAGATCTCGGCTGGACGTGGGTATAAATGCTGAGTCGAGCAAGACTTCCCTGCTGAGTTCTTGTTAGTGAGCATCCGCCATCTTGGCGTGCCCTGTTACCTTGGAGGTCAAGATTCTGCAAGGTTGAGCCACTGGCTCAGCAACCCTTGACCCGAGAACACAGGAGACAGCCACCTGTGACCCGCGGGCCTGCACACCTGCCATCTTGGCGAGCCCTGCGACCCCAGGAGGGGAAATCCATGAGCTGTCAGCCAACGGCTCAGCCAGACTTGAAGTCTGCGGCCCAGAAACACAGGAGATTTCCCACCTGAGAGTTACAGACCAGCACTTCTGGGTCACGATGAGATTGAAATTGTTTGAGTCACTGACAGCTGGAACCAGTCACAGCTGGGTTACTCTGGTCAGGACTGGTCTGAAACACACTGTTTTGCATTTAATCTGTCTCCAGTCTCTCCACGCTGGGACCAAGTGACGGTCATGTGGGCAGGTGGTGGTCACGTGGCACCTGTGCCATGTACTCCTATTTACAAAGCATTCTCATCGCAGGTTATAATGAATCTTTAGAAGTTGTGTACATGGTGTCACAATATAAAACTTACATCTAACCTCTAGCATGTTTCATTAATTGAAATTAAATTGATCATCCATCTGAGAGTGTTACCTCAGTGTGGGAATGTGCTTCTCACTGGAATCATCAGTGGCCTCCCCTCGCACGACTCCAGCAGTGCAGTAAGTTCCAGGGCACAGTCGTGTGGTCATTTAACATTTTTAAAGAGAAATGGTCCCAACCCTTGTTTTGATGAAATTCGGTCTGGAAATTCTATTTTCACTTTTATTTTTTTTTTATAAAGTTTTGTGACAACGCTGTTTTTTTTTTAAAGATTTATTTATTTATGCATACAAGCACTGGGGTACAGGCCAGAGGTGTGGGGGGTGAGAGGATTCACCACAGAGAGCTGGGAGCAGAACAGGCAGAGCAACTGAAGTACACTGCTGAGGGGAGCAGTGGGCACAGCAGGAGAGGCCTGCCGCGCCATGTGGGTCCCCTCCCTGGCCGGAGGCAGGGATCGAACTCGAGCTGCGGTGGCTGCTGTTTGCTTCATAGTGCATTGCTTAACCCACTGCGCCACCAGGGAGGCCCCCCTATTTTCACTTTTAATCAGTAAGAAAGGACAGACGAAAAAAAAAAAAAAAAGGACAGACGGTTGGGTAACATGAAGAAAAAAAGTTACCGACGTTCTCCAGTTTCTGTTTGCTGTTATTTATGAAGACCATGTAAACAGTAAGAATGGCATTGATCCAGTAAAGGAAGACAAAGCAGCTCACCAACATGAGGATGACTCATGTGGCTCTCTGTGCTGGCGAGAGCTGGGAGGGGCGGGCAGAGCTGCGGAGATGCTGGGCTGCGTGGGTGTCTGTAGAGGACAGCCACCAAGCAGGTGCTACTGCACGTCACCGCGGAGAGAAGAGCGAAGTCCCGAATGAGCAGTACACCAAGGGTTGTTTCACTAGACTTGTAATCAGAAGCATCAATTGTACAATAAGGGGGAGAAGAGCTAACGGTAGCGCTGCTGGCGTTCCTTCTGGCCACAGTGCTTTTGATGACTTGAGTACAGATGGCCATGTTGAGGGCCCAGAAGAAAAGTAGAGAGGGCAGGAAAACGGCAGACATTTTTGTTTGAGCCAGGCCCACCTACTGTGCCTTGCGTGATAGTCACAACCTGGACTGTGCTCTGCAAGGAGGTCGCATACAGAGAAATGCCCCAAGTGACCCTCCGCGTGTACAGCGTGTGGCCTGACATCCGGCATCGCCCAGCTCCAGCCGAACTCTGAAGGATGACATTGCACCGGGCACCTCTCCCAGTAAGAATGTCAGGGCATTCGCCGGGGTCAGGTGGGCAAGAACCACATCTACAGGCCTCCATTTCTGCGGGAGCATCAGTAAGATGCACACGTGTGATGAGAACAACGAGGAATTCCAGGTGAAGCCGATGCAAGTCTGCAAGGTGACTACAGCTCCGAAAACTATGTTGCTGGCACTTGTTCTTCTCAGCAGCCTGAGCTCTGCCAGCCGGGACAAGCATGCCCTGTGAACAGACACTTACATCACCAGCGCGAAGGTAAAGAATACCTGAGACTGAGAAGACATTGGCTAAGTTCATGAATCCTCCTGCAGGATGAGGAAAATGCCTGCAAATGTGCAAGCCGAGACACAAAGCCCATCGAGACCCTGCAAGCGCGTGTCAGTGTTGATGGAGAAGGGCCCAGCCTGTTGGCCCTTTGCCTCAGCGCTCCCTCCGCAACGCCTGGCTCACTGCGAGAGCATCTTCACATGTGTGCGACACTTTGAATCAGATGTTTAATTCTACACTTACTTGTTCTCCACGGTCTTTCTGTGTGGAGGAGCAGCTGCGGTGTCTGGCGGTGAGTCTCCCAGCCTCTGGCACCAGGGCCGAGTTTCCTCCCACCACCGACGTGGCAGGCTAGCAGTGCCACACAGTCCCGCCTGACGGTGCCTGGCTGTTAGGTTTTTATCAAGGTTCACGATAAGAAATATTAACATGATATTAAGATCACATTCAAAATTTGATTCAATATACAGAAAAACTTCCTTATAACTTTCATCACATTCTCGACCTCTTTTCTCAAGCAGGAAGACTCGGCGATGTGCTGAAGCTGGGGCACTCGCCATTTAGTGGCCTGGCCCCCAGCACATCCGCACCTCAGTGCACCTTACAGCGCCACCTGCGAGCCACGGGCCCCACCCTCCAGTGGCCGTTCGAGACAGACCCAGGCATAGGAGTAGGGCTACCAGCCACTCGGTGTGCTGGCGGCCTCCTGTGGTGATCACCAGTGGCTGGGGAATGAAGGTAACAGAGGGGCCTGGGCTTGCCACCTGAGGGTGTGGTTGGGCAGGGGCTCGTATATGTCAGCAGGGGGTGCCTGGTTTGACTCTCCTAACGGCACCGAAGGAGGGTTCGGGGTTGGTTGTCTGACTGCGCAGAGGGGGCTCGCTGGCGGAAGACGGAGTGGTGCTCCGTCCCGTCTATCTGGCGAACACGCAAACTGCGCGGACTGGATGTCACCACAGAAACGTTTGGTGGCATCAGCCAGTGAAACCTGATTCTGGAGGCCCCCGAAGGCTCTAGACTGTGACTTAGACTTCATTATTGGGTGCAGGGCGCTCTGGGCGCTCTGGTTCCCCCTGAGTGACCTTTGCTGACTTTAACTCAAGGGACTTGACTCGGCTTATCCGACCTTTGGAATGCGCACGTCCAGGGCCGCTGGCAGCGTTTCCTACCAGCACCTAGACTGGTCTTTGGGACCGCTGACGACGTCCCCTCTTTCACGCATGTTTTTTCTTTTCTTTTTTTATTGATTACCGTCTGGGGGTTCTCAATTTCATTGATCTTGGACTTTCCTTATTGTTTCTTGTCTTCCAACTAATTTATACTCTAGTCTTTATTATTTCTTTCTTATACTCACCCAGGTTTAACTTCCTCTTCTTTTTCTGGTTGTGCGTGACAGAAACTTAACTGCGAACATTATAGCAGCACAAGTGACTCTAAAAAAGATGCTAACGAGCAGATTCTAGCCCGGCATATGCCCGCCCAGAGCATGTCCCTGAAGGTGGCACCACTCCCATGCTAACTCCCTGTTCAAGAACACGTACTCCTGCCATAGCATCTTGCTGCCCACCGATCCTGCCCAACAATTTCATTTTTTCTCCAATTTTCACTTTTTTGTAATTTTCATTTCTACATTGACACCAGTCCCTTTTGTTACTTCTCTCTCCCATTCTATCATGTCTTTTCTTCCCTGTCCTCCTTCTTCTTATCCTCCTTCTTCTTATAAACACCAGTTCCCTTCATCTGAGTTGCAGTTGACACCAGTTCTATTGGAGCTCTTCTGTCCTACACAGTACTCAGAATCCCATCCATTTTGCTCCTTTTAATGAGTTTGCAGCTCTGAATTTCATTGAAATAGGTAGCTACTGACCAAACAAAGGACAGATTTCTGAATAGACCCTTTTCAGTTAAGACATACACCTGGCCAGCAGGCGTGTGGAGAATGTTCGTCACTACAGAAACACAAATAAACAGAGTGAGATGCAGCATCACTCCATGAGAATGGCCTGAAGACACCACGGAGACAGACCAAGCACTGTGAGGACGCTGAGAAACTTGCCCTCATAAACATTCGATGGGAATGTAAGTTGGTGCAGCCTCAAAAAATCAGGATGGAGGTTTCTAAAAAAACTGAAAACAGAATGACCTTGTGGTACAGTATTTCCACTCCTAGGTGTCACTGCAAAGATGAAAATGCGAATTTGGAAACCGATGCACCCGATGTTCACTACAGCACGATTCACAACAGCGAGACTTGGGAAGAGCCCGAGTCCCCATCCTCAGAGGACTGGACAAAGACACCACATATTTACACAGCTCCTTCGAAAAGACAAAATCTTGCCATTTTCCTCCACTGGGTGGGACTTGATTGTGTTTAGAAAAATGAATCCATAAAATCAAAGGCAAATACTAAATGATTTCGCTCCCATGTGAAATGTAAAGAATGAAGCAAACATCAACCAAAAGAAGCAGCCCCACGCTCTCCCACCATAAAGTCCCATCTCTCCCTGCTAAGGGTTCGAGCACTAGTCCCTACTTCGCACGATATTAAAAGAGCAACTCAGGGTTTGTTTGTTGTTGTCCTTTTTCTGTACTAGCATCACATGTGAAACTTTCTCCATCTTTATCTTTACATTGAAAATGAGTTTCTTGGAGGTGTTACCTACTTGGGTTTGCTTTTTTTATCCAGCTGGCCAACTCTGCCCTTCAACCATCCTTTAAAAACCATTAACAGTTGAAGTAATTATCGACATAGCTGGAGTAATACCTAGTATCTTGTTAGTTGCTATCGATGCATTCCATAACTTACCCAGCCAAGAGACTGAAGGAGAAAAATCATAGAACTCTTATATTAGAAAAAAATGAATAAAATGCAATATCCACTTAAAGTAAAATTTCTCAGCAACTAGAAAACATGATGTTGGAAAGACACCTCAGGAAAGGACTCTAGCTGAGATCATGCCTGGCAGGATGCACTGACGCTCTCCTGACAAAACGGGGCACAAAGTGCTTACAGGTCGCATAGAAGGCCAGGCTAAAGATTAAACATTGAACCTCAAGATGGGATTCAGACCATCTTCTTTCGCTGATGGCATGAGGAACAATACATGGTATTTTCTGTGACTACAATGGAATGAAGGTATAAATCAGCAACTGGGAAAGTCACGAGAGGAAATGTATCAAAATGAACTACAATGACCAAGGGGTCAATCATGTGACAGAAAAAAATAGCTTGAGTTAAATCAGTGAGCTTAGCAAAGTCAACTCAGATGACCTGCCTTTTTACAAAATTATAATGGAAAAGCTAAAAGAGGAAATTACAAAAACAACACCCTTTACAACAGCATCAAAGAATCAAACACTTGAATTAACAGAGAGGGGAAAGAGCTTTGCAATGACAACTACATACCGCTGAAAGAATTGAAGAACATGAACAATGGGAACACGTGCTTTGTTCATGGATTGGAAGACTTGATATGGTTAAAATATCAAACTACCCAGACATACCCACAGATAGATGCAATAGCCACCAAAATTCCAATGAGTTTTAACACAGAAATAGAAAAACCCCTCCTAAAATTCACACAGGACCTCAAAGAGTTGAAACCATTTTGAAAGGGCAAAGATTGAGGGCTTCACCTTCCTGATTCCAAAGCCAAGTAATGAACAGTGTGGTACAGACACACGTGTAAACCGTGGGGCAGAATGGAAGACCAGAGGAGATACTCACATACGTGTCAAATGGTTTTGACAAAGCTGTGAGAAAGGGGAGTCTTCAATGCCTGGGGTGGGAAAACTGGACACCAGAGGCCAAGGAAGGACGTGGACTGCAACACGCTGGACACCGACGCTGCTGGTGAGCACAGAGCCGCAGCTGCACAGACATGAGCCCAAGGTGCAGGCGGCGGCGGCACATTACGCCGCATTCACACCACGAGTGGCACCCTCAAAGACGACGGCACGGTAAGCCTCAAGTCTGTGTATTTCACCAGAATTGGAAAGACAGAGAAAACAGTTGAAGGATAAAACAGAAGTGAGTTCCCAGTATATCCAAACACATGCAATGCAGTGAAGCGTCATCAAGGAGGATTCATTACTGTAAACATCTGTATTTACAAATAAGATCTCAAATCAGTGATACAATTTTCACTAGGAACTAGAAACGTCTTTCCTCAGAGAGAAAGGCGATCACAGAGATTAGAGCAGTCATAGCAGACAGAAAATAATAGAAAAAAATTACTGAGACAGTTTTCCCTGAAAAGATTAACACAATTGACAAAGTTTTGACTAAACTAATTAAGAAAACACACAGAAGATTTGAGTCACTGAGATTACAAGAATGGGACGTGCCTAACAACCTTTGGGGAACAAAAAGGGTCACACAAGAATATCATGAACAGTTAGCGAAGGAGCGAGATAACAGAGGCGGAATCGACAGATTCCAAACACCATGCCCACATGCAAGATTTTATTTATAAGAAATGTCAGAAAAGGCAACTGCACACAGGCGGGACAGTGAGGTGGCACCAGGGTCCACGGGAGACTTGGGAGAGAGACCTTTGAGGGGACATGAGCTTTCATCTGAATGATAAAAATGTTCCGGAACTAGACACCTGACATTGTGACTGTATGCAATGTCCCTGGTTGTAGGTGTTTAAATGTCAAAATGTTCAATTATATGTCATGTGTATTTTTGCCACCCCATAAAACATTTTTAAAAATAATTTAGCTCCAAGTATGCACCATTTGACTATCATTCTTGAGGATATTTCATCACGTAAAATGGAAGTCACAGTGAATAGAATTACATATTTGATCTAATAAAGAAAATAACTCCCATTCTAGATATTGAATAGCTGAAAATGTGACTTAGGAGAAAAGGCATAACAAGGACATTCAGACACACCAAAACTGCCCCAGTCGCTAGTAAGTGGGGCCGTGAGAGCAGTTTCAGGAAGCATAACAATCACTCTGGGCAGATTTCCTCCTGAGTTGGATTCTGAAGGCACAGCCCCTACAACGAGGCCGTCATAACCCTCCCTACATGGCGTCCAGACGAGACGCTCACTCAGCACATGCAGGAGGCACCAGTGGCCACCATCCACAGCGCACCTGTCAGGCGAGCGAGGCCTGGGGAGAGACAACGCCGGTGACCGTGCAGAAGTGAAGAGACATGGAGATACTCTCCAGAGTGGTGTTGCTGAGAGAAACCATTTGGATAGTTCAAAAATATATAAAAAGTATATCTGCCATGAAGAAATTAGGTTTGATTCAAGAAAACAGATTTACCTTGTTGTAGCGGCAGGAAGGGCAGCACAGGAGCGGTTTCAGGATGGTTCTGGGCAGATGGGGCAGGGAAGGAGAGTCTTGGAGCCCTCGGTGGCTTTTCATGCTTTATTTAGTAGAGGTGGCCAGGTCCATGGCAGGCAGGGGTGCTGGGGGGCTGGGAGGCTGGCAGGCCTCCCAACCCCCAGCGCATCTCACCCTCTTGGCTGCTGCTTCTCTCTGCTGCTGCTGCTGCTCCTCCGTCCTGTCGATTGGTCCTGATAGTTCTGTCGTCCTCATGACGCCACCCATTTAAGCCCGTGTCCCAACTCAGGTGCGCCCACTTGCGCATGCCCACCCTGGAATGCTCGCAGCACCGCAGGTGTCCATCATCAGTGGTGGGCGGGTGGAAATACCTGATCAACCTTTAGCCTACACCTGTCCATAAAATGTCTGCATGGGAAAATGAAGTATAGTCATCTTAATATTTATATCAAAATCCCTTGACAGAGTTCAAAATACATTAAAATTTAAAACACACAGAAAAGTAGGAACGAAATGGTACCTGCCTGACCTGGAAGCGCGCTGCTGGCCTGAGACTGCCCTGCAGAGTGCACACACTGAGCTCGCTCCAGGGCGGGAAGCAGGATAACGCTCCCACATGTCTGCATCAGAGATGCAAATCCTCAGAACGGAGCAGGAAATGGCCTGTACGAGTTTTGGAGAGGAAGAAATCCCATTTCCCCCATTTCAGAAGAGAAAAGAATTTAGAAGTGGGGAATTATTAGTATGTCAGAAACAAAAGCGGGAAGATAGAAGAAGACACAGCAGTTGGTGGAATGAGCAGAAATGTAATTTTATGATCAAAATGATTACAAAGGAGAAATACAAAGGAGACAGAACGTGAGAGGCGAGAGCGACTTGGCTGTGAGGAGCTCAGACGGCAGCGCGACCAGAGACTGCCTGCGGCTGAGCCCGTGGCCACCTTACCTGAGTCAAGCTCCGAGGCCCAGTGGCCCTTTGCTTCCGCAGGTGTGCAGGGGGCAGGCGGGAGCAGGGTTATGAAGGGGGCTGCGTGACCTCACCTCCCAGAGGGGATGTGCCTGTTGCCCGGAGGGCACAGCCTGAGGACAGGACCCAGCAGGGCCTGCCCAGGAGCCTCCAGTTAACTTCATTAGGGTAATCAGTTCCAAGTGGGAAGCCCCTTAGGGGCTGTAAATTATCTCAGCCAAGCAGTAAATTACTCCCCAGGGCTCCAGGCGGCTGGCAGGAGGTAGAGACTATGGGGAGGGGCCGTGCCACCCCACACACACGCAGGACTAACTTGTTATCAGGAGGAAAGGGGCCTCGAGGACAGTCACCCAGCAGGGCAGGCCTCCAGGAGCCCAAGAAGCGGGTGTCCTGCATCTCCTCCTCAGGGAGGAGCACAATCCTGTGCGATTATAAAGTGTTCCTCAGCTGAGCTAAGGGGGAAACGATTCCTCAGGGTTCCAGATGGTTGACAGGAAGAAAACCAGGAGTTTAATTCTCTCAGTGGACAGAACTAGCCCCTCTGTTGCCCGGCTCTGACAGCATCCCCAGACAACTTTTCGGAGTTGAATTTCAAGTTTCTGAAACTTCTAAATAAAACAGGCCTGTTACTGTATCTTGTTCGGTGACCAAAACCTAAATTATACTTGAATATTTAATATGTACTTGATGGTTTAACCTGCACAACTTTCAGTGCATGACAAATTTACATTTTTAAAGCCAATCCTTTCATCTTAAACTAGGCATGGACAGACAGATGCAGCGGAGGTGGTGCAGAGAAGTCCCCCTGCCCTCCACCCCTTCCGGCAGTAGCTGCGCCCTTCACGGTCACAGTGCTGTAAAGAACACACCTGTGCGTTCTTTCATCACAAGCGCAGACTGGGTGGCCAGCACGCCCGTCAAAGACACAGCCCTATTCCGTCCACACAAAACTGCTCCCCAAGCTCCCCCGCGTGCCCACGCCGACGGCCACCACACACCTGTCTCCCGTCTCCGACCCTGCCATGCCAAGAGCACTGCACGTAACCATGACCACGTGGACACACACGCCCGGCTCTTGCCCTCGTAACTCTGGGCCCACCCAGGCCATCCCTGGATTGACAGCTCATCCGCTTCCCTCGAGCAGGTTACTGGCAGGGTCGGGCCACCGCCCACCGAGGGGCAGCGGTGGACACTGTGGTCGTTCACAGCTTCGGCCGCTATGGGAAAGCAACGGGAGCAGCTGTGTGCGGGTTTCCATGTACATGAGTCTTCGTTTCGACGGCATGACTGCCCAGGAGTCAAAATCTGAATTATGTGGCAAGTGTGTGTTCAGTTTTTCAAGGGAAGAGCAGCTGCTTCCCAGAGAAGCTGCACAGCTTTGCCTCTCCCATGAACACATGCAGTTTTCATCTCCTCTACATACTCAGTATTGAAATTGCCCATTTTGAATGTGTGGCACAAGACATGTAGCACACTTACTGCCTTAATATTTTAAAGCAAATTTAAGTGGTTTATCTTGTTGTGCAACAGACCTCAGAACCTTTTCATCTTGCAACCCTGAGACTTGCAACCTCGTAAGCAGCGCCCGTTTCTGTCCCCTGTCCCTGGCAGTCACCTCTCCACTTTAATGCACCAGGAATGTGACTCCTCTAGCTCACAAAGTGGAATCACACAGAATTTTTTGTGACTGACGTATCCCACTCAGCCTGCTGTCTCCATGTACCTGGGACAGCATCTCCTCCTTGCAGACCCGCTGGTGGACATGTGCGTCTCACCAACACGCTGGTGGCTCTGATGAGCGCTGCTAGAAATAGGGGTGTGGAAGTATCTCTTCAAGGCCCAGTTTTCAATTCTTTGGGGTTTAGATCAAGAAGTGAAATTGCAAGATCGTAAGGTGACTCTAGTTTACGTTTTTCAATAACCATCATATTGTTTTCAACAATGCCATTTCACAATCCCACGGATAGTGTGGAGTCCAAATTCCCCACACCCTTGCCTTGGCACTGTGTGTTTTGTTCTGGTTTTGGAAGTTCCCTGGTGAGTGCACTGACCTCACAGCAGTCTCGCACTGAGCGGCTGCTGAGGCTGACGCCTTTGTGTATTGTTGACCTCTGAGGTGTCTTCTTTGGAGAAATTTCTACTGAGTACGATCCCCAGCCAGGGAGGTGACCCACAGAGCACAGCAGACCCTGCCAGTCTCCCTGTTGCCCACTCAGCAGTGTATTTCAGTGGATCTGCCTGTTCTGCCCCCCGCTCTGTCTCTGGGGAGTCCTCTCACCCCCACACCTCTGGCCTGCACCCCAGCTCTTGTATGCATAAGTAAATAAAGAATAAATATTAAAAAGTCAGGTGTACAGGTCCAGGGCAGGTGGCCAAAGCCAAGGTCTGATCAGGAGAAGGACTCAAAGGAGCCTGACTAAAGAGGAGTCTGGTTGACAATGTCATCTCATCGTTAAGATCACCGGAACAGAGACAGACATGCCGATGACCCAGCACAAAAACAAAGGGGAACTGCACGCAGAGAAGTGGACTTTCAGCCAGGCCTGCCCAGTCACTCACAGTAACATCACTCCCGGCAGCACGCAGTGCGAGAGGGTGGACACGAGAAGCACTCCCAACAGAGAGCACTGCTTGACAGCCAGAATCACCATCCCGTGCTAACTGCAACGAACAACATTGCATGCAGTCCTCTCTGAACATGAATAGCATGCATTTGCCAATACTGAGCAGGCAAACGTCACATCTATGGAACTCTCACTGAATGACATAGAAAGATGTACATACAACATGAACAGCAATGAGTTCCCACGAACCCAATGTCAGGGAAAGGGATGGAGAAATTCCCCAATTATGTCACTCTAAGTCGTTAGCTTTATAGTTCTCATTGATCTTTGAAAATAAGCCAGCGCTGAGGACATGACCATCAATAAAATCAGGTGTGGGGAAATTCTGTGTCCACTGAGAAACCTCAGCAATATAGTGGAACAACTGTTACGGAAATCACTCTGGCCCGTCACCCAGGCTATGGGAGGACAAACCGGGCGGTGCTCAGGGGCGTCTGGAGACCAGGCGCTTTATTCTAGATTCATATGCACATGGACCCAGACACAGACCTTTCTCTGAAAATCTGGGCCCCGAACAAAGGCCGGGAGCTCCTTTTACACTTTACTATCGCTACATTGCTACGTGGGTAAAAGAAGACATACAAACCATGTTTGAAGGCCAGTTCCCTGAGGAAAGGGGGAGTTTTGCAGGGAGATCATTGTCCAAGGACACAGCGCAGCCTGACCTGCATCTGCAGCTCAGTTTCGGGGTGCTGAGATTGGGCCCCGAATCTGACTTGCTAACTGCACCTGCATTGGTATGTTAATTGCACTTAGGTTAAACTTTGTGACAGGAGAGGCATCTCCAGTCCATTGTCTAGCAATATTTCTCCTGCACAACAACAAAAAGAAACTGGTAATAAAGCACAAATAAAGAGAAGGAAGCTAGCTTTAATTTGCCACATTGGTCACAAAACAAGCGTCAGTACATTCAAGAGCAATAAGATCAGTCCAAGTGTCTTCTCTGACCACAGTGGTATGAAACTATTATTCAGATGCAAGGAGAAAGCAGGAAAGGCCGCTGATGTGTGGAGACTGAACAACACAACACTGAATGGTTCTTGGGTTAATGGGGAAATCAAAGAAGAAATTAAACATACCTTGAGACAAATGATAATGAAGACACAGCCTTCCAGAAGCTATGGGACACAGCAAAAGCAGCACTAAGAGGAATGTCTATGGCAACACAAGCCACAGCAACAAACAAATAAATGACCAAACATTACAGCTTAAGGAACTAGAGCCATAACGAACAAATGAAAACAAAAACCAGAAGAAAAGAAATAATAAAAATTAAGATGGAAAGAAATTAAATAGAAGTCAAAAAGACAAATCAATGAAGCTAAAAGCTGGTTCTTGGAAAAAATAAGCGTAACAGGCACCAAGCTTTAGCTAGGTTCGCTAAGGAGAAAGGGGAGAAAACTAACAAACAGAATCAGAAACAGAGGGTAAGTCACTATATGCCAACAAATTGGGAACTCTGGACAAAATCAACAAATTCTTAGAGGCATACAACCTTCCAAGACTGAATCAGTAAGAAATTCAAAAATAAAAACCTGCTAAAGAATACCTGCATCCCTGTTTATAGCAGCACTCTTTATAATAGGTAAGACCTGGAAACAACCTAAATGCCCAAAAACAGATGAGTGGGTCGGGAAGCTGTGGTACATATACACAATGGAATACGACTCAGCAATGAAAAAAGAAAAACGAGACACATTCATAGGAACATGGATGGAACTGGAAGGGATGATGCTCAGCGAAATAAGTCAGAAGGCAAAAGAAAAATACCAGATGGTTCCTCCCCTAGGAGGAATATAAGGGAACCAAATAAGGATCAAGGAAAGGAATAAGAACAATAATAATAATAACAATAAAGACACAAAAACCAAAAATGAAAAGACAAGGACAAATTGGGGACACTTGGTGGGGAGGGGGAGGGGGGAGGTTGAGGGCAGGTGGGAGCACGGGGGACTGAGGTGATGGTGCACTGGTGATATGCTGATGGGGAATACATGGGGATTACAACTGATGTCAAATATATATAAATTTTTAAAAATGTTTAAAAAAAACCAAAAATAAAAACCTGAACAGACCAATTAAAAGGGAATTGAAAGAGTAATCAAAGTGTACAAGAAACAAAAACTCAGGGCAAGATGGTCTCGCTAGTGAGTCTCGCCAAATCTTCACAGACGAACTGACAGCTATCCTCAGACGCCTCCAGAAGCCAAGGACGGCCCACCTGCTTTATGAGGCCGACAGTCCTCTGCTACCAGAGCAGAGGAGGAAAGAAAACCGCAGCCCAACAGCCCTGGTGGACTCAGACACAGAATCCCTCAACAAATCCCACAACCAAAGCGAAGAGCCACGTCCTGGCCAAGGGATTCACTCCAGACATACACGATGGCTCCACGCAGGCAGCTCACGCAGCAGGATTCGGCAAAGCCGCTAAGAAAAGTCGAGATTCAGACAGGCCTTGGACAAGACTCAGCACTTTTTTTTTCTTAGTGTTTGCTTTCTTTCCTGGGTGCTCCATAGTTTCCACCACCAGTGCACCTTGCACCATCACCAAGGTCCCCGTGCTCTTCCCGTCCCTGCCTTGATCCCAGTCCCTCCCGCTTCCCTGCAGAATGTCTGTTTTGTAGCTGTTTGTCTTATCTTTATTGATGTTACTGTTATTTTTCCTTGATCCCCTATATTCTTCCTGTAAGGGGGACCAGCTGGTATTTTTCTTTTTCCTGACCTTTTTCACTAGGCATAACCCTTCAAGCTCCGTCCATGTTTCTACGAAAGTCTCTAG
Source organism: Galemys pyrenaicus (assembly GCA_019455555.1). Taxonomy (NCBI): domain Eukaryota; kingdom Metazoa; phylum Chordata; class Mammalia; order Eulipotyphla; family Talpidae; genus Galemys; species Galemys pyrenaicus. The sequence goes on along the minus strand of JAGFMF010011677.1, from coordinate 402,576 downwards.
TTTATCTTTCTCGAGTGCTGAATAATATTCCATTGTTTTATATACCACATTTTCTTGATCCCGTTGTCTGTTTTGGGCGTTTAGGTTGATTCCAAGTTTTACCTATTATAAATAATGTGATAAACACAGGGTGCATGTATTCTTTTGAATTAGTGTTTGTGTCCTTTGGGTAAAGCCCGAGGATGGGACTGCGGGGTCGTATGGCAGCTCCATTTTTAGCAGACTGAGGACGCCCCATACAGCTTTCCACAGAGGCAGGAGAGCTCCCTTCTCTCCAGATCATCTGTAGTTGCTGGTTTTTTAACATGTGCCGGAGGGGCGGGCGCGGTACACAGGACAGGACACCCGGCCGCTTGCACAGTGTTTATTGAGCACGCCCCAGCCCACACAGAACCGAGCGGGAGACGCCCTGGACCTGCGCCCGGCCACCCGGTGGGCCCGACACCGCCCACGGCCCACGGTCGCCACCACGGAGCACGAGGCTGAGCGGCCGCCCTGTGGCCTCAGGGCGCACCGGTGCGGGCGGGGCTGGCCCTCCTGCGGCCCTTCGACAGCGCGTCATCTCCAGATGGGGAAGACCTTCTCTCCGGCCTGGGAAGGAAGAGAAACGCCGCCGTGGTGGACGCCGGCGCTGCAGAGGCTGCCCGAGGGGCGCGTGCTCACGCACGGCCGGGCACCCGCGGGCGCAGCAGGCAGCCACACACTGCTCCCTCCAGCCCGGCAACAGCCGCCGGCCACTCCCACCCACCCTCTGCCCGCAGGGCTGCAGACACTGGCCCCCGGGACCCTCCAGCAGGAGCGCCCGCGAGCCGCCACGCCCGCCCGCGGAGGCGGGATCTTACTCGCTGCGATGCAGGGTCCTGTCCGGATGTGACGGACCAGCTCAGCGCCACGGACATGTGCCGCCTCCACACCGGATTCCTGCGCAGCACCACGGCGCCCGTGAGCAGGTCGCCCGCGAGGACGGGCACCGGCTCGTCCATCATGAACAGCACCTGTTTCCAGTGCGTGGTGCTGCAAGACAGGCAGGTCAGCAGTCCGGCCGCCAGCGCCTGCCCGCGCCTCACAGGCCTGGGGACAAGTCGCCGGACACCCGCCCTGGACACAGCTCGGCCGGGCCCTGTCCCGGCAGCCCAGCCCCGCACCCGCACAGGTGCTGCCCCAGCCCGCAGAGGCGAAGCTGCTGATGCAGCGGCAGCCGCAGGCCAGCGGCATGAGGAGAAGGGGCCGAGTGTGGGGCCAGCCTAACCCAAGCAGCGCACGAGGGCGCTCCGGCTCCAGCGGGCCCACACCCTGCAGCCCTGCCTGTGGGCACCTGCCAGGCACGGTCACGTGCAGCAACCACGCTGGAGCCCTCTCACGCCACGTCCCCCGCCCTGGGCTTCCCTGGCTTCCCCTCCCACCCTGCCTGTGCACGACGGCCCCGCACGCCCGGCTGCTGCCACGGCACACGGGCTGGGCAGGACAGTGCCCACAGACGCGCGGGCAGTGGCTCTCCACTGGCAGGACCCAGAGGGCCAGTGCCAGGGCCAGTGTCCAGCCCCGGCGGCACAGCCACCCAGGGCTCACTCGCCTGCCGGGCCACATGTGTGGGCCCAGGGCAGGGTGGAGGGCATGAGGGCCCGGGGTGGGCAGTGCGGAGGGCGTGAGGCCTGGGTGGACAGTGCTGTCAGTGGCAGCCGGGCGGGCAGGAGCCTCAGGCCCAGGGCAGGGGGCGCTGTAAAGGTCCCCAAACCCTCCACGCACACTGGCCCGCTCCCAAGGTCTGGGGGAAGCATCTAGAATCCTGTCGACTGTTTCAGTGTCAACAAGTGTTTAACTTGCATCGCAAACGCTGCAGAATCGAAAAGTTTCCAGCATTTGGGCCACATTTTCCTAAGTTTGCCTCAAACTTGTGCAGAAAACTCTGCATAAGCAGAGGCTCCCGGCTGGCTTTAGAAGCCGGAACTAACCAGCCCTCAGCAGTTCCGTCCACACCGGGCTCGGCCACCAGCGGCCCTGAGAGCCGCAGCGCATCAGGCAACAGAGGAGGGACGCTGCTCCCTGCATCCGCCTGCCCAGCCCTGCCGCGGCCCAAGGCTGCCCCGCACTCACGGGTGGAAGGGCCCCGTGCTCAGCACCAGCTGCGGCTCGTCCTCCTCCAGGTTCTGGAACCGGACGCTGAACCAGGCCGTGAACCCGTGCAGCGTGCCGGCCTTCTTCATCTCGAAGTGCAGCTCGCCCCTCAGCGTCTGCGTCCAGGGAGGGGGCGAGAGCGTGCGGGTGTCGGCGCACACACCGCCCGCCCTCGCACCCCCCCGGCCGGCCGAGTGATGGAAATGGCCGAGCAAGCGCCGCCTCTGGACAGCCCCGCTGGCCTGCACCCGACACGGACGGCCGCAGCACCTTGGGGCTGGTTTTCGTAAGTTTTTGCCTCCAAACGGAAAGCGCTCTGCTTTGCTCCAGCAGGTCTCACAAGGCCAAAGCGAAGCCTCGGGGGTCCCGCCGCCAGGGTCCCCACCCCTCAGAGCACCCCCTGGCGGTGGCCCGAGGAGGGCAGCTCTGAGAGCCGACACCCGCAGCCCGCAGGGAGGGACACCTGTCCCCACCCCACGCGACCCGTCAGCGCACAGCACAGCGCAGACGAAGCGGAGACGCGGGAGCAGAGGCCGCCTCCCGGCGCGGGCTGGGGCCTTCCCCAGGCCCTCCCCCAGGCCCGGGCCAGGCCGCTCACCTCCAGGTCCGCGATCTGCACCGTCCGCATGTCCAGCTGCAGGATGGTGCTGGGCTCGGACAGGCAGTCCTCGGGCTTCAGGATGTGGTTGTACTTGGGCTTCGAGAAGAACTCCTTGATGGCCAGGGACCTGGGGCACGGCACCGGGTCACGGCCGACGGCCAGCGCCCGGCCCTCGGCCTCGGGCGCGAGGCGCTGCCCGTCCCTCGGCTGCGCGGCACTCACTTGAGGGCGCTGAGGTCAAACTCGTAGGCGTTGTCCCAGAAGAGGACCTTGCTGCGGTAGTCCCGGTCGGCGCTGCAGGGCACCAGGTGCAGTGCGGCGGTGGTCGGCCAGATGACCCCGTCCTCCTTCAGCCACGCGTCCCGGGCGTACAGGATGGACTCGATCATGAACTCGAACTGCAGGGAGGGACCGGCCAGCTGTGCCCGCTGCACGTACTCGCCCACTCCAACCCGCCCGCCCGCCGCACCGCCCGCCCGCCCGCGGGGTCAGCCTGCACGCGCCGCGCCTTTCACCTCTCAGGCCGCCCCGTCCAGAGCCCGAGGGCCGGGGTCTGCCAACAGCTCGCTCGGGCCCTGGGCTCCCCACCCCACTGCCGAGGCTCCCGAAGCACTCAGCGCTGCAGGCAGGCCGTACGCTCCAGGTGCCTGAGTCAGGAGAGCCAGCCGGGCGGCAGGACCCGGCCCACGCCAGCGGGGAGGGCGCCAGTACTGCAGCCGTGAACCCCGCAGGCAGAGCCCGCACTGGCGGCCGGCTCCCTCCACGCGCAGAAACTGAGAAGACTCGGAAGCTGCAGGACAGGCAGACGCCCAGCGCCCCCCAGGAGACAGTCACCACCTGGCGTTCACCCCCGAGGCTCTTCACAACAAACGTGAATAACCGCGAACAGCTGCGCCTTTTCCTTTCCATTCCCGTGCAGCAAACCGGCTCCGCTCCGTGAGCTCTGACACGCCAGGCCCAAACGCTCCTCCACCCTCCCTGGGCAGCGGGCCTGGCCCACGGTTTGCCACCTGAGCGGGGCATGGCTGTCACCAGAGGAAGCCTCCATGGGCGCCAGCTGCCCCCAGGGCAAGCCTGTCCCGTCCAGCTGTCTCCTCGGCCACATGCTGTGCGGCGGCCCTGCCACAGCCTCTGAGCGGGCAGCGAGCAGCCGCTGCGCTGCCGGGAGGCCAGCGTCTCTGCACGTGCTCAGCCGCCCTGAGGTTCCTCTGACAGAACCTCCACTCACATCTTTGCCCCCTTCTCCGAGACGCGCGGGTCGCCCTGCTGCACCGGCAGCTCGCTGCACATTCAGGGGCACGCCATGCGCCCGTCCAGGTGCCCCCAGCCCAGCTCCCTGCTCCTGCGCGGTCACCTGTGAGTGTAGTTCTGAAGCAGCAAGTCTGCCCCGTGCCCTCACGGGCCGCGGCGGCGCTCCCAGCCACACTGCCCTCCAGCCAGCCAGGGAGGGGCTGATGTCTGGTCTGTACGCGGTAAGCGGCCACAAGCGGGGCTGCCCTCCCTCTGCATGCCGACGGCCGACTGTCCCGGCACCACAGATCGCTCCTCGGTTAAAAACCGGTTTGCTGCATGGTAATGGAGCCTCCCGGGTGGCACAAGGGCTGAAACACTGTGCCGTGAAGCATCTGCAGCCACTGCAGCATGAGTTCAATCCGTGGCCAGGGAGGGACCCGCAGGCGCAGCAGACCCTCCTGCCTCCCGCTGCCCGCTCAGCAGTGTGATTCAGTCGATCTGCCTGCTCTGCTCCCCGCTGTCTCTGGGAGTCCTCTCACCCCCGCACCTCTGTCCTGCACCCCAGCTCCTCTGTGCATCAATAAAAAAAATGGGTCCTATTTGCAGTTGTCCATCGCTCTTGAAATATGTGTCTCTCCCCTCACCAACACATTCTCTTAACTACTACAGCGTCATGCAGTCCAGAAGTCGGCCAGTGTAATTCTTCAAGTACTCTTTTAAAATGGAAGCAGCTGTGTCTTCTTTATATTAAATCAGATAAAAACCTAAATTCTACATAATTTTACAGCCCATTTGTCCATTAAAACAACTCCACGTGGATTTTTGTTGGAACTGCATCAGACCCACAGACGAGCCGGGAGAGGCGCCTTCACCGGCGCACGTGCGCAGCCGCCTGGCCTCTCGGCAGCACCTCCGCGCGGGCACCACAGGCTGCCGGGGCTCCAGGCGCCGGCACTCCAGAGCCCGTGGCCCTGCCCTGCGGCCAGCAGGCTGGACCGAGCTTGTGCACGGACGCTGCGCTCCCTCTGCCCGGGTCATCCTCAGCTCTGGGAAACGGAGCTCCCTGGGAGCGCCAGAGCCAGGGCCGGGAGAGGAGCCAGGGCTGTGACCGTGAGCTGCAGGGCTCAGGATGGGGCAGCTGTGACAGACGCTGCCGGGGCACGCTGCAGGAGGAGCCCTGAGCCGGGGCGGGCAGCAGGGGCGGGCAGCACAGACGGGGCCTGGGCCCGCGGGGCAGGCGCAGTGGGCGAGGCCAACACGCAACGGGCTTCCCGGGAGGCGCGGCGAGGAGCAGGAGACTGAAGCGCAGTGACCGGGGCGTCCCCAAATACCGGCAGACGCCGACCCTCAGAGCCAGAACACGGAGCACCGGGCAGAACTGCCCCTGAAAGGAAGCTGACCTCTGCCTCTCCCTCGCGAACCATGGCAACTCAGAGAAAAATCTTTAGGCAGTCAAAGCAACAGAGCCCCTCGCCTAGGGAGGGACAGAGGCGAGCGTCACGCCAGCGGCAGAGCCCACTCGGGGCGGCCCAACGCCCCACCCCGCGCCTACCAGCAGGCAGGTCCCCATCCACTCGGACACCAGCACGTCCACCTTCTCGGGCAGCACCACGTCCTCCACCTTCTGCTGGAACACGGTGATGACGTCGGCAAAGCCATTCTGCAGGACCAGCTGCCCCGTGTGCTGGGCCATCTCACTGGCCTCCACCGCGTACACCTGCAGGGGCCCACCGGCCAGTTGGAGCCGCCAGGGAGACCGGGCGCCTGCCCACCGCCGCCTCCACCCTCGGCCTCACGGGCGCCCAGCCTGGGTGTGCAGCAGCCCTGGAGCCGCGGGGCCGCCTCACACTCAGCCGCCCGCAGGCTGGGTGGGCCTGCCAGGACGGGGCCTCCCCCCATGTCGTTGGGGCCCCACAGGGTCCCACGGAGTGCACAGAAACGCCCCTCCCCACTCTGGGCCGGTAGGCCTGGGGCGCGCCCCAAGGGCAGAGGACGTGCCCCAGGCCGGTCTTGGGGGCAGGCCCGACTCACGGCTCTGGGCTGCGCGTAGTGGGCACAGAAGAGGCTGATGATGCCCGTGCCGCAGCCGACGTCCAGAATCACTTTGTCCTTCAGGGACGCCCTGTTCTGCAGGATGACGCTGTGGTATTTGGTCGTCCGAGGCTGGTCTGCCAGCATCTCCAGGTGGAGTTTCTGGAAGGAACAGCGGGGTCACAGCGTGACGTGGCGCGAGTGTGCGCTGACAGCCCCGGCCCCCACCCCACTCGTCAAAACACCAGCAACAGAGAAGTTTAAAAAGCGAAAGATCAAAACCCACCGGCAGAAAAGTAAGATTAACCACTAAAGCAACGGAACGGCAGTTCCTAGACTCTCCAAATCAGCATGGCGCTGCCTGGGCTCCTCCCCTGCCCCTGCCTCCCGAGCGCCTGGCCTGGGGCCCGTGGGGACCGCAGGCCCCAGCGCTCCAGGGGCAGCCGGCCCGGTCCCACCGCCCACACGCAGCACGGCCCCTCCAGCACCGCCTCTTGCTGGGGAGATCACACCAGCGTCCTTCACGCGACACCCTGCTTGCAACATTCATCTCCAAGTGTCTATTCTGACCCAGTCTTACAACATAAACAGAAAAGTGGGCCTTCATTCATGATGAAAAAGCCAGCAAGTACATTATTTAAAGTCACTGTTATTATATAAACTGTCATATTTTGTTTTTAAAGTAAAACTTATGATTATGTTTAACAAACGCCTACGCTCACTACTCAATCTTTTTAAACAAAGGTCAGACACCATGGCCCTGCCTATGCTTTTAAGTGGCTTTTAAAAATCAGAGCAGGGCCCCCCTGGTGGCGCAGCGGGTTAAGCAACGCACCGTGAAGCAAACCGCAGCCACTGCAGCACGAGTTCGATCCCTGCCGCCGGCCAGGGAGGGACCCACATGGTGCAGCAGACCTCTCCTGCCTCCCGCTGCCCCCTCAGCAGTGTGTTTCGGTCCATCTGCCTGTTCTGCTCCCCACTCTGTCTCTGGTGAACCCTCTCACCCCCTGCACCTCTGGTCTGTACCCCAGCTCTTGTGTGATAAATCAATCTTTAAAAACTAAATAAAATAAAAACCAGAGCAAGGAAATACCGTGAAATCCAAGCATCAGGGTCTGCAGGGGCCAAGCTAGGCTGGCCTCACGCCCGGCCTCACGCGGCGGCTGGCAAGTGGGAACTTACAAGCAGAGAGAGGCCACGGGGGAGCATACCAGGGTCCCGTAGCTGCCGAAGTACTCCTCGTCCTGCCACGAGTCCTCAGGCTCGCAGTCCTCCAGCTGCTTGCCCAGGTGGTTAGCCGGGATGTACCCGCAGGCACCCGCGCGCTCCCCCCACCACCAGTCCGCGGTGGTCTGTCTCAGGATGAGGATCTTCTCCCCTCTCAGAAAGCTGAGCTGGGAATAAACACGCACACAGGTGAGAACAGAGGGAAACCTGCAGCTGGCATCACACAGTGGCTCAGTGACAAATCCCCCAGCGATGGGGCCCAAATCCCAGCGATTCCAAAAAGCAAGTGAAAATTTTATCAGAGGACAAGAGGGAGAGGAGAACCTGCACAGCGGCTCTTCCTCCAGCCTGCGCCCCGCCGCGCCCCCAGGTGTTTTATCCCAGGCGTTCCTCGCTGCAGCCAGCGTGCTGACCTGCAAACTCCCGGTTCCATTTTCACCAGACAGCTGGCCCCTCACCTGGCTCTGCCCCTCGCCCGCACCCCTCCGGTACCCATCCTACAGCTTGTTTTCTCTCTAGCTCATCAGTTTGCTTGCTCTGTGCGCCACACAACAGACCCGGAAATCAGTCCTAAATGCAGGCTTCTGACCTACAGCTTCCTTGTAGAAGAGAGATCCTCAACTAATTAGGTTTGTTTGCTATGTCAAGTTACACGTGCAGTGCTGTGAAAAAGGTGACGCTGAACCTTCTGCCGTTTATCTACGTCAGCGAACACGACTGAAGCGGCTGTTCCAGAGGCCTCCCGGCGGAGCAGCGCTCGTCTCAGCGCTATCAGGTTATCGCCAGCCGGCGCAGCGCCGTCCCCGGCCCATAACGGGCCCCCAGGCGCAGCGACTCTCCTGTCTCCCCGCTGCCCCCTCAGCAGTGCGTTTCCGTGGATCCGCCTGTTCTGCTCCCCGCTGTCTCTGGGGAGTCCTCTCACCGCCCCAGCATCTCTGGCCTGCACCCCAGCTCTTGCGTGCATAAATAAGAAATAAATCTTTAAAAAAAAACTGTATGAATCTCTAAAAGTGTAGTGTCCTGACAGAATGCTATTAATCATCTTAAAATATTACATTGACCACTGTAGGGTCAGAGAAAAGCGATCAGGCTTTTCTGCCCTCCAGCCATTGGTGTGATGATGGACACCTGCGGTGCTGGACGGTGCCCAAGTGGGCGTGCGCAGGTGGGCGCACCTGGGCTTGGACACGGGCCTGTAAGGGCAGCGTGGGGGGGGGAGCAGTGGCCGGGGATTGAACTCACGCTGCTGTGCCGCTCGACCCGCTGCGCCCCCAGGGAGGCCAGTCAATCACCTGTCAATCAATGAACTACTCTCGTGCCTTTAACCTCAGCCACTTTTAAAGTCTCCTTGTCACTTACAGAAGTTACCGTTTTACTGCGATGCTTTAAAAGGTGCTTCATCTCCAAAGAGGCTCACAGACAAGACAGGTTTCTAACGACCTACTGTGGCCATGAGGTCATCACAGGGGCCCTTCTCTCACGGGCCTTCGACCCGGCAGCTAGTGTGGCAGGCCGCTGGACGGACCACAGCTGTCTCCCCAGCCCAGCCCTCCGACCGTGGACCCCTAACTCGGGCCCTAGCCCCGTGCCAGCTGCTCGCACACGTCCACCAGATTCTGTCTTGCAGCGCAGACTGCTGGAGACACAGAAGCAGCGCCGAGACCTCAGTCTTAGGCGGAGACACGGCCAGCTCCCAGGGCAGCAGGGCCGGGGCGCCGAGCTGACCGCTCCGAGGCCTTTGTGCCAGCAGCCGGACACGCTTAATGCTGGAAACCAACTCCACTGTGATCACCTCTGGAAGAAAATGGGGGTCATCGCAGAGGGAAGTGACGTGGCCGTCCCCACAGTGTTCACCTGTAACCTCCGCACTGGTCTCTGAGGCCGCCGCGGGTCCACGCCTCCGCTTCCAGTGCCCCTGACCCTGGCTCTCCTGGCGTCAACGCAAACGTAGCGGGGGCAGCAGGGAGCAGCCCTGGTGGTGGGACCGGCTGTGGGCAGTGGCTTTCGGAGCTGAGAATCACCACTGGTTCTTCTAGGTGTGTGTGTGCACGCCAACACACTCACCCGTAGCACACGTTTTAACTCACCAGCCAAGAAAATTAATCAAATTAAGGTCTAGGAAAGTAAGCTATTCTTACCTGAAAGCGTCTGAAACTGTCAATTTGTACCGACAGGGAGTCACCGCACATAAACGCTGCCCACATCGGGCCACCTGCCACCTGACTCTGAGCCTGGCTGCTTCTTGCTGAGGAGGGACGCCCTGACTGGCGTCGCAGAAGCCCCAGCTCCTTCCTCGGAGCCGCTGGCCTGGCCCGGCCCACAGGAGGCGCCCAGGGCCCTGGCTCCCAGGCCGGCTCCCGCAGGGAGGGGCCACGGGCAGAGTTGGCTGCCTGCGGTCCTGTCCCCACCGGAGACGAGCCCTCAACGGCCTGCACAGGAATGCCGGGCAGCGCGGCCCCTCACACCGGATGCGGAGCTGCTGGGTGCCGGCCACGCGGGCAGCGGACACACCTCGCCAGCGAGCAGCTGCCAGTGGCACCGCCGGCTCGGGCGTGACCACCCTGGGCTCACGGGGGCGGCTGCAGACAGCCAGGGCGGGCACAGCACTTGGCCTCGTCCTCTCCCGCACCGGCAGGACTGCCCACTGGCCGCCTGCGGTGCAGGTGCCTGGACTTGACTGGGCGGGGAGCACCTGCCGACCACCGAGTGGCGGCAACCCCCATGCCCGGCTGGCCCTGGTCTCGTCGGCCAAAACGGTGCTGGGGGTCGGACACCCCCACGGCATCCTGCTGGGCGAGGAGGCGCCTGGGACGGCAGTGGACAGTGGGACTCGGGGACGAGCCCTCTGGGGAAGCGGAGCCTCGACCATAAAATCAGGGCAGAAGGTGCACCTGAGAACCCCGCTGGGCCGCCAGGGGCCGCCTGGGCCTCAGTCTGCGTCAGCACAGTCCGAGGACCCAGAGGTGGCCCCAGCTGTGCTCGGTGCCGTGGCTCTGGCCGCTGCCTGCTGGCCCTCAGACGCCAGCAGCGGGTGCCACTCACGGGCACAGGCCCCAGCAGCAGTGCCCGGCTCTCTGCCCCACACGCAGAGGGGCGCAAAAGCTCCCCGTCCCTTCCCCTCCAAGGTGGGGCGCGGCAGCCCAGAAGGGCCCTCCTGGCGCAGGCGCCAGACCCCGGCTCAGTGAGAAAGGCCCTGGTGTGAGGGACCTGGCCAGGCACAAGGCCAGGCCAGGCCCACGGCCGGGAGCCGGCAGGGCAGAGGCCGCGCAGGCACCGCTGCCCCAGCCCTGCAGGCGCCTGTCCTCGCCGTGCCTGGCGCGCAGACTGAGGCCTCTGCAGCGGGGCCGGCCCCGGAGCGGGCAGCCCACACGGGGGTGCCGCCAGGACGCCCTCCGAGGAGCTGCCTCAGCCCAGCCCCTGCCCCTCCCCCTCTGCGAGAGCCCCCCGACGTGGGAGGTGGGGTCTGCCAAGCCGGAGCCCAGCCTGGCCCGGAGCTCTGAGCACCCAGGTAACGTCCTTCGCCAGCAAGCCAGTGGCCACTTCTGCTTGCACTGACACCCCGGCGGGGGCAGCGGCCGCCAGTGCGTGAGGGTCACCCCAGGGCGTGGGGAGAAGGGAGCGCAGCTTCGCCCACTCTCAACGAGTGGACCCCGAACGCCCAGACAGGCGCCTCGACCCTCCGGGTGCCGAGCTCTGCAGGGCGCCGGCTGCCGCAGGCTGCGGGAAGGGGTCTCCGTGGGTCCCGCTGCTGCTCGCCCTGCCCCGCCCTGTGCCCGGCTCCAGCAGGCTGGGTAAGCGCGCGGCCCAACTCCGCTAGAGGCTCTGAACCAGGCTCCACGCGGGTGCCGACAGCCTCCTCGCCCGGGCCCGGCCAGTGGGCAGCGTCGGGGCGGCCGGAGGAGGGCCCGGCCCGCCGCAGCTCAGCAGTGCTGCTGCTGCACTCCTGCAGCCCGCCCCGGCCGTGAGGGCACGGAGCGGCGGCACCAGGCCCCGCGCCGAGCAGCCTACCTGCGTCTCGTCGGGGGCAGCATAGTCGGCGATGGCCACGAACTCCTCGGGGCAAGGGTCCCCCAGGGCCTGCTCCTCCTGGGCGTGCTCGGCCAGCCCCGCACCCTCCTGCGCGGGAAGAAGGGAGTGAGCTCCGCCCTCCTCTCCTCGCCACGCCCACGGAGCGCCCACGCCGCCCTTCACGCAGCTTCCAATCACTCCGACCCTCTGGGGACCTCCGCGCAGGGCGGGGCTCGTATCTGGCCTCCGCCTCTGTCCCCAGGGTCAAGGGTCCTCTGGGGGCGAAGACCCGGCTTGTCCGGCTGCGAGCAGAGGCGGGCTCACTGCGCTCGGGCGGGCCGCTGGGCGCACTAGGCCTGAGCGGCGGCAGCACACCGGGCGGGGCGCCGCCCCCACGGAGGGCCAGTCCCGGGGAGCGTCCCGGCGGCGGCGTGGAAAGGACAGCGCAGGGGCACGGCAGCGCAGCGCAGGGTCAGAGACGCGAGAGGCGGCAGCACCCGCGCCTGTCCCGTGACTCGTCCCCGGAGGCCTGAGGTGGCCGCCAGTGTCTCCGGAACTGACCCGCCCCAGAGGAAAGGGCCTGGGGGCGTGGCTCAGGGCCCAGAAAGGCCACGCCCCCTCCAGCAGCGCCCCTCCCTGTCCAGGGGCAGCGGCTGCTCCCAGGCCCACCCCTGCGCGACTGAGCAAAGCGGCGAGCACCGAGGCCGCAGCCCGCTGGCAGGGCAGGCGCGAGGGCACGGGGCGGGGACGCCGGCCACAGAGCTCTGCGCGCAGCTGGCGGCTTGACCCTCCGTCTCAGGGCCTCAACGCCACGCGGGGAGCCTGCCGGCCCGGCTCCCCAGAGCCACGGCCAGGCGCCCAGCGGTCACCCTGCCTGGCGGCGCTGACCACAGGCCGTGGAGAGGAACACTTTCCCCTCGCGTGCATGCTGAGGAGCCCCTGACGAGTCGCGGCTGAGCGGGCAGCTCCCGGGGCAGGAGGGCACAGGAAGCGCTCTGAGGACTAAGGGTGGCTGCGGAGGTAAGGGCAGCAGATCCACGGGGGCTGACTGGGCACGCACCGCAGCAAGGCCAGCGAGGGCCCCACAGTGAAGCGCAGACAGGACAAGTCAGGAGGGCAGATGGAAGGACAGAACCACCAGCCCCTGCCAGACTGAGACAGAGTCGCCAAAGGCCCCCAGGTCCCAAAACCAAAGCACGGGGCTGCAGCTGCACGGTAGGGGCCTGTGGGCCGAGCCCCGAGGCCCGGCGACGGAGGGCAGCCTGGGGTCTCACCTGCGCAGCTGCGGGGCCTCGGCGCCAGAGCAGCCACGGGCTTACCGCACAGGCACAGAGCGCTCACTGCGGCCCCAGCGGCGGCTGCCTCGGCCAGCGTGCCCCCGGAGCACGGGCAGAGCAGCGGCCACCGTCCACATGCTGGGCAGCGCTGGCGGGGGGCGGCCGCCACTGGTCCCCGAGGCGGGTCAGACACACCCGGCGCTCACAGCTCTTGGGGAGAGGCTGGACGACGCCAAGAGCCGCACTGAGAGGCCAGGCCGGGCCTGGGGAGCAGGACAGAGGCCCCGTCCCGGACAAGGTCTCCGGCTTCTCTTCCCTCCTCGTAGGGCCACTCCTGGATGCTGCTTTTCTCCTTCTGAGGAAGCCAGGCGTGGGGTCTCCCGTCCTTCTTCCTCCTTTGGGGGCTGGCGTCGCTCGCTCCCAGCGCCCTCTGACGCGGGCTTACATCCTCTCTCTCTTCAGTGCTACGGCTGATTAGACCACTTGTCACCAATCAGCTCATAGCTCACCCCCGATGGCTCATTGCACGACCCAGCAGGACACCGTCACACAAGGGCTCTGAGGAGCACCGGCCACACTGGAACCGCAGGGAGAGAGGCCAGTGCTGCTGCTGCCCCACCGTGGAAGTGGCCCAGTCCCAGTAACAACAGGACGCTCCAGACAGGACCAGCGAGAACAGGGCTCTGAGACGAGGGCTGGGGCTGGGCAGAGGTGTCAGGCAGAGCGAGGCCGCCGGACACGAGCCACCTCAGAGGCGGCGGCAGCAGAGCTGCTCCCTCTGCCGGCTCCAGCCCTCTGGGCTCAGCCCACGGGCTCCTACTGCACAGCTCCGGCCCTCGGCTTTGTCTTTTGGCCTTTGGGGGCTTTCTGGAGGCCCCCAAAGCCTGGGCAGGGGGCAGCTCTTCCACCCTTCCATCTGGTTCTCCTGCCCCGATGGCCCCTAGTTCTCTCCCACAGAGAGACTGACTGGCCGCAGAGTGACCCGGAGAAAGGAGATCTCCCAAGCAGCACTCCGCACGGCATCCCAGCCCTGGCTGGGTCCCGCTTTGTTCCCTTCCTTCAAAAACTTTTCCTGAAATCTTATTTTGCTAAACAAATTTGTCTCTGCTCACCTGACTGCCTGAGTCAGAGAGGTTCCTGCCGTGCTTCCTCAGACACCAGCCCGCGGCGGCCCCGTGGGGCCAGCTGCTGCTCCAGCCCGGAGGAGCTCCCGGCTGCGGGGCTAGCCCTGACATTGCCCTGCCGTGAGCGGCTCCCACTCCACAGGCAGCACGCGGGAACCTCCGTGGAACACACAAGGCATGATCACCTCACTCTGCCAGAGCGACAGGCATGAGGGCCCCAAGAAAAGGTAGCTATGGGGCAACGATTTCTTAGACTTCATTAAGAAGCTTGAAAAGTATCGGAGGCTTATATTTAAAAATAAAACTACAACAGTAACATGAAAACAGGGGCCTGGTAAGGGGAACAGATTTGGAGGATCTCACATAGAAATATTTGGAAGAAAGACCAGAACAGGGTCATGGTTTTCTGGGTGACAGTGAGAGGATCAGCTGGACAGCCAACAGAGCAGACACGTGGGGCTGTGAAACACCTCAGCCGCCCAGAAGGGCAGGTGCGGAGAAAGGCACAAAGAAGGCGACACACAGAAGCCAGGCGGCAGGACGGCAGACATGTAGTCGTTACGGAGGAAGTGAATGGACTAGGCGTGCCAGTTAAAGGGAATGCTGCCTGTGAGGAAGGAGGCACGCCCGACTCACGCGTCGTCACGAAATCTGAGACTGCAAGATGCCGCATCCAGTCCTTCAGCCTGGCCAGAAGCGGACAGCCTGACACCTGCAGTCAGCACCCCTGACGCGGCCCGCGAGAGGCGGAGCCCGGGGGGGGCAGGCCCGCCCAGAGCAGTGGAAAATGCTGCCTGCGCTGGCACCGCTGCGCATCCCTGGAGCACAGTAAACAAGAGACCCAGCGGGTGTTCAGGGCAGCATCTGAACCAGACACGGCACAGCTTGAGAGTCCGCAGAGGGCATAGACAGCAATGTGGCTCACCCCCTAGACCGGGGAGGGCACAGCACACCTCCATGCACCCCGTGAAGGGCCTGCTCATGCTGGGCAGCCCCTGCAGGCGCCCCACAGAGCCAAACCAGGCCTGCACTCACACAGCGACAAGCCCCCAGAGGTGAATCGGGGAGAGGCGAGCCGCCCAAGGCGGGGAAGACGACACCACGTGGGCCAGTTCTGAAAGCGCAGCCAGGTGGACACCAGGTGCCCACACACCACGTGACCCAGGAGACGGCCAGCACTCGAGACCAAGCCGCAGCCCAGCTGTGCCCTGGGGACGGCAGGGGCGGGGCTGGGAACAACTACACCTGTGGTTTTGTCATCTTTACAGGCAGACGTGACACGTACCATATTCTTAAGGAGACACAGCAAAAAGGTAGCAAGCCATCACTTCTGCATGATGTGCTTGACAGCTGCAATATTACTTGGTACATTTACTGTTATCTTCCAAGTTTCTCAAAAGGAAGTTGAGAGGGCCATGGGATTGAAACATTTTAGTTAATTTCAAGACACAGATGAGTGCACTCACCCGCCTACACTTTGCTTCTTTATCAGGAGGTTTGGAACACCAAGCCCCCTAATAGCTGAAATCTGTGTATAGCTTTTGACTCCCCCAGAACTTATTGTTGTGCTCCTCCGGTACCCTCAGGGGGCCGGACCCTCAGCACCCACCTCCACCCCAAAATTCGACGATGCTCAAGGTCCTACAGTGGGCCCATGCTCAGGTCTTCCTCTGTGGATTCAACAACCCACGTCTACAGTTGGTTGAACCGTGAACGAGGAGCCCTCAACAGAAGAAAACGCTCCTGTAGGTGGAGCCACGTAGTGCGAACCTGTGTTGTCCAAGGGCAATCATGACGCTGGAGATCGACCCCACACACGGGAATGTTTGCGTTACTTTAAAACAATATGGCAAGATTCACTTGGGTTCATATTCATTTCAGTGTTACATAATCGACATTTCTTAGTACTTCAGGGCCACTTTTTACTGCTAACTGGAATGAAACTTTGTGTCCCAGGAGATGAAGACTTAAGGCTTCCCCAGTGTGCTAAGCCCACCCTCCACCTTTATGCCTGGGACTGAGAGGCAGTGCTGGCTACCACCGGGAGGAACCTCTCTCAGGGGGCACCAGAGAGGAGCCCCAGATTCCTGGGAAGACCCAGAGCGGCCAATTCAGCACCCGTTACCCTAGGCCCCTTGAAGTCCAGGGGAAGCCCCTGAGGCCGCACCCACAGGCCTCCGCAAGGCCCAGGTACCTGAGAGTCGCTGCAGGCCCCGTCCTCTGAAGTCGCCATCCCGACCTGAGGCTGTGCCGCATAGCTGCCGCTTCAGTGTGTCCGTTCCCCCTCCATTCCCACCTTGGAAGAGAGAAGGAGGACGTGTCTGTTCACTGCCGTGGGGAGGCCCAAGGTCTACGAGCAGCAGGCAAGGGGCTGGGGTGCGTGCGATGCACACCACAGGGGCCCTGCACTTCCGAAGTGCGGCGCACCACCTCAGTGAAAAACCACAGAAGTGAGACTTAGAAACCTGACTCTTCCAAAGCAATCCCAAGCATGCATAAAACCGCTTTCGAACAGGGCCTTCTTCACCGGTCTGCAGGGTGCGCCTGGCTTCCCCGGGCCACCGCTGGGGGCGGCTCCGCTCCAGCTTTGGCCACACCCCTCGGGGAGGCAACGTCTGCGGCTGCCAGAGGCTTCCCCCGGTTCTCCGCGGGCTCCGCATCCTCACGCGCTCTGCAGACGCCCTTCGTTTAAGGGCGCGTCCAGGGATTAACTAGACCACGCCAGGCTTCGACGTCTGCATTTTCAATTACCGACAACACACAGAGCGCTTTCCCGGGAAATGGGGGAAATGCCTGGTACCGGGGGCAGGGGCGCCTGCACCTCGAATGAGCAGGGAATGAAGGGGCTCGAAAGCAGAAGCGCTGGGACAGCCACACCCGCCTGAGAGGCGGAGCTGGAAGTGGGCGGGAGGCAGGGCTGGAAGTGGGCGTGGTTCGGAGGGAGCAGGGGCGTGGTCAGAGTGCGAAGGGCGTGGTCCGCGCAAGAGGGGCGTGGTCAGAGCGCGAGGGGCGTGGCAAGGAAAACAGATCCGCGGGTGTGGCGCTGTGGGCAAGGCTCCGAGAAAAGAAGGTGGGATTGGCTCCAAGGGAAGGGGCGTTGCCGGAAAAAGGGGGTGTGGCGCCGTGGGCGTGGCTCAGGGGAAGGGAAGGGGAGGCACCGTGGGCGTAGCTCAGGCTAGTGGGCGTGTCCACCAACGCGGCGGGCGGGGCCGGGGCGCGGGGCGGGGCCGGGGCGCGGGGCGGGGCCGGGGCGCGGGGCGGGGCCGGGGCGCGGGGCGGGGCCGGGGCGCGGGGCGGGGCCGGGGCGCGGGGCGGGGCCGGGGCGCGGGGCGGGGCCGGGGCGCGGGGCGGGGCCGGGGGCGTGGCGGCGGGGTTCGCGGCCGAGCGCGGGCAGGGGGCGGGGAAGGTGTCGGAAAATCTCGAAAGGGGCGGCAGCCTCGGTCTTCCGCTGACGCACACAGGGCAAGGGCCCCTCACCTGCGCTGTACTGCCTCACGCGCGGCCCAGCCGCCGGCAGGAGCCACCCGGGAACCTACCTCAGCCGCGTCTCTCCGCTGAGGAGCGTGTCCACGCCGCTAGCAGAGGGGCGGATGGTGCCTAGGAGGAGCTCGAGCCGCCGCCCTCGGCCCGCGCAGGCGCAGTGCGCGGCCGTCCGCCGAGGAGACACCGCCCCGAGCCCGGGGCCGCGCAGGCGCAGATCGTGTGTACGCCGCGGTCCTACTGGGAACGCTCCCCCACCGCCTTAGGCGAGCGCAGGCGCAGTGAGCTCTCAGCCAGTTTGTCCTAAAGGCCCTGGCCTGAGCTGAGCACCCCGCGCCCGCGCACTTCGCGACCCCGCCTCGCCCTCGCGCTGGCAGGCGCTGCGCAGCTGGAATGCTGGCTTCGACCGGAACTGGAGGGCGTGGCTTGAGGGGGCGTGGCTCTGAGGGGGCGGGGCCTGATGAAAGGGCGTGGTGCGTGGGCGGGGCCACAGGGACCCTGCGGCTTGAAGAGCAAGCGGGACCCCACTGCCCAGGCTCTGAGACCAGAGCTGCCAAAAGCCCAAAACCAAAAGGCCACGGCCAGAACCAGGGGCTGTAGCAGTGAAACACCCACACAACAGGGGCCTGTGGGCTAGAGCCCAACAGAGGACAGTGCCCACTAGAGGACAGTCACTGTCTGTGGGCCTCACCCATGCACACACCGCAAGAGCCCCCAGGCTCCAGGCACAGGCACCACGGGGTTCATCGTACAAGCAGGGAAGCGAAGAGCTCACCGTGTCCACAAGTGGTGGCTGCCTCACCCAGGTAGCGTCAGTGATGGTCGTCACCGGTCACCAGGAGTGCTGGGCAGCACTGGCCGTAGGGATGCCCACTGCTGGCCCCCAGCGGTGGCATCAGAGACACCCAGTGTCACAGCTCTGTGRRTTGTTGGGCGACGCCAACAACAAGCAGCTCTTTGAGACACCGGTCACCAGGAGTGCTGGGCAGCACTGGTCGTAGGGATGCCCACTGCTGGCCCCCGGAGGCGGCGTCAGAGACACCCAGTGTCACAGCTCTGTGAGTTGTTGGGCGACACCAACAACAAACAGCTCTTTGAGACACCGGTCACCAGGAGTGCTGGGCAGCACTGGCCGTAGGGATGCCCACTGCTAGCCCACAGAGGCGGCGTCAGAGACACCCAGTGTCACAGCTCTGTGAGTTGTTGGGCGACACCAACAACAAGCAGCTCTTTGAGAAGCTAGGCCCAGGCAACATCAGAGACAGGACAGAGGCCCAGTCTGGCAAGGCCTCCCACTTCTCATCCCTCCTCGGAGGGCAGCTGCCTGATGCGTCTTTACCTCTTTCTTCAGAGGCCAGGAATGGAGTCTTCCCTTCTCCTTTCTCCTTTGCAGGCCAGTCATCTCTCCTCAGCTTATATCCCTTTTTCAGGGTGCCCCACCCATAGGTCTGATTGGACCATTTTTCAATCCTGTGACTGATTGGACCATTTAGTACCAGTCAGCTCATAGTTCTCACCTGATTGGTCCAGCCCATGATCCAGGAAGTACACTGTTACATAAGAGGGCTCTGAGGTGCACCTGCCACAACTGAGTTGTGATGGAGCCACAGGGAGAGAGCAGAGCTGCTGCTGTCACTCCCCCCCGCTGACCAAGCCAGCACGTGTTTTCTCTCCTAGGAAGCCAGAGTAGGAGGTGGTGGACAGTCATGGATGTACCAGGTGCCCAAGGAGAGTGCAGCTCCCAGGAGCTGTGGCCTTCGTCACCATGGTCACCAGCACCTGCCTGGCTCCTGAAACACTAGTGGGGCAGAGCATGTGGTCAGACTGTACCTGCCCCCCACCCCGGCGTCCAGCAGGCCAGTCAGGAGCTTCTCTTTGTGAGTGAAACAAGCCCGCTCTCTGCTGGCGCCAGCGGCCTTCCTGACCCCACCTGCTATGGCAACCAGGCAGGGCCACTGGACGACCTCGGTCACCAGCAGCAGACTCCACCTGCAGTGGTTGACCCTCTCCGGGCACCGGGCCCTGGCCCCACTAAGCTCAGAAGCACAAAACTCTGCCTGCCGCCCTTGGGGTCAGGTGCTCTGACACGCAGTCCCTATGGGCCATGCCATTCGCTGTGGAGTAGACGCTGCATTCCAGGCGGGAGAAGGCTGACACTGAGCTCTAATCAGAATCAACAGTCAGAATTCTTCACTGAGGAATTCCTGGGCAGGACCTGTGGACACAGGTGAGCAGACGCGTGGCAGGCCAGGACCAAGGCTCGGCCCGAGGGGCCTCCTCGCCGACAAGGCCACTGAGCTTGGTGGAGTCGGCCATGAAAAGCTGGACTTTATGTTTTTGAATCCACAAATTCAAACGGCTCAAACTTCACATAATTCAAATAATCAATGTACAGCTACTACAAGTCATTTCCAGGAACACCTGAATTACTCTTACCCATCCCTTTCCTGTTTTGTTTTTTAAGGGTCCACACTTGGAAATTCATAAGCCAATTGATTGCTTGTATTTGCATTAAATAAAACCACTGTTGGGCCTCCCTGGTGGCGCAGTGGGTTAAGCAACGCACTATGAAGCAGACCACAACCACTGCAGCACGAGTTCGATCCCTGCTGCCGGCCAGGGGG
>JAGFMF010011677.1:336498-373325 GCA_019455555.1 Galemys pyrenaicus | reverse complement strand
ATGTCTGGGGGGCGGGATGTCTGGGGGCATGGGACGTCTGCGGGGGTGGGACGTCTGGGGGGACACGGGACATCTGGGGGCACAGGATGTCTGGGGGCACGGGATATCTGGGGGCGCAGGATGTCTGGGGGTCAGGATGTCCAGGGGGGCAGAACATCTGGGGGGACATGGGACATCTGAGGGTGTGGGAGGTCTGGGGGGCACAGGACATCTGGGGGCACGGGACATCAGGGGCGCGGGACGTCTGGGGGCACGAAGGGCCACTTAGTAATGAGAAGGGAGGGGAGGCACCAGCTGTCCAGGGCCACACAGATTTACCCCTTCAGTGCAGTGAGCGGCACCCAACACTGCACACTGGGCACCCCACCCAGGGATGGGGTGACGGGGGGCTTGCCACCCCAAGAGCAGGCTGGCAGCCCACGAGTGCCGCCCTGGGCCAGGTGGGACGCCGAGTGCAGGGGTGGCCGATGCCCTGGGGACAAGGCCCGGGCCAGCTCAACAGGGGCTGCTGGGCTTGAAACGAGCCCTGGGCTCGGCTGGGGGGCCTCACCTTCACCCCCGCCAGTATCCCTGTGGTCGACACGCTGAAGTCCAGGTACGCGAGGACGTCCGGCGTCGGGGGCCTGAACACGCCGGCCGCCTTCTTCTTGGGGAGGTCATCTGCGCGGGGAGAGACGCGCGTGTCCCCGGTGGGGCCGCCGTGTGCCTGGCTGCGGCCTCCTTTGGCCTCCAAGGACGCCGCGTGCCGGGCGGGGCGTGCCACCCTGCCCTGCCAGGCCGAGGGGCAGCGGCAGGGCCACAAAGCCAGGACCCAGGAGCACTGGCCCCGTGGGCGCTGCTCCACCCTGAAGCCCCACAAGGGGGCAGCTGTGACCAGACAGGCACACACGAGGTGGCAGGGGCCGGCCACCGGGCAGTGGTCAGGAAGGCAGGGGGCTCTGGGCCCCACCCGCTGCCCCCAACCAGCTCCCTGTCAGTGGGGACCACAGGTGGCCTGGG
This sequence comes from Galemys pyrenaicus, assembly GCA_019455555.1. Classification (NCBI taxonomy): domain Eukaryota; kingdom Metazoa; phylum Chordata; class Mammalia; order Eulipotyphla; family Talpidae; genus Galemys; species Galemys pyrenaicus. Next base: position 372,326 of record JAGFMF010011677.1, on the reverse strand, counting down.
CCCCCCTCTCGGGTGGAAGCTCAAGGCCCGTGAGCCCCGAGCCAGCACCAGAGCCCGCAGGAGGCCAGTTCCGGGGCACCAGTGGGCAAGGGCTGCGTGGGCCGGCACGAGACTTGGCACCCAGCCCCGGGCCACGGCAGGACGAGGGGTGGGGTAACACCGTGAGGGCTGGGGGCAGAAGGCAGCCCAGGCACCGGGCCCCGCAGGGTCTCTGCTCCCCACCCGCCCACCCGCCCATGTGGCCCCTGTGCCTGGGGCCGGCACCCACCTGTGTCCAGGATGGTTGGCCAGGTCCGGACGTCCACGGCGGCGGCGGCCTCCTTGGACCTGAGCAGCCGCGTGATGGCCTGGGTGGTGAGGACGCAGGCAGCCTGGCTGACCTGCAGAGCACGGGGTGAGGCGCCTGGCGGGACTCCTGACCCCCACGTGGCCCGGGCCCCACACACCTCCACGATCATCTTGACGGTGGGCAGCGTGGTGGCGAGGTTCTGGGGGTGTGGGGGGCGCACGGTGACAGGCACGCAGCCACAGTACAAGCAGCCGTAGAAGGCAGCGATGAGGTCCACGCCTGTAGGCACGCGGTCCGCACGGGGAGAGCACGGGTTTGCCTGCCAAGCCCCCGCGGCGCTGGGCACTGGCGGGGGCCAGGAGGGAGCTGCCCGCCTGCACTGGGGCCTCAGACCAGGCCTCGCAGAGCAGCTCCGCCTGACCCACAGTCAGCCGCCCAGCACAGCCGGCCTGGGCCGGGCCCGCAGCACACCGCCCAGCACACGGGGCAGCGGGGGACGGAAGTCTCACCCTGCGTGTCACTGACATCTGGGGTCAGGTGTGCCCGCGGGAGGGAGGAGGCCCTGGCTCCCTCAGCGTGCAGGGAGGCAGGTGTGCAGGGCCTGGGGGTGGGCCACTGTAGGGGTGCCAGGGGCCAGGGTGCAAAGGTCAGAGTGTAAAGGTAAATCAGGCTGTAAGGGGTCACAAGGCGTGGAGGTCTGACTGTTAGGGGTCACAGGGTGTGGAGGTCAGGCTGCAAAGGGACAGGGCGTGGAGGTCAGGCTGTAAGGGGTCAGGGCGTGGAGGTCAGGCTGTAAGGGTTAGGGCATGGAGGACAGGCTGTAAGGGGTCACAGGGCGTGGAGGTCAGGCTGTAAGTGGTCACAGGGCGTGGAGGTCAGGCTGTAAGGGGTCAGGGCGTGGCAGACAGGGCGTGGAGGGCAGGATATGGAGGGCAGGCTGCAAGGGGACAGGGTGTGGCGGTCAGGGTGTGGTGGTCAGGGTGTGGTGGTCAGGGTGTGGAAGTAGGCTGCTAGGGGACAGGGTGTGGAGGGCAGGGTGTACCCTGTACCGCTGGCTCATGCAGGTACTGCCCTGTGAGGAACAGCCAGGAGCGGGGCCTGTGGGGGCTGAGGGGGGCCCTTGTGCGCCATGTGCTCACCTGGTGGGTACACCAAGGCCACGTGGTCCCCAATGTTCAGCCTTGCCTTCTCCGTCAGCGCAGTGGCCACCCTCTCCGCCCTCTTGTGCAGCTGGACACAGGTGGCGGTGCTAGTGACGGTGCCCTAGAGGCCGCCAGAGGGTCAGCGCGCAGTGGCCACCAGAAGCCCACAGGCCCGTCTCTACGCCCCTCACGGCCCAGGGCCCGGCTGGGCAGTGGGGCAGCGAGAGCCACCGCCCCGCCAGGCCAGAGACCTGGGCAGCGGGAGCCTCAGCCTTCTGGTGAAACCTCAGTGAGGTGCCCACCCAGGCCCCTCGGGCGCCCTGGGGCCAGGCCCGGAGCCCAGCGGCCCCGCCCAGCGGCAGGCCCCCCTCTGCAGAGGGGCTTGCCGCGGGGTCACGGACCAGCAGCTCCCAGGGCACCCGCCAGGGGCCCACCGCTCCTTCCCTTCCTGGCCCCTAAGGGTGGGCCAGCCAGTCTGGGGCCGCACAGCTGGTCCAGACTCCCGCCCCAAGCTGTGGTGCCCACCCGGCCGGCCACCCAACACAGACGCTGCGGCCCGGGAGGACAGGCTGGGCGGCACTTCCCGGGGTTCCCCCCACCCCCACCCCGGGGCCTGTGCACAGCTCGGCCCCACAAAGCTGACAGCCCGCAAGAAAGCCGAGTTGGATGAGCAAAGGCAAAAGTCTGAAAGGATTTGGAGAAGGGGGGGCCTCCTGAGAACCCTAATCTTTGATGTAAAGCAGCCCGCTCAAGTTGGGGAGGGGCCAGAGGGGGGGCAGACCATGGGGTGGGGCCAGGCGGGGGGGCGGGACCGTTAGGGCGACCAGGCCCGATTGGGCGCGGCCAGGAGCACGAGGCGGGCGCGGCCCCTCGCTCCCGCAGCCCCACTCCCCCACCCCACCCGCCTCACCTTGGCGTTTAGCAGCAGGAACAGGGGGTGGTCGGGTGTGGCGTGCGCCCGCCACTGCAGCACGTCGGGCAGGAAGAGGAACTGCGGGAGAGGGGCGTCAGCGCGAGGCGGGGCAGGCCCGAGCCCCCCGCCCGGCCGCCTTACCTTCCGCACCTGCTCGCTGTCCTCCGGGTGTGCCAACTCCCTGCCCGCCGCCTGGGCGATCCTCCTGCCCGCGACCAGGTTCCCCACGACCATAGAGGCGGGCCCCACCTCTGGAGAGGGCACTTGCGTGAGGCCCGCTGCCCCGCCGCCCCGCCTCCCGGGCCACCCCCGGGGCCACCCCGCCTCCAGAGCCAGGCGCCAGCAGACCCCACAGGGACGCCCGCGGCCAGGCGGACGCCGCCGCGCCAGGACGCGGGGACATCCTCGCGGCTCCAGGGACCCCTCGGCCGCAGGCCTGAGGGCGCGCGCGCCGCTGACCTGGCTGCTTCTGGCGGGGCCTGGGCAGGTTGGTGACGCAGGCGTGGGGGCACATAAGCACGCTGCAGGGGTGCAGCAGGCCCTCCAGGAAGCGCTGCTTGGTCTCGGAGACGTGGATGCCACCAAGAGGAGCCTTGGGCAAGGTGTTGGCCGGAACCAGGGCCAGGCAGTACACGCCCACCTGGTGGATGCTGTCCACGGCCTGGGAGGGAGCGGGCGCCGACGCCTCAGGCGTGGGGTGGTGGGTGGGGCGCAGGGCGCAGGGCCCCGGGCGCGGGGGACGGCCCGCCCCGAGCCTCACCGAGGGGCTGCCCAGCGCACCCCTACGTGTGCGGCCCTCGAGGCTGGCGCCTCTGAAATGCCGGCAAGACAAACGGAGCCGAGTGGGGCGCTGGTCGGAGCCCGGGGCCAGGGAGGCCGGACGTGGCCTCTGCACCCGCAGCCTCCCAGGTTTGCGCACATGCGCAGACGAGTCCCGAGACTGCACGTGGGTGCAGCCAGCCAGCCCCGGGGTGCGGCTGGCAGCCAGGGCCGGGGTGGATCTGGCAGCGGGCGGCCGGGCTCTGTGAGGAGTCACCCGATGGCCTCAGGTGCCCGACCCAGGAGCGCAGGGCTCAGCCTCGTGGCAGTGGGCAGCGGGCCAGGTGCCCGCCATGGAGACTGGCCTCAGGAGCTCATCGGGAGCCTTTCAGCTTGGCTGTTTGGCCCTCTCCTTGGCAACCGGACCCGGCTCCGCCTGCGGGCAGCACCACCGTTTCCACCCCCGGCGCTGAGGCTCAGCGGCAGCCCCACCCCCAGCAGACTCCAGACCGCACTCGGCGGAGGACGTGGCTCCGGCAGCTCCACGAGGGACGCTGAGGCCGCCCGTCCTCACAGGCTCAAGGTGCTGGCCACGCAGGGCCATATGCAACGGCAACACTGGCCTGGGCTGGCCTGGGTGGGGACCGAGGCTGGCCGTGGCACTGGAAGACGGACTGGGTGCCCTGCACGCAGGCCCAGCGGCCACCCGGGGCCAAGCCGGGGCCCACCTGCAGCACGCGGCTCATCCACTGGAAGCTGTCCTCCTCCGAGGCGTCCGGCCGCTGCTCGGCCACGACCACAATCCGGTCGTCGTGCAGCACCGTCACGGAGAACACGGCGATCCTGGGGGCAGGGCGCATGACCACCTGGAGGGCCAGCCCCCCTGGCCCCAGCTGAGCTTAGCCTGGCCGAGACACGAGGGCTGCACGGCAAACAGGGCAGGGGCAGGGCGGGGCGGGGGAGACAGGAGGGGACCGGGGCCCAGCATCACCTGCCTCTGTAGACAAACTTCATGGGCTCCACGGCCAGCGCAGTGGCCACCACGTCGTCCGCGTTGTGTCTGCGGACGCCAACCACCATCAGTCCGTCCAGCTTGCCCACCACAAAGATCAGGTGGTCCTGAAGGCAAGGATGGCGGTCAGGGCGCCCAGCCAAGCCCTGTGGCTAGGCCCCTCTACCAAGGACCGCGCCCACGCAGCCAGCACACCCCACAGCACAGGCCCACACAGACATGACAGACGGCAGGGCAGCGGTGGACGCAGCGTCCTGCAGCCTGGCGGCAGGGTGGGGTGAGGGGAGCCCCATGAGCGTTCAGCACAGGAAGGGCCAGAGCCAGGCACAGCTGGAGGGCGCCGGAGGCCGCTGGGCCATGGCCAGCCCCAGACTCAGTGGTGCTTGGGTAGGCCCTGGTCACAGCGCCCGGCAGGGAGGGGCTCCAGGCTGCCACGGCGCTGGCAGCTGCCCTCCCTGAGTGCTGCCCCCAATGCCGCCAATACCCCCGGCGGCAGGGAAGGGCTCACGGAGCCCCTGAGAACTCAGTCCAGGTGTGACGAGCGGAACCGGTCGTTTAGAATACCTGAGACCCCCCAACTGCCAAGGACAAGAGTCCCACGCCCACCGCCCCTGAGCTCAGACAAGGCCTCGTGCTGCCCTCGGCGCCCCCCGGGGTCTCCCCGGCCAGGGCATACTCACAGGCCCAACGAAGCCCAGCAGCCCCGTCCTGGTGAAAGGCCTCTCGGAGACGGGCGTGCCTTCTGCAGTGACCGGGACCGTCTGCAGTGGGATGGCAGTCAGGCCGCAGCCCACGGAGCAGCACCGCGGGAGTGCAGAGCCCAGCTCAGCGTGCAGGCGGCATGGGGACGCGGAGGGCACACCCAGAGAGCCACTGGCCAGCTGCTGGCCGGCCTCTCTGCCCACAGTCCCCACAGGCCCTGCCGGTGCCTGCACTGCCCCCCGGGGACGGCCCAGCCTCCCGGTCCACACCCGCTGCAGGGGTCCAGGCCGCACGGCCGGGCAGCACCGACCTCGAAGACGGTCCTCGTGATGCCGGGCAGCCCGTAGTAGGCAGAGCCAGTGCCGCCCGAGTGGACGCAGATCTCCCCGACCTCGTCTGTCTTACAGAGCAGGGGGGCCCCATCCACCTTCACGACACACAGGCGGGCTGGAGGGGAGCCGCCTCCTGAGCCAAGGACGTCTCCCGGGCCACCCCTCCGCTCAGGTGCCAGACGCAGCCCCTCCCCAGGGCCCGGCACAGGGAGCCGCAGTCCTCAGATGGCCTGCCCGGCCCGAGGAGGCCCTGCTGCACCTCCCGATGGCGGCCTCCGTCTCATGGCTCAGCAGAAAGGAGGCCAGGACCTCAGGCTGTGCAGGGACCTTCCCCGGCCCGCACATTCCCAGCCTCCCTGCACAGTTCAGGGAGGAGCCAAAGCCGTGCGGCCTCGGGCAGAGCCCGGGCAGGCAGGGTGTGCCGCGGCCACGGGACACAGCAGCCGGGGCACCCCAGCTCTGCCCCGTCCCACGCATGCAAGCACCTCCCTGCGCACGCCCTCTGGGGAGCCCCACATGCTCCCTCTGGGATCCCCCACACATCCCGGGGGGACACCACACGCACCCCCAGGGGAGCACCATGCACACACATACACCCAGGGGAGCACCGTGCACTTGCGTACACACCCAGGGGAGCACCATGCACACACACAAACCCACAGGAGAACCGGGCACACACACAAACCCACAGGAGCACCGTGAACACACACAGGGGAATGCACTGCAGTTTCCCGGGGCCCCCCTAGGGGGCCCTGCATGTGACCCCCAGGTCCACCTGGCGGCCACACCCTCACCTCCAGGTATCACCTGCCCAACGTCCTGCACGGTGAGCACAGACAACTTCTCTTCCGAGTCGACTCTGATGACCCCATAGCTGAGGCCATTCATGGACAGGACGGCTTTCCTCGGAGGAGGGCCCCCCAGCTCCAGCGGCCTGGAGAAGAGCCGAGTCCGAGGGCACTGGCCACAGGCGGGGGCAGCTCCAATCCCTTGCGGCCGACCCCGCGACAGCCCAACAGTCTCCCTCATCTGGGCCTCCGGCCACGGAGCAGGGGCCACAGGGCTTCTGGCTGGAGTCCGCGACCCTCCCAGGCCACGGGCAGCCCGCCGCACAGAAGGTGCGTGAGGACGCCGCACCAGGAGGGCAGGTCCGCGCCGCAGTGGGCCAGACAGCTGACCACAGGCAGGTCGCCGCGGCCGCCCAGCTTCTGACCGCCCTCTGGTTCGAAGCCCGCGCAGCAGAGGCGGCGCAGATGTAGGGCTGGCGTTTCTCCAAGGCCATCGCAGGCCAAACCCGTGGGGCAGCGTGAGAGGGGCTGGGCAGGACCGGGCGGCACCACGCGGCCGGGGGCGCCTGTACCTGCGGATGGCGACTGTCAGCGCCTCTGGAGAGCTGGCGCAGGGGCAGATGACCTCCGGCCTCAGCCCCCTGGCCTGGAAGACGTTCAGGAACGCGTCGCAGGAGGAGACGGACCCTGGGAACGGGGCACTAGCGGTGACTGGCTGCCGGGCTGGCTGGCGGGGGAGGCCACAGCCCAAGACGCCCCGCCCCGCAACGCCCCGCCCCGCGACGCCGCGCCCCCACCCCACCCCGCGGTGGCACGCCCACAGCACGCTGCACCAGCAGCCGGAAACCTGGGCACAGCTCAGCCCGCCCGGAGCCCCACCACCAGGGCTGCAGCCTCCAGCCCAAGGCCACGAGGCCCGCGTCCCCCGCCCGCCAGGCCCAGGGCCACTGCAGGCTGCAGGTCGCGCCCAGTGCTGGGCTCTGCGGGCCGGGAGGGAGGGGCGGAGCGGGCGCCCCCGCGCAGGCAGGGCAGACTCACAAGGGCTGGCGCCATCGGCCACGATCAGCAGGCGCAGCGAGCTGAGGCTGACGTCCCGCTGGCCACGCTGCGCCAGGAGGGACCAGTGCATGTCGCGGGACTTCACCAGGGCCACCTGGGCTGCAGGGACACCGGCGCCCGCGTCTCAGGCGCAGCCTTGCGAGCATCCAGGACGTGCGTGCTCTGCGTGGCTGCCGACCCCACCCAACCATCCACTGCGCCCGGGCTCAGGCGCAGCCGAGACCCCCGCAGCTCCCACCGACCCCTCAGGCTGCGCCCTCCCGGAGCCCAGAGCCAGGCCGGCCAGTGGGGAGCGCCTGCCAAGTCCCCCACCAAGCCAGTTTCCCTCCAAAAAGCAGGACCTTGACAGGGCTGCCCGAGGGCTGCACTGGACGCTTCCCAGGAAGCGCAAAGGGCCCCAGGCCAGGGGCCCCAGGGCATGACCGGCGCCTGGCCGTGCAGGGCTCCCAGCCCACACTTGCATTGGGCACACAGACCTTGCGCTTCTCTCAAGTCCCCACGGCTAACCCAGGGGTGAGCGTGGGGGTTACCTTTATAGAAGGACACCTTCTGGATCCAGGAGAGGGGGTTCACCTTCATCAGTGCGTATGGGATGCTGATCACATGCATCCTGTTCACCACGCTCTGGAAAGGGACAGGCTGAGGGGCACGGCCAGAGGGGACAGGCCAACCCGGGGGGCAGAGGCAGGCAGGGGGTGGCCAGAGGGGACAGGCCGACCCTGGGGGCAGAGGCAGGTGGGGGCAGCCAGAGGGGACAGACCAACCCCATGGGCAAGCAGGTGGGGACGGCCAGAGGGGACAGGCCGACCCCGGGGGCAGAGGCAGGTGGGGGCAGCCAGAGGGGACAGACCAACCCGGGGGGCAGAAGCAGGTGGGACGGCCAGAGGGGACAGGTCAGCCCGGGGTCGTCTGGGACAGCACTGCCATGTGGCAGCAACACTCACCGTCAGCACCCCGTGCCACAGGCCAGCCTCCCTTTTGAAGTCCAGCACGTTGGTCAACGTTTCAGCTGAAAGTGGACAGATGGTTACACGCGGTGTGACCCCTTCACAAGCCGCGTTCACAGGCACCATGGCTCGTGGGCACCCGCACCCCCCCAGCCCCCAGTCTGGCCAGGCTACCGGCCCCCACAGCAGAGCTCTGGGCACATAGACAGAGACACGCACAGGGGAGGAGGGGTGGAGTGCCCCTCGTCCAGCCATCACGGGTGTCCACTTGTGACAAAGCCAGGGTGCGGCCAACAGTCCTAAGTCTTGGACTGCTACAATCTGACCCCTTTTTCTTCTCCTGCCTTTAGGCACCAGATTTAGCTGTTCCAATCTAGCATTCAGTTCCATTCCAGTTTTGCTCAGTTCCAGCAACACAATGCTCTGGCAGCACCCCAAATGCCAGGCTCGGCGCTGGGGGCATGGCCTGTGGGCTCCCCCCAGACCCGCTGTCACGCTGGCAGGCACGAACCCCAGGGGAGCGGGCACGGGAGTCTGTGGCCCCACCGAGAAGGGCATGGCAGGCACTGGCCACGGGCTCGGCCGCTGCTGGACGAGGAAGGGCCTGGCAGCACCTGGGTGCCCACGTCTCACCTTCCGAGTAGCCACAGGCCTGGGTGAGCGCGCGGCACTGCGCGAGCAAAGAGCTGTGGGACACGGTCACGCCCACTGTGCTGCCGTCCTTGCCGGTCTTGTACTGCGGGGTGTCAGGGGGGCTCGTTATGCGCTGCTTCCGGAGGCCACGCAGACAGAGCGGGCTGCCCCGAGACCCCAGGCTTCCCCCCACAGCGCTACCCGGGCGTGGCTGGGGAGAACACGCCGCGGGCGCAGGTGCAAGCCCCAGCGGCCACCAGCCCCGGAGCGCAGGCCGGGGCCAGCCCGACCCAGAGCCCGCCGGGCCTGCGCGCACCTCGATGTAGGCCGTCCCGGGCCCTGCGTCCTGGGTCAGCGGGCGCCAGTCCTTGGGGGGCTTGGCCAGATGCTTCCCGTGGGTCACCAGCCAGGTCAGGGGGGGCCATCCTGGAGGGGTACAGGAGGGGCTCGCTGGCCGGCGGCCTGGCCTCACCGCACACCCCGCGCAGGCCCGGCTGCCGAGGGCTCAGGAGCGCCCAGGAGTCTCGGTCTCACTTTACCTGGTTGGCAGGGACCTGACTTGGCAGGTGCCTCTGCTGGTGACGTCAGAAGCGAGAGCCCCGCAGCCTCAAACCCGCACCCAGCACCGCCTTCTGGGCTCTGCGCCGCTTAAGGCGCAGGACTTGACCCCGCACCCCCACCCCATGCCCCGCGCCACCTCCCCCCGAGTCCCCCACCCCGCGTCCCCGGCACATGACCCCGCCCCCGGCACTGGCCCGCCCCCGCCCCAGCCCGCCACACCCTCCGGCGCGCGGCCCCGCCCCCACGTGAGGCCCTGCCCACCCACACCCATGCCCGGTGCGGCCCCGCCCACACACAGCCACGCCCTGCCCCCACCCGGCCCAGCACCCTCCGGTCCCGCCCCTGCCCACCCACCTCTGAAGGTGGCCACCTCTCCGGTCTGCGCCTTGGGCAGGCCCTTCTGACACGCATCTGTGGTCAGGGCCAAGGTGACCCCGCAGCTGCCCAGCAGGAAGCCCACCTGCTGGCTGCCCGCGTCCTGAGGAGACAGGCAGGCAGGGGTGAGGCCGGCAGGGAAGCCCCTGCCCCCTGCTGACCCCGTGGCGTCCGCCCCGCAAGGAGACGGCCGTGAAACCGCTTCTGCGTCTCCAAGGACAGGCCGCTCAGTGGCCAAAGTCTGGGCGGACCGAGGCGTCCTAGCCAGTGACGCGGGCGGCACTTCAGCGGAGCCGGGCGGCGGGGACGCCCCTGCCGAGCCGGGCCTGGAGCGGCGGTCAGCCGGCGGCCGGCCCGCAGCGCGGCGCCTCCAGACACTGCTGCGCCCAGTGCCCCGCGGGCCGGCTGTCCGGCTCACTCTGCCGGGACTCCGCGTCCACGTGTCTGCCGCCTGCGCCCTTCGCGACACGGGGGTGTGGTCCGCAGACCCGAGCCTGGCCAGCGCTGCGCCCTCCTGGCGCGGGACGAGCCAGCCGAGGCTCTCCGGTGACCAGACCACGCACGCCGGGAGCCGCGAGTCCTGCTCGGCCACCTCTCGGCGGCGAGACGGCCTGCCCCGAGCGGATAAGCCTCTCCACGCCAGCCCGCGGGGAGTCGCCCACGCTGGTCCCGGGGAGCAGGTGCAGGCCGTTTGGGGGAGAGTTTAACGGGGCTCAGCAGTTCCCCAGCTGTTCACTAGGGGGCGGAGCTCACCTTCCGGGGAATGGGGGGCCGTGCCCCCAGACACCCCCCCACCACAGCAGTGGGGCCTAGCGCCCAGGCCTGCCCACCATCCCTGCCGGCTGTGAGGCGCCAGCTGGGGCAGCGGCCGGACTCACCTTCCTGGTCAGGGGCACTTCTATGGGTACGGGGACCAGCTCTGCCAGGAGACAGCCGTAGAAGGCGACCATGAAGGCGGCAGGGTCGCTGTTGGGGAACACCAGCGCCACCTGCGACAGCACACAGGGTCAGCAACACCCCGCCGCGGCCTGCGGCTCTCGCGCTGACTTGGAAAGGGACTGGGTCGCCCCTCAGTCCTGACGCTCCCTCACTCAGGGCAGCCGGGCCGGGCAGCCGGCCCAGCCCACGGCCGACCGGAGGGGCCTGCTCCCTGTAGCCGCCGGGTCGTCACATCCACACTGTTCCATTTACTGCCTGGAATGACGACAGCACTAAGGAGACGTGGCCCCGCGCCCAAGGCAGCCACCTGCGCTGGAGTGACTCACCTGCGCACATCTGTGCTGGCACCTGAGGGTGCTCTGGCGCTGCTTTATTCCCCATCACCACAGAAGCAGTCCCAGCCCACACCCCTGCCCCGCTTCTGCCACGGCCAAGCGGCCAGCTCCTCCGGGACCACTGGGGTCGGGCTTTGGGGGCCCAGACACTGACCAGCAGGACAGCATCTGAGCAGACGCAAAGCAGGTGTCACTCAGCCCCTTCATGCCAAGGGTAAACTTACGTTGCTTGTTGTACGCTGGAAGCCGGTTTCTAACAAGCTAACTGCCCAAAAGGGGAGCATTCTCTTTGGAACTTTGGAACCTGACTGGGGTTCAGAGTGCACCCCAGAACTGTGGCCCAGAGCCGGGAGGTTAGAAACCTGGCAGAGAAGATGCGTCTGCAGCGTGCGCTGGGCAGAGCGTGAGAGAAGTCACAGAGGAGCTGCCTCCTCTCTGGGAGCTGGCCCCATGGACCAGCACTGGGTTCTTGGTGGGTCAAGAAAGTGTCTGGAGTCTCTGTCCTTATAAGGTTTTGTTTTTTCTTCAAGAAGAATGAATTCGTGATTGCTAGATCCATTTGAAAGCATGCCGGGGGCCTCCCTGGTGGCACAGGGTTAGTCTCAGCGCTGTAAGCCACTATGCCGGGCACCGCAGCACAAGTCCGATCCCACCAGGGAGGGGGCCCACGGGGCGCAACAGCCCTCTCCTGCCTCGCTGCTGCCCCTTCAGCATGTGTCTCAGTGGATCCGCCTGTTCTGCTCCCCACTCTGCCTCTGGAGAGTCCTCTCACCCCCACACCTCTGATTTACACCCCGCCTCTTGTGTGCATCGATAAATCTTCAAATAATAAATAAATAATAAATAAACCCTCTCCTCGGAGGGTTCTCCTGGAGAAGGTCAGGAGGTCCCTTGCCGGCCCACCCTCGGCAGGGCGCCTTCTGTCCACGCCAGGCTGCTCTGGCACATGCGCTGGCCTGTCTGTTCTCGAGGCCCCGCCTTGGTTTTCCAGTGGCTGCCGGCCGGGCCAGTGGCCCTCTGCTCCCCTGGGTCGGCCTGGTGGGGCTGGCCCTCTGCTGGGCCCTCTGCTAGGCCCGCTCACTCAGGAAACTCCCCCAAAACCAGAGCGGCAGCAAGTCCGCGTTCCGAGCCCACGTGTCTGGGCAGGGCCACCCCATTTCCTGCTCAGGGCCCCGCTCTGGACGGCCCTGAAGCCCCCAGCTCCTGGAGTTGGACTTCTCAGCAGCCGCCCACACCCCCGGCACTGGTCTCCCGCCAGCACCTTCCTCACCTCAAACCTCAGTGACCGTCCCACCGACAGTTAAAAAGTCCGTTCTTGTAATGGTTCCCTCCCCACCCGCCCCCTCCGCCCTTCTACACCCTTCCTCCTGTCCTGGGGGTCTCTCTGTCCATCCTGGGGGTCTCTTCCAGACGGAGCACCCCTCTTTGAAGGCCGCTGGCCATACTCTGTGCCCGTGCATGTGGTCCACAGGGACGCAGAGCTGTGTTGGCACCCCTTTCCTGGGGGTCTCCCTGGTCAGCTGTTGCTTCCCAGCCTGGCCCTCGCGGTCGCCGGGCCCTCATGCCCCCGCAGCCCCAGGGCCAAGCGGCCCCAGAGTTCCGGGGTGCACTGTCACAGCCTGACCGCCCGCAGCAGGCCCGGACCCGAGGCCCAGGCTGAGCAGCCCTGTTGGAGTTTGGCCAACTTAAGCAGCTGCTGTGGCCACTGCTAGCCAGGGGGCAGGCCCACTAGGCCTCTCGCGAGCTCAGCGTCTCCTCAGAGCCTCGGCTTTGGAATGAGCCCCGCCAGCGTCGGGCGCAAAGGTGTCCGCGTAGGCAGCACACGTGAAGGGAGGGGCCAGCGGCGCAGACTCGGGGGCCACGTGTCAGGGCGGCCAGGCCAGGCCAGGGAGTGGGGTCCAGGCAGTCCAGGGCCGCACGCCTCACTCACTCTGTCTCCGGGCTTCAGCAGCGGCTCGTTCCTGCCCACCGGCTTGTTGAGTAGAGTGTACGCCAGCTTCAGGCCCCGGCTCCAAAGTTTGCCTAAAATAAAACAAAATCCTTGCAGTGTGAGCTCAGGAACTGGTAATGGATGTCTTAATGCAGCAGTCAGGGGAGCCCACGGCACCCCGTTATTCTATTGCTGGAAATTCAGGGGGATTCTAAGGGGTAACTGCTATGCAGTGCTGGAATAAAGATTGTAGTTTTCTCCTGAAAACAACTCACAGACTTTTTCTTAACATAAAAACAAAGCAGGATCTCATCACAGAAAATCCAGCACAGAAACCTCCACTGGCAGAGCCGCGTGGGTGGGGCTGGAAGGGGCGATGCTCGGTGAAGTGGGAAAGAAAGAGAAAAATGCTGCATGGGACCCTAACGAGGGATCAGGGAAAAAGAGAAGAAGGAGGGGGCCTCAGAACGGGCGGGAGGAGTACAGGAGACGGACGGGCCACAGGCCACGGGCCGGGAGCCCCTCACGCGGGCGGCGTGGGCAGGGAGGCTGAGCCAGAGCACGAGGAAGAGAACGGAAGCCCCTGCTCCAGAGACGGGAGCTAAGACTTGCCCCAGCTGAGGCCACACACCCAGGAGGCAAGATTCAAGGACCCGGGACAACCAGTGGTGACGTCCCAAACCAACAAAGGACGTCCTCTGCGATGGAAGACGCCTGTGGGCTGGAGGACACTCAGGTGCATAGGCGCCGAGGAGCAGGCCCTGGAGCGGCGAGGGATGACAGGGAGGACAGGACAGGCTCTGGGGCAGGACGGCTCCCCATGCCAACCCCAGAGCCCCTCACCAGCCGACCTCGCAGGCGGGGTGTGCTGGGACTTGGGCGGGCCCTGGGGTGCCTCTGCAGGCCCCAGGCCACTGGTGGTGGGGACCATGCACTGCGCCTCGGGCGCGGGGAGGCCCAGCACATGTGGAGAGGGCGCGTCCCTCCTCAGCAGGGCGAGGCCCCCCCACGAAACGCACTCGGCCGTGGGGGGCCCACTAGAGACACAGCGGGTGCAGCACAGCCCAGGCCCTGCTGTGCAGGGTGGACGGGCAGGCTGGCCCGGCCCTGGCACACTTGCCGTAGGTGAGGGTGCAGACGGCCTTGCCCGCGGTGTCCAAGGCGGTCAGGCAGGGGGCCTTGGGCTGCGTCGTGCCCCACTGCTGCAAGGCGGCCAGCAGCGACAGTGGTCTGGGGGTCCCCTGGGCCAGGGGCTCCCCTTCCAGCACCGCCATCGGGCTTCCCTCTGGCTTTGGCTGATTGGGGTCCGGTTGCTGAACTATAAATAAGACCAGAGTTAAAACCAGCATCTCGCGGTGCAGTGCACGTGTCGTTTTCAAGGATTTATATCTTACAGTTTTGTTTAAAAAATACCGACATAAAAGCTCACAATAACTTGTTTAGGTTTTCTCCTCTGGGAACGCGGCCGCCCAGTGAGCCCAGCCCGGGGCAGAGGTGGTGGGTAGCGGGTGCCGGGGATAAGGCCGGCGCTGACTGCTGCAGAAAGGCCCTGGCTCAGCCTCGGCCGCCCCGCGGGCAGCAGCCACCACAGCCAAGGGGGCAGGGCGATCGGCCCGACTCCTCGTGCGGGTGTGAGCGCAGCTCAGCCACGCGGGTGAAGCGCTCGCACCACTGACGCCGGGCCCTGCACCTTTTGTATTTCTTGGCAATTTTCTTTTAAAAGGTCAACCTAGGGGCCTCCCTGGTGGCGCAGTGGGTTAAGCAACACACTATGAGGCAGACCACAACCACTGTAGCACGAGTTCGATCCCTGCTGCCGGCCAGGGGGGGACCCACATGGTGCGGCGGACCTCTCCTGCTGTGCCCGCTGCTGCCCTCAGTTGATCTGCCTGTTCTGCATCCCGCTGTCTGTGGTGAATCCTCTCACCTCCCACACACCTCTGGCCTGTACCCCAGTGCTTGTATGCATACATAAATAAAATCTTTAAAAAAAAATTAAAAAAAATAAAAGGTCAACCTATACATTTTCTTCTAAACCTGTATTTCATTCATAAACAAGACGCTAAAATTCGGAAAAACTCAAAGTTTAAACAAGTATTTAAATATTTAAATGCTTATATTATTTAAATAAAACAAGTACTTGAATATTCAAATATTGAAAGCATCAAGTTATTTCAATTACTAGAAACTCAGCCCTGTAAGGCTAGGAGGGAAACGCCCCCGGGCAGGCCGTGGGGCCCTCACACGCTGCTGCGCTCCTCCTGAGGCGCGGCCGGCAAGGACACACACCTTCCAGCAGCTCCTCGGAGTCGTCCACGAAGAACTCCTTCAGGGGCGGGCGCTTGGGCCTCTTGAGGGTGTTCAGCAGCTGCTGGATCTTGGAGGACACCCTGCTGCTCACGGGCACGCCTGTGGCGGACAGAGCAGCTGACGTGCGCCCAGCCCGGCCGGAAACCCCCACGGGACAGGGCGCCCAGGGACCCCTCAGGACGCCAGGGCCTGCTGTGCCCACGTGGGCATGAGGCTCGTGACCCTGCCCTGCCTGTGGCCGAGGCCTCTGGACTTCCAGAACCCGCAAGGCCACCAGGACAGGACCCCAGCTCCCACCTCGAGGGCGTGAAACACGTCTTCTGCCCACTGGGTTTTTCTTAGGAATGTTTTAGCAAGTAGGTGCTGTTCACTTTACATGGTAATGAATTTATTACTTAAGGAGTTAAAAATATGTGTAAGGTCTTTAACTTCTAGTGTGGTGACAACAAAGAGCCGAAGAGCCGTAACAGAGACCACGAAGAGCCGTAACAGAGACCACAAGCTCTTCGGGAGCACAAGCTCTTCGGGAGCACGACAAATCACTGAGAAACCCCGTTCTGCCGCAGGTCAATTCAGCAAAAAGACAGAAGACCCCTCCCAGCTCCCCGGGGGTGGGGCCTGCCAGGGCCTGAGGGGCGCCCCACTGGCCTGCTGCGGGGTGTGGGCCGGCCACAGGCTCGAGCTGCAGCTGCTCTGATGGCTCTCCCGGTGCCTCTTTTTGTTTTTAATTTTTTTAGTAGCCACTTTTTGTGACGTTGCTGATTGTTTTTTAAGTCCCACTTTCATGGTTTTCTTCTTTTCCCACCAATGCTCACCGGCCACTCTGGCTTTCTCCCACCTGCCCCTCCGAACCCCACTTCCTCTGTGTGTCCTCTGCCAGCTCACCCGCCATGGAGCTGCTTGCTTTACCGCGTGAACCTCCCCAGGTCTCGCTCCATCTTGCTCTAAGTGGCGCCATTTCACTGATGCTCCCTAGGGAACAGCACCCTTGGTGTGGGGAGGCCCTGCCCTGCCCCCCTGCCGGCCCCGTGGCTCTTGGGATGACCAGTCCTCGCCAGAGGGAGCAACACTGAGGGCACAGCTCCTGCATCCAGGGCCCACAGTCCGAGGCAAAGCCCAGGGGGCTGGTGGCCGTACAGCACCTGAGTGTGTAGGTTCTTGAGGTAAATCCAGGTCATTTTCAGAACAGCGACACCGTCCACAGCCCAAGGGCACCAGCCCCTCCACCCCTGCCATGGGACTGTCCAGCCTCCGCCTGTGCTCTCTGCAGGGAGATGAGCTCCCAGAACGGCAGGATGTGGACTACCTTGAAGTCACTTGGCCAGTCTACACCGTTCACTGGTGAGTTCAGACAACTGGCGCTTGTTGTCTTTTGGTGTTTATTTTTTTAGTTTGCCTTTTTCTTTTTACTTCTTGACATCTTCCTTTTATGCTATGACTAGGTTCCACTAATCTTTTTCGATTGGTTTTCATTTGGAGGAAAGACTGAGGTCGGAATGTGACGGGCTATTGTGTGAGTGTGGGGCCTGTCTGGGCTGGCTCTGTCGAGGCCCCCCCGCCCCCCCCACGTGACCTGCGGCTTGTTGCCTCTAGATTTGCTGTTGCTTCGTCCTAACCCCCATGCCCCTTGGTGCCGATGAATTCTTTCAGGTCTTACTTTTCAGTGACCTCCTTTTCCTTCTGTCTTGAGCGCTCATCTTCAGGGTAAAGGTTTGGGCCAGCAGTCTTTTTCTAGAAGAACTTTAACCCTTTCTGCCAGGCCCTCTGCACTGTGGTGTTTCTGCTGGGAAGTTGCCGACAGCCTGAGGCTGCTCTCTGGTCACCCCTCTGCGTTCTCAGTGCTGTGGCCTCACTGGCCTCTTAGGGGTTGGCACGTGTCTGGTGCCCCTTCTGGCTTGGAATTCTCTGGACATCTTGACTATGAATACCTTGTTCATTTCCCAGCTACAGATGGTTCTCAGCAAGTGCTTCTTTGAGTAAGTTTCTAACTGTCTCTCTTCTTCTTCTGGGATGCCGTGACCCAGAAGTCGCTTCCCTGGCAGCTTCCCCAAAGGGCTCTTACGCCGTCCGTAAGCTTGGCAGTCTTTCCATTCTGTGGTCCCGTCCTCTTCCAACACCACGCTGGCCCTGCTGGCTCCTGTTGCCGGGGGCCCCCGCCGTGTTTCCACTTCGGCTCAGCGCTTTCGGCCCACAGAGCAGCCCGCCCACCCCATCCCTGCTCCTGTCTGCACTGTCTGCTGTGCCCCGAGCTCAGTGGCTGGCTGCGCCTGTGCCTGGGCTCCTGGTGTGTGCTGGTGCCTGCCGCTCGCCTGCAGCCCCACCACATCCTGATCTCGCGGATTCCAGCAGGGTGTACTTAGTGGCTGGGCTTCTTTCTTTAT
The DNA here is from genome assembly GCA_019455555.1 of Galemys pyrenaicus. Classification (NCBI taxonomy): domain Eukaryota; kingdom Metazoa; phylum Chordata; class Mammalia; order Eulipotyphla; family Talpidae; genus Galemys; species Galemys pyrenaicus. The sequence goes on along the minus strand of JAGFMF010011677.1, from coordinate 354,919 downwards.
CCAAGGTCTTTAGGTGTCTCCTGTCCGTGGGGACATAGCGAAGGGATGGCACGGACAGGACCCCCAGCCCACTCCCACTGCATCCAGAGACCCGGCTGCTCGGGCCGCCTCACTGCCCCGCCAGGCTGCCTCCTCACCCGCCTTTGACCTAGAGGGCTTCTCCCCACTCCTCCCCATCTGACGAGCCCCACAGCTGCCCGGCGCTTCTGCACACAAGTTTCCACTGGGAGCGGGGCCTCAGGGATGGCCGCCAGGCAGCACCGGGCACTCTGGCCGAGGCGCTGCGCCTGCTGTGTCCAAGAAGGAAGCAAGGCATGCTCACCGCCCGCAGTCTCCAGGACGCTGCCGCCACAGCCCCGAGGGGCACCTCGCACCGAAGGTGCAGGGGGCTGCTCACAGGGCACCTGCTCCATGAGGCCCGTGGTGACGTCGGGGGGCGCCGTGTGCAGACCTGCTTCAGAAACAAACGCAAAAGGAAAGCAGCCGATAATTCAACAAGAAAGGGCATCGAGTGCTTGCTTGAACCCCATCAGCAAGGTGGTGCCCACTCAGCTGGACAGGGGGTCTGGGGGCACAGGAGGAGCGCAGTGCGGGTCACAGCCGCTTCCAGCCAGCTGGCGCCTTGTCAGAGATCCTCCCTCGTGAAATGGAAACAAATTTCACATCGATTATTTCTGGACCTTTTTTTGGTTACACAATAAGACAGAATCTACACGTCTATAAATCACGCCCTAAAGAGGTCTGAATGTCAAGAAGGTACAGACCTTGGCAGGCGCCAAAGAACGAGGTATGAGAGAGCATGGCTGTGGGCAGAGCCCCCACAGCCCAGCACAGGCAGGGCTGGGGCACCCATCGCCCCTTCCCTGTCCAGAGGGCATGTCCGGGCCAGCCTCAGGCAGGTCACATCACCTGCTTGGTGCTAGCTGAGCTGCTGCTGTCACACCTGACCGTGGCGGCGCCCGCCCAACCCGAGCCCCCACCCCTGGTCCCCCGGGCAGTCTCCACCACCTCCCCAGCAACTCCTGGGCCAAGGCTGAATGTGAACCCGGGGTTCAGTCACACATGTACCAAGAGGAAACTGTCAGGACAGAAAACACAAATTCACTGATCTGGCAGAAAACACTGTGGAGAGACCTAATTTTAATGGCAATTTTCACACCCACTGAGGAGTGGCCCCTGACGCCTGAGGGGCCCTTCCCCCTCAGGGCCTCCCCATCCTGGGATCCAGCAGAATCAAAGCGGCTCTTAAGGGTAGTGGCAGAAGAAACACAAGAATCTTAACCACAGTCTTGAAGAGAAGCGGCCTAAAGATAAACTACATTCAAATTCAAAACCAAGGACCTCAATGAAAAGTATCTCCTTTAGGTACAGACATTTATATTTCTATCTGCATCAAAATGCTTAATGTATTTGATTTCCCAGACTCAGACTGAAAACGATATTTTTCTAAAATTACCTTTACTCAATATAGTGCATCTCAGATTTTTTGCCTAATACGTCCTCTTTCTGTATTTCTATCCTTAGCCCAAACTGAAGATTCTCAGAGTCTTCTAGAAACCGAATCAAAGGACAATCTTCTAAGGAGGGAAAACTGGATCTTTCTAGATTCGGAGATTGCATCAACTCCACCCAGTGACCATCCAGCACGTGGGAGCCACACCCCACGGACCCCAGCCCTGCAAAAGGGAAGCTGGGGCTGCCCGCTCACCCACCTCGCCCTGACCTGCAGGAAGGGGCGCCCTGCCAGCGGGCAGCAGAGACAGGCACAGGGCCAGTAACCTTGTCCCGCGGCAGCATCTGGGGGTGCAGCAAGTCACACCCCGAGTGGTTTCCAGGCTGCCTTCTGGAGCCCCCTGAGGAAAGACAGGGTGGGCTCGGGTCCGGCTGCACCCTTGGGCCAGAAGCTGAAAGGCACAGAGGCCATGGAGGACAGACGCTGGCTCCCCAACGCCCCGCGCACCGTCCAATCAGGGTCGAGGCCCCAGGGCAGCCGGCGGCCTGTGGGCATCTCCGGCTTGTCTCAGCAGAAAGCAGCGGCAGCGAAGAAAAGGGACAGGACTCAGGCGCCTACACCCTGGCCGGCCACCGCGACCTCCCTCCTCAAGAGACAAGGGGCAAGACTACTCCTGCCACGTCCGCTGACGCTGAATTAGAGAACTGCGCCAGCCCCCGCCCGAGGCAGGGCGGAGAGCCGGCCCTGGAGGCGCCTGCGCGTCGTACTGACCAGGGCTTTTATTTCGATATAAGCAGCCGCGACCGTCCCACAGCTGCAGGCGCCCGGGCCTCGCGGTCCAGCGCTGGGCACCGCCGCGGCCTGCGCCTCGCCGACCGCTCGGGCTCAGATGGGCTGGCACGCGGGCCCAGCAGGAACCAAAGGCGGTGCCGGTACCAGCACCAAGGGCCGGGCCGGGCGGGGACCCGCAGCCACAGAGCCGGCGGCAAACCAGAGAGCGTCAGAAACGACCTTTCACCAAAAGCGCTTTTTCTGGGCTGGAAAGAGAAGGTGGCCGCCGGGGGCACGGGCTCCCGGCCTGGCCGCGGCGCTGCTACTGACCTACGTGGGCCCCGGGGCCGGCGGGCGTCCCTCCGGGGTGGGATGAGGTGGAGGATGCGGAGGATGAGGTGGACGAGCCCGGCAGGGCCCGGCCGAGCCAGGGCTCGGCGTTGGAATGGCGCTGGCGCGGAGCGGAGGAGGGCTGCCCGGACGGCTGCAAAGAGCCCTCATCTTCCGAGGCGGACGACGTGTCTGCGGTCAAAATAAGGACGACAGGCGTGATGCGAGGAGCCGCGCAGCCCAGGGCGCCGGCCGCTCGGGCCTCTGACCCTGCGCCTGGCCGCCAGGTGGGCCATCCGGAAGGCCCTGTGCCCAGAGGGGCCGTGTTGCAGCAGCGGTGGCGTCTCGGGGCGGCCATCGTCACCAGGGGCTTCCGCGCCCCCTCGAGGGTCCCAGACAGGAGGGAGCCCAGTGTTCCGCGGGCACCTGGCCACCCCGAGGCTGAGCCGGCCCACAGGCGCTGCTTCTCAAGGGTACGCAAGCCCAGGCGGCATCTGGGCAGCCCCGAGACAGCCCGTGGAGGCCAAAGACGACTCTGCCTGTCCCCGGCTGGGCGCACTGCTGGCACCATTCAGCACTCAAGTGACCCGGCGCTGGGCGGCACTGCCATTGCCAGCCATCACTGGCGGGTGACTCGGCGCCGCGTCGCAGAAACATGGAGTCTTGGGCCTGAGACGCTGGGGCAACAGCCTGGGACACCACCCCATGTGGTAGGAGGATGCCGGGTGCGGGGCCAGAAACAGAATCGCCCCGAAACTCTAACAGGGCAGAGACTTCACCAGCGAGCACCTCAGCCCCCAGTAGAGATGCACACAGCAGCTCAGAAAGACACCACATTCACAAACATGGCTGCCAAGCAAGAGCCACTGGGGGCGCCAGGTACATACACACACCCCACACGCCTCACATACCACATACACACCTCACACACACGCACCTCATATACACACACCACACACCTCACACACACAACATACTTCACACCACTTCACACACTACACATGCCTCACGTACACACACCACCTACCTCACAATCACACACACCCACCACACACCTCACACACACAACATACCTCACACCACTTCACACACACCACCTACCTCACAATCACACACACCACACACCTCACACCACACACCTCATACCACATACACCTCACACCACTTCACACACACATACCACACATGTCATACACACCTCACATACACACATCTCACACCACAGACCTTATACCACACACACTTCACATATACACACCACACACTCACCTCACAACCACACAACATACCTCACACCACTTCACACACACACCACACACCTCATACCACACACATCTCACACACACCACACAACCCCACACACCTTACACACACCTCACACCACACACACTCTTCATCTCTAGTTTCTCTAAATCTCCCCTACAGGTCAGAAAGGGATCCCCACCCGGGGGAGGACACCCCCACCAGCACCTGGGGGTGTGTAGGCTTCCACCGACGAGTGCACCAGTGCAGAACGCCTCTTTGAAGGCATGGGCATCTTCCTCTCTTTGTATTTGGCCAAAGCTGCTTGCACAGCTTCCGTGTGCACATCTACGGAGAACAAACAGCAGCAGAAACACTTTTTACAAGGCTGGTTATGAAGGAACAGAATTTGGCTACGCTGAGGTAAGCACATGAGTCAGGCTGCCTGAACCAGTCCTTTGCCTCACGGACCATGGAGGCATTTTCACCATGTGCGACCCTCATGACTGCAAAGCCCAGCACCTGGACCAGCCCTGAGCCCAGGGTGAGCACACGAGACCAGACCCAGCAGGGACCCAGAGCAGAGGGGCCTGCCCAGTCATCTGTGAGAGGGAGGCCTCACTAGGGCCCTGAGTCCAAAGAAAATGCTCTTGAAAAGTCACGTGAGCACAGGGATTCTCAGTGTGAAAGAGTCGTCGCTCTTTATTTTGTGACCGCACCATTATCTACAAATACAAGCTCTTCAGATGGTGACCAAGAACCGGTGATCCCTTCAGCACCAGAACACAGGCCTGAGAGGGCGACGACCAAGAGGCAGGAGGAGGCCATGGGGCATGGGCTGGGCAGCAGATAGGCAACTGCACTGTTGAGTCCCCGTGTTCAAGTTTTCTCCAAAGAAATAGTTTTTGGGATCTTTAAAAATCTACCGTGGGAAGATTCATAGGGCACTAATCAGAAAAGATGAAAAATTCACACCTAGACACACTGAAACAAACCTCACTGTGGCAGCAAGACCCTTCCCCAGCTTCCAGACAGGAGAAGTCAGGGCCATGAAGGGTCCAGCCCACACCCAGATGGGCCCTCGGTACCCAGAGCACACTGTCTGCATGACTCCAGGGGAAGGGTGGAGCCCAGCGGCCAGCTACGTCAGACGGTCACTGAGGCCACCACCCAATAGAGACCTCAGGAGGACAAGCCATGGCCACCCTCGGCCCACTGAGCCCCTCGGAAAGCAGAAAGCCCAGGATGCTGAGGTAGATATGGGGACAGCGCATGCAGGTCAAACGTGGTGCGGGCTGCAGTCACCTGGCACAGCACCCACCAGGGCAGATCTGGCACCCAGTGGGGGAACCCAGGGGGAGGGGGCATCGGGTGCTCAGGCCAAGGCAGCACCGTGCATGTGCTGGGGAGGGTTGGGGCACAGCCACGGGAGGAAAACTGCAGGCCGATGACCAGTCCCCACCTTAGCGGGGGGCACTGCAGGAGGCGGAGGGGTGCGCGCCATAGGGCAGATGCCCACACTCCGATGCAGAAACCGGGTTGGGCTGCCTTGAGCTCGCGCCAAACCAACCAGGCACGTGCATATGCACATGCAGGCAGAGGAGGACCCAGGACTGGCCGGAAGAAAAGTATAGGCCAGAAGCTTTGCGACCTTGGGTTAGGCCAAGAACTTTTTGCATCTAAAAAACACAAGAGCAGTAATGTTACTGGGCCACAGCAGGCAGGAGCAGATGTGTGTGCCGCTCCACTGCAAATCAGTTGTGGCAGTTGTGCCTCAGAAACCTTTTATGTAGCAGTGCACTGCCTGGATTGTGGTATGGACCAACAGGATATGAGCTGTGGGTTGACTGATGCTTTGTTGCCAGGACTCCACCTCTTAACACAAGTCAGTGGCGGCAGAGCCCTTTTATGTAAAGTGCCCTTCCTGGATTAGAGAACAGACCAATCAGGTGCAGGATCGAAAAATGGACCAATCAGACTATGGAGGGGGCACCCTGAAAGTGAATATAAGCCAGGGTCAGAGCGAGCCTGGGGCACTCATTCAGAGCATTCATTCAGCAGAGAAGCATTGATTCAGCTGGATTCATCTGACAACAGAGAAGGAGAAGAGGTTCGGAGAAATGGCAGCCCTGAGGAAGAGCCCTGCAAAGGAAAAGGAGAGCCCTGAAGAGGGGAAGACAGTTCCAGCCTCCAAAGAAAGGAGGGAAGTGTCCAGCAGCTGCCCTCTGAGGAGGGGAGAGCTGAAGGACTCTGCAGAGACTGGGCCTTGGTCCTGTCTCTGACACTGACTGGAAGGAGCACCAAAGGCCCTGGGCCTGGTGTCTCAGAGTTGTTTATTGGTGGTATAAACCAGCAACTCAAGAGCTATAACTCTGGGTGTTCCTGGACACTGCCTCTGCAGACCCACAGTGGTCATCACTACTGGCCAGTGCTGCCCAGCACTGGTGACTGGTGAGTACCAACACTCATGCTGTCTGGATGAAACAGTCAGCCTCTTGTGGATACATAAGCATTCTTGTTTCCCCCTGTTTGTAAATAAACCCCATGGTTGTAGTTCCTGGGGCCTGAGGTCCCTTGCAATTGTGCGTGCGGGTGAGAACCCACAGACAGTGACCTGTATTGGGCACTGTCCTCTGTTAGGCTATAGCCCTTATTGCTATAGCCCTTGATTGTGGTTTATGGGGGCTCTCTGGCCTCAGAGCCTTCTCCACCCCGTTTCACTAGTTTTAACAAGTGGCATGTTGGACTTGATTACAATGAAAACTTCTGTTCTTCAGAAACCATCTCAAGAGAATGCAAAACCAAGACAAAGCCTGAATGGAAATAAGTGGCAAAGGCCTGTGCTCGTAAAATAGGGTCAGAGCCAGGAGAGAGCCCACAGCAGAAAGTGCTCTGTGAACTTGGGTCACTGGACGTGGAGGAGCAAGGCGTGAGGGGGACCTTGGAGGTGCTGCCCAGAGGACAGGGTGCCTGAGATGCTCAGAGGTCCAGGGGGTTCGGGTGCATTCTGCTTTATCCTTAAACTTGTTTTGTATGCATTCAACATTAGGCATGTATTATTTATATAATGAGAAGAGAAACAATTATTAGCACAACAAAGTTTTTTAATGCATGTTGAACTGTTAAGAAATTACATCATCAAAAATTTTTCAAATTACTTCATTACATTCCCATGCTGACATAACATCCATGAACATAGACCATGCCCGGGCAGGGGCTGGGGAGCAAGGAGCACAGGGGCAGAGGGGAGGTGATGGTCGGGGCTGGGGCAGGAGAACTGCGGGGACCACACCACAGGGAGAAATCATGGACTGTCCAAAAGGTAACAAAGATGTAAATACGGGCCCTCCCTGGTGGCGCAATGAGTTAAGCAACCCACTATGAAGCAAACCGCAGCCACTGCAGCACGAGTTCAATCCCTGCCTCTGGCCAGGGAGGGGACCCACATGGCACAGCAGACCTCTCCTGCCTCCCCGCTGTTCCCCTCAGCAGTGGATTTCAGTAGATCCACCTGCTCTGCTCCCCACTCTGTCTCTGGTGGATCTGCTCACCCCCACAACTCTGGCCTGTACCCCAGTTCTTGTATGCATAAATAAAGTATTTTTAAAAAAAGATGTAAATAAATAAAACACTAAATCTAAAAATATATATAATTAAGATTTACTCCCTATTAAAAAAATAAAATCCTAATGTTCTTTCTGGACATTCTTATAACAAAATGACCACGTTTATCCCTGGTGAAAGCTTTTTGTAACAAAATGTTCCTCAGAGGAAAGAGAACGCGGCTGGCACAGGGAGGACCCAGTGGGCAGCTCGCCTGACCACAACAGGCCTCCCACCAGCCGGGCAGACATCAGAGGCAAATTTAATCATTTAAAAGTGCTCACAGAAAAAAAAAAAAAAAGTGCTCACAGAGTGGCAGACAATCTAATTAGAAGATCTCAAAAATTAGAAAAATACTGAGCACGTACAGCAGTGACTCCAAGATGCGCGAGACCAACAGCAGTTCCAGGTGGTAAGAAAAGGAGGGCACCGAAAAGAAGCCGGCTTGGCCGAGGCCACCCAAACACCCCAGCTGCAGAGCCACCCGTTTCTCTAGAAAGTCAGCACTCAGGTGAGACGTCTTGTTCCAGGACACCCCCCAAGGGGGAGGGGGATGGCCTGGAGGGGCTCTCACCCACTTACAGGGGCTAGCATGAGACCCAGCCACAGGCACACCAGGTTACAGAGGGTTTATTCACAAAAAGGGGATGAAGAGAGGAATGACTGGGAGAGAGAAACTGGCCGAGCTCCTGCAGGTGCGCCGAGCTGGGACCCCCAAGCGCTGGCTGAAGGGGGCAGCAGCCGAGCCCCCAAGCCCCAGGCCGCAGTCTGGTTACACCCAACCAGCTGTTCACTGGGCCCCCGCCCCAGCACCTCCCCAGGGGTGAGGGGCCTGTGGTGTCTCCGATCTCTCTGGTTGGATGGGGGTGGGGTCCACGAGGGCGGGCTGGGCCTACCTGAGCGGAAGCGCTCATCCCGGGAGCTGGCGGGCCTGGGCTTCTGAGGTCGGGGCACCGCAGTGGAGGTGAGGGGCGGCCCAGGGAGCCTGCCATCTGCGCCTGAAACAGCAGACAGCAGAACAGGCACACAGCAGGTGAACATCCGCCCTCGGCCACGAGACAGCCCTCAGCCACGAGACAGACCAGCGCCTCCCCAGAGACACTGGAACGTCCCTCCCCAACTCAGCTCTCCCCAGGGGCAGGCAGCTGAAAGCCTCCCCATCAGAGCCCCGGAGTCCAAAACAGGCCGTCCCTCCTCCCGGCTCGGTGTCCCTGGGCTGGAGGTGCCCTCAGGGCCACGGCAGGACAGTCGGGCATTGTGCCAGCCAGAGGCACGCAGCAGCCCTGTGCCCACCCCGGAGGCCCCTGCGTTGAGGCCCAAAATGTGGGACTTTGGTCATTCCTTGAAGTAGATTTTTGAGTCAACAAGGACACAACACCCAGCGTGAAGCCACTGGTCAGCATGATGCTACTGCAAAGGTCAGATAGTGGGGCGGTGGGCACCTCCCCACACCCCCAGTGCCCGGTCTCAAGGGCTGGTGTGGGAGAGGAGACAGCTAGTCTCTGAGTGTGCTCCGGCACCTGGAGGGGGCTGAGCCTCGTGCCTGCTGCCCCGCCCCCCTCTCCTGGAAGCCCCCTCTCCTGCGCAGGCCTGGCTGCGGGCTCCCAGGGAGGCTGAGCATCGCGGTTCCAGGCACCTCAGCCTGGCAGCCCCGCCTGCCCCTTCTCCTTTCTCATTTCCAGGTCTCGGGTCTTCTAGGTCCACTCAGGTTATTCCATCAGCCTCCTGGACTTTACAGCATTTTACAAAGACACTTAGAGCTTCGGTCCTGAACTCGGGGTACATGCGAGAGGAGAGGCAGCTGGGGCTCTGCTATCCCAGGGGGACAGCACTGGGCTCCTCCAGCTCCCCCGACAGAGCCTCCTCTCAGGGTACAGTCATTCAAGCCTCCAGCTCATTTTTCTCCTGGGTTTATTATTATATTACTATTATTATTATTAATTCATTGGGTCATGTGCCAAGGTAGTAAAAACTACCTTGGTGAGTATTTTTTTATTTTTAAAGATTTATTTATTTATGCACACATGAGCTGGGGTACAGGCCAGAGTCCAGGGAGGTGAGAGAGTTCACCAAAGACAGAGTGGGGAGCAGAACAGGCAGAGTGACCAAAACACACTGCTGAGGGGAGCAGCGGGGAGACAGGAGAGGTCTGCTGTGCCCTGTGGGTCCCCTCCCTGGCAGACCGGGGATCAAACCCGAACCTTTGTGCCACGGATGCTTCACAGTGCGGTGCTCAACCTGCTGCCCCACCAAAGAGGTCCCTTTCTCCTGGGTTTAAAATCATATTGGGAGACTCTGGCTATTTAAGCTTAAATTAATTAAAGTGAAATTAAATGTTCAGTCTCCTGGTCTTCTGGTCCTACTTCGAGTGCTCAACAACCATCGCCCAGGCCAGTGGTCAGCAGGCTGGACAGCATGAGCTCAGACACAGCAGGGCACACTCCCTGCTGGCCACAGAGCCCTCTCCTGCTCTGGGGTGTCTCTTTGCATCCTGGGTTGACCAGCACACCCACTTCCTGCTGTGGCTGCTGCTCTTTGGCATTAGTGACAGGAGACTTCCTGAGCTGAGGTGACGGCTTCCTGCCCACTGTGGTACCTGCCGCGCTGCCTTCCTCGGAGCCTGCACTGCCTCCGGGCCCACCCGAGCTGGCCATGTGCCCACACCAGGCCTGCCGCCCACAGCCACTGCGGGCACTTCCCGGACTGGCACACCCTTCCATCTCTTCTTCTCCCGCTCAGCGTATTTTGGATGCCTTGGTCCTTCATGCTTAGATTCACATCTTAGAACCTGGCTGTTAAATTCCACAAGAACTGCTGAACTGATGAACGAGCTGCCTCTGCAGGTCAGTCAAGGCGGGAAGAGCTGACACCGTCACATAAAAGGACATGCTGCTGGCGGTGAATCATGGACACAGTGAGTCCTGTGGAGTCAGGTGCCCGCGGGGCCAGAGCCGTTAGGTGCCTTTGGCCTTAATGTTTCTCCTCGGGAAAACGGGAGATGTGCAGGGAGAGACCCGCGGGGCCTCTGGCCAGGGGACAACACCACCCGCGAAGCGCCACCCTCACCTGGAGCGCCGGGTGTGTAGCCTGCCAGCAGCTTCGCCCTTTTCTTCTCATACCCTTTTTGAGTGATGTCACCTAGAAAAAGGGGAAAAGAACGTTATTTACCTTATAAAGCCCCAGCCTTCTGAATTAAAGGTGAACTCACACAGGAGCACTGCGGAGAAGCCACTTGCCGGCACTGCTGCTGGCCCCGCTCTGCCGGGACAAGCCCATGGCTCGCGTCCACCCACAGCTGGGCCCAGAGGGCCTTCTCCTGAGAAATCTCTCGGCACAGAGCGGCTGCCCCAGTCGGGCAGCGACACACCCCTTCGCTGGCCACAGGCTCACCCCACAGCAGGCAGCGGGATCCGCACGGCGGGCATGGCGTGAAGCCACGTTCAGGCAATACCAGAGAAGAGCAGCAGGGCCACACACCCGGCCCTTAAGGAAGAGCAAACAACGCGAGAACCGAATCGGGACACCCGAGTCACCCAGGGTGGGGAAGAGGGAAGAAACCACCCACGTCCCACAGGACCCACCGGAAGCCAAGCCTGCCCAGGCCACATAGCCGCCCATGTCCACTGACCCCAGCAGAGCCCCCAAACAAGACATGATAGACGCAACATGCAAGACAGCAGAAGTGGAGCCTGAACAGGGCCCCAGAGCTGTCACAGAAACAAGGAAAAACAAGCCAGGAGAAAACAGAAACGTGAGAAAACGGCAGCACACTGTAGCTTGGTGAGCTCTTTACTGTGAATGACCTCCCCAGTCAGGAGATGCTGCACGGACCCACAGCAGAGCCAACCCCCTGTTTTCAGGCGCTGGTCTTACCAGCCAAGCCAAGCACAGACCTGGTGTTCAGGGTCACCAACAGTTACACAAACCAATAGCAGAAAAAGTCAGGAACAGTCATAGTTAATAAAATGGCCTTTCACTGAAGAAAGTGAAAAGAGGTCAAGAAGGACACTGTGTTATAATGCGGGTATAACAGAAGAGAAAGAAACATGGTGCATCAAGACACATCTCTGACCTCGAGGGAAGGGAAATGCTGGCAGCAACACAACAGCACCAGGGGGCCTTGAGGCCCCACTTACCACAACCCGCGGGTCAGGAAGATCGATACAAATGCAGAAACAAAAGCTTTAAGTGAGGAGTTAGATTCAGCGGGTCTGAGACACCTGCAGAGCACTTTACCCCAACATTGCTGCATACACGTTTTTTTCAAGTGTGCATGGAACATATTCAGGAATGTATCATATCTTATTGGTTTGGGGTTTTTTTGTGTGTTTTTTTTAAAGATTTATTTATTTATACATACAAGAGCTGGGGTACAGGCCAGAGTCCAGGGCAGTGAGAGGATTCACCAGAGACAGAGTGGGAGCAGAACAGGCAGATGGACTGAAACACACTGCTGAAGGGAGCAGTGGGCAAGGCAGGAGAGGTCTGCTGTGCCATGTGGCCTCCCTCCCTGGCCGGCAGCAGGGATCAAACTCATGCTGCAGTGGCTGCGGTTTGCTTCATAGTGGGTTGCTTGACCCATTGCACCACCAGGGAGGCCCATATCATATCTGTGACACAAGTCAGTTATCAATACAAAGACTGAAACTATACCTAGTGCCTTCACAGAGTCCATAAAACTAATAAGAACAACTATTACTACATGGAAATTAAACAACATGCTGCTTTAATAGCAATTGAATAAAAGAGAACAAAAGTAAAATTAAAAAGTACCTTGAGATTAATGAAAATGATGTTTCCAAAATCTATAAGATACAGCGAAGCATTCGTCAGGGGGAAGATAACTGCAATATGGGGCCAAATTAGAAAGCAAGAAAAATCCCCAAAATATACACCCTCATACCAGATCTAAAGTAGCTTTAAAAAGACGTACAGGGGCCTCCCTGGTAGCACAGAGGGTTGAGTGCCACACTGTGAAGCATCCGCGGCACAGCAGCACAAGTTCTATCCTCTGCCAGCAAGGGACCCACAGGGCGCAGCAGACCTCTCCTGCCTCGCCCGTTGCTCCCCTCAGCAGTGTGCTTCACTGCCTGTTCTGCTCCCCACTCTGTCTCTGGTGAATCCTCTCACCTCCTGTGACTCTAGCCTGTACCCCTGCTCTTGCATGCATGCAGAAATAACTTTTTTTAAAAAAAAAAAAAAGAGGCACAAATAAGACCTAAAGTTAGTAGAAGAAAGACAATAATAAAAATAAGGGTGGAAAAAGATAAACTAGAGAACAAAGAGACTACAAAAAAAAAATCAACAAAATCAAGAGCTAGTTCTTAGAGAAGATAAACAAAATACATAAACTCCCAGTTAGGCTAATGAGAGAAATAAACTGAACCACAAATAAAAGAGAAGAGATTGCTACAGATAGCAGAGGAAGACAAAAATTATAAGAGATCACATTGCCAGTAAACTCCATGAACTTGAGGATGAACAGATTCGTGGACCAACAGGATCCACCAGGACTAGCCCAGGAAGAACAGATGAGTTCAGCAAACTGAGTCACAAAGAAGTTAAAACAGCACAAAAGAGGGGCCTCCCTGGTGGTGCAGTGGGTTGGGCAGTGCACTATGAAGCGAACCGTGGCCACTGCAGCACGAGTTCGATCCCTGCCGCCGGCCAGGGAGGGGACCCACAGGGCACAGCAGACCTCTCCTGCCTCTCCCACTGCTCCCCTCAGCAGTGTGTTTCAGTCCATCTGTCTGTTCTGCTCCCCACTCTGTCTCTGGTGGATCCTCTCACCCCCTCCACACCCCTGATCTGTAGCCCAGTTCTTGTGTGCATAAATAAATAAAATCTTAAAAAAAAAAATAAAACCAGCACACCCAATAAGCAAAGCCCAGAACCAGATGGCTCACAAATAACTTCTATCAAACTTTCAAAAAACTAATGCCCACCCTGCTCAAATTGTTTTTAAAAATACAGTAAGAGGGCCTCCCTGGTGGCCCAGGGCTTAGTCTCAGGCTTTCACCACTACAGCCTGAGTCCATCCCAGGCCAGGAAGCTGACCCATATGGCGCAGCAGACCTCTCCTGTCTCCCCACTGCTCCCCTCAGCAGTGGATTTCAGTAGATCCACCTGCTCTGCTCCCCACTCTGTCTATGGTGAGTCTTCTCACCCCCACAACTCTGGCCTGCACCCCAGTTCTTCTATGCAGAAATAAATAAAATAAATCTTTAAAGAAAAAGAAAAACCTCCATGGCCATAATATGAGGGAAAAGACTTTTAACAGACAGTGCTTGGAAAGTCATAAATAAAAGGATAACATTTGATTACCTGCAACACCATACACAAAAATACTCCCAAACAGATTAAAGATTTACATATAAAATACACAACAATAAAGAAAATAGATGAAAACACTGGCGATAACATTTCACGATCTCCACAATCAAGATATTTTGGGGACTCAACCCTCAAGCCGTCCCTGGACAGCTCACTGGACAGACAGCTCACCTGCGCGGACACCGACAGGTGGACAGACGGACAAGCAGCATCATCACTATAACAGGAGATGCAGATGAAAACCATCAGGCGGCGCCACCTCACCTGGGGAGCACACATCAGAAATCCCCCCAACAACAAGCACTGGAGAGGCCTCGGGAAAGCAGGCCTGTCGCTGTTGGGGGGTGGCCACCCGGGCTGCCCTGCGTGGCGGCCACCTGGGTGTTGTCCCTCAAGGCACTGAAAACAGAAACGCTGAGGTGCCAGCTCCAAGGCAGCCACTGCAGTCGACGCACCAAACCTGGGTGCGGAGAGTGCTCACAGCAGCACCACCCACAGAGCGAGGGTGGAGGAGCCCCCCAGTCTCCATCAAGGAGGAATGGTTCAGCAGATGTGGCCCCCCACATGCGCCACAGAAAAGGACGAGAGGCAGCCACGTCCAACAAAACGGAGAGAATGTGGGAAATCACATGCAGCAAAACATCAGATGGTAAAAACAGACACTGGACGTCCATCGAGTAGACGGCCCAACTGCAAGAAACACTCCCAGGGATTCCGATGCCAGCCGTGGCCCGAGGGCCCGGAGTGTGAGCAGCGAGGGAGGGACATGCGGTGGGGCACAGGGATGCTGGGGAAGGAATTAAAAATCGTGTTTGAAGGATTTAGAAATCCTTAGAATCACCTGCCTGCTTCTAGAAGACCAGATAAAGAGCACCGTGTACTCTGGCCGCCTGCGTCTCTGCAGACATCAGCTCCCAGCCTGGGACGCGCCTTCTCCCTTTCTTCACATCGTCTTTGCAGAAGTTCTGAATTTTAATGGCACTTGACGCATCCTCCCTCTTCCGCAGCTCCTGCTTTCAGTGTTTTGGTCTAAGTTTTCCCCATGTTATCTTGCAGGAGTTTCAGTCTTGTTCCAGCATTCAGGCATGCAACCTGTCTTTACACGACTCTGTGAAGGGTGTAGGCCTGTCTGGTTGTTTCTGGTGCGTGGACGTCAGTCAACACTCCTGTTGGACAGTTCACGCTGCCGCCTGCTGCCACTGCTCCCCATCAGAGCACAGGTGACTGTGTGTGGGTTTATTCCTGGGCTCTGCCCTTGGGCAGCCTGTCCTGCACCATCTGCACTCAGTCTTGCTTGCTACGGCTTTGGAGTGAATTTGAAGTCCCTCCCAAGAAGGTGCGGCTACGCCAGGCACGCCCTATGTCCATAGAGGCTTTAGAGTCTGTCTAGACATGGGCCGCCTGGTGGCTGGTGCACTGAGCCCCTCTGCAGCTTGGGAGGGGCCGACGTGCTGACATACTGCGTCTTCCTTTCCACTGACTTAGTTCTTTGTCAGTTTTACAGTTTTCCCCACAGAGTCTGGGTATGTCTTATTAAATTTATGCCTAAAGAGTTGTTTGGGGGAGGCTAATATAAATGCCACTTTGTCCTTAATTTCGACTTCCACAGTTCACTGCTGGTGTAAGGAAAGTGGCTGACTTTTGTGTACTGGCCTTAAACCCTTCAACTTCGCTAAAAATTGCCTGTTACTTCTAGAAGGGCCCTGTCCGTTCTCTAGGTTCCACTTGGACAATCGTGTTCTCTGCAAGAGCTGTGTCCCGCCGCGCTGGCCCAGGCCCCAGTGCGGCGGCTACAGCAGTGGTGCGAGGTGTCTTCCCCTGGGCCTGAGCTCAGGGACGCTCCAGACTCACCACACTGGGGGCCAGCGTGGAAGCCCCCTGCATCCCAGCTCACTGAAAGCCTGTGCCACAAACAGCACTAGATGTCCTCAGACGCTGGCTCTGCATCCACTGATGGTCAGTGGCTTTTTAGCCAGTTGACATGATGGGCGTGAACTGACCTCCTAACACTGACTCTCAGATAAACCCTACCTATTGTGATTCTTTTCACATGTTGTTGGACTCAACGTGCTGTTACACTGAGGGCTTCTGCCTCTGCTCAGCGTAGACTGGTCTCAGTCTTCCTTCTCGGTGTCTCCGTCTGGTTTTGGTTTGTGATGCCACACAGACCACCTTCCCCCTGTGGGAAACAGGTGCGATTTCTTCCTCAAATGTTCCACAGAATCACTAGGAGCCCATCTGGGACTGGTGATTTCCATCTTAGAGGGAAAATAATTACTGATTCTTTCTTAGATGGTTGATTTCTTCGTTCTGGCAAATTGCATCTTTCAAGGAGCTGGCCTTCACGTAGGTCCTCAAGCGTGGGGACCCAGAGTTAATCGCAGGATCCTTTTAGAAGTCCTTTAATGTCCATGGGACTTCCATAACTTCTTTTTATTTCTGATGTTAGTATTTTGTGTCCTTTTTTTTCCTTAATTAGCCTAGCAAGAGGCTTAGCAATTTGATTGATCTTTCCCAAGAACCGTCTTCTGTTTGCACTGATTTTGTCCATTGAATTCTGCTCTAATTTTACTTTCTCCATTTTACTTCTGCCCTAATTCTTCGTGTTTCTTTTACTGTACTCACTTTGGATATAATTTGTTCTTTTCTAGTTTCCAACAGTGGAAACCTGGGTTACAGACATTTGTAACTGAGATAGAATTGACTCACAGCAATATGTTACTTGTAGGTGTACAATGATTTGGTATTTGCACATATTGTGAAACAAACACCATAATCCCAATTAACAGCCATCACTACACATCATCCTAAATGTTCATTTCTGGTAATGCAGACCTGAAATCTACTCTCAGTAATTTTCAAGCACATATTAGCTGCACTCACCTGCTATACAATACACCTATGATTCATCTCACAACTGGAAGTTTCTACCTTTTAGCTGACACCCTTCACCATCCTGCCCACCCCTGCCCCTGCCCCTGTATCTCTGAGTTTGGGGGGGGTTGCTGTTATTGCTTTTTTGGGGCTCCACATGAGTTAACATGGTGTCTGCCATTTTCTACCTGACTCTTTACATTCACATAATGCCTCAAGATCCACCCAGGTTACTGATTCCTTAAAAACTTTCCTTCTTATAAATGCATTTGAAGCTCTAAATCTCCCTTTAAGTGCTGCTTTTGCAGCACCCCACAAATTTTGACTAAGTTGTGCTTTCATTTTCACTTAGCTCAAAATATTTTAAAATTCCTTTTAACTTCTTTGACTCGTGTTTAGAGGTGCTGTTGTTTAATCTGTAAGTTATCAGGGACTTTCCAGCTACTTTTCTGTTACTGATTTCTGGGGTGATCCCATTGTGGCCTGAGAACAGACACTAAGTTTCTAATCTTTTAAATTTGTAAGGTGTGTTTTATGACTCAGAGTGTGGTCTGCCTTGGTGGTGGCACCATGTGGCTTCATCTGATGTTTGTTCAACTTAAGTCAGGGTGTTGGCAGCTGCCCAGGAGGCCAGGGAGCCTCTCGTGGCCAGTTCCTTCTCCCCAAGGCCTGCACCCCAACCTGGCCCCAGTGCTGGCTCTGTACCCATCCCTCTGACAGACCCTGTGATGGTAGAAGGTCAGCCCCAAAGCACAGACAGCTCATCTCGAGAGCCTTGATGGCGTCTGCAAAGACTCTTTTCCAGAGGAGGTAGCACTGTTGGGCTCCAGGAATTCAGCCCTGAGCTCTCGGCACCCAACAAGTCCACTTCTGTGGGCTCAGTGGTCCCACCCTCCCAGCGTGTGCCCCTGAGGAAAAGGCAGTGCTGTGGCCCCAAGGGGCACCCAGCAACCCACGTGGTCTGCTCTGGAGCAGGGAGCCAAAAGCCTGGCCAGGCCTCATAGGGAGGCGGAGGCAGCAGGCACCATGGTAAAGTTACTAACCTCCCCTTCCCTCTGCCCAGTCATCCTGCCTGTGCAGTGCAGATGGGGGTGGGGTGCAGGGTGGCACATAGCTGCTATTGCCCCTTGTCCCATCCTCTCCCGCCAGTCACATCTGAGGACAGCAATCCAGGGAAAGGCACTGCCAGACTGAAACAGGGACAGTGGAGGGCTCTGAGACCAATGAGCTGCCAAAAGGCCACAGCCAGAACCAGGGGCTGTAGCAGTGAAACACCCACACAACAGGGGCCTGTGGGCTAGAGCCCAACAGAGGACAGTGCCCACTAGAGGACAGTCACTGTCTGTGGGCCTCACCCATGCACACACCGCAAGAGCCCCCAGGCTCCAGGCACAGGCACCACGGGGTTCATCGTACAAGCAGGGAAGCGAAGAGCTCACCGTGTCCACAAGTGGTGGCTGCCTCACCCAGGTAGCGTCAGTGATGGTCATCACCGGTCACCAGGAGTGCTGGGCAGCACTGGTCGTAGGGATGCCCACTGCTAGCCCACAGAGGCGGCATCAGAGACACCCAGTGTCACAGCTCTGTGAGTTGTTGGGCGACACCAACAACAAATAGCTCTTTGAGACACCAGTCACCAGGAGCACTGACCGTAGGGATGCCCACTGCTGGCCCACAGAGGCGGCATCAGAGACACCCAGTGTCACAGCTCTGTGAAGTGTTGGACGACGCCAACAACAAGCAGCTCTTTGAGACACCGGTCACCAGGAGTGCTGGGCAGCACTGGCCGTAGGGATGCCCACTGCTAGCCCCCAG
>JAGFMF010011677.1:229666-332645 GCA_019455555.1 Galemys pyrenaicus | reverse complement strand
GGGGGGCCGGAGGGGCAAGGACCGCGTGGGAGGGGCAGACAGTGCAGAGGGGCGGGGACAGCGTGGAAGGGCAGAGACCACGTGAGAGGGGCAGGGACAGTGAGGAAGGGCCGGGACAGCGTGGGAGGGAGGGGACAGCACGAGAGGGGCGGGGACAGTAGGGAGGGGCGAGGGCCGTGGGAGAGGGGCAGGGACAGCTCACGGGGCGTGGACCGCACGGGAGGGGCGGACAGTGCGGGAGGGGCAGGGACAGCACCGAGGGGCGCAGGAGGGACACTGCGGAGGGGACAGCGCATGGCGCACCTGGGAGGCCTGGGCGGGAGGCGCTCGGGGCGTCGCGGGGTTGCGGTTCGGGGAGGACAACCCTGACGCAGCCCCAGACACGCCCCAGACACAGCGCGGGTGAAGGTGACCACAGGCTTTTGAAAACTGAGACGGGATCACAAGTCCTCGAAGCTGACGACATTTAGGGAGGAAGAAGGCGTTGTGGAAGAAGCGCCTCCCCTGCCCCCCAAGCTGAATCTGTGGGCCCTGACCACTGGCCCGGCCGTCACCAAACCCAGAGCACGAGCGCGGCGGGCCAGGAGGGGCGCTGCGGGCCAGGAGGGTGGACAGTCCTGCAGGCCGCACAGCCCAGCGGCAGAGCTGGCGGCACTGCAGCAACGGCAGGGCAGCTGGGGGGTAACCGCTTCCCAGCCAAAAGCCGAAGCCTCCTGCGTCCGCAGACACCCTCCCGCTTTGGGGCACCAGGCCGTCCGCTGCGGCTCATCCTGATCTGCGGACACTCCTGAATCAAGGGGACAGAGGCAAGAAGCCAGCGCCCACCCATTCTCTTACTCCCTCCTGGGGTCCAGGACAGGGGCAGCAGCCCCCCAGACAGGCACTGGGGCTGGAGGTTGCTGGACCACGGCCACCTCACACAAGCCCCCTTAGGCGCTGAGTGCGCCAGGGCCTCCAGCTGTCACCCCGCCCACCGCCTGGCCGGCGTCCTTGCCAGGCCCAGCCAGCAGAGGCACCCCCATGCTGGGCGACCCCTCCCACAAGGGGCGGGGCTCCCTGGGGGTCAGAGTCCGTGGCCCCCTCTCAGAGCGGACTGCGGATCTTCCAGCAGGAGGAGGGTCATCTGCCTGGACATCTGCCGGACACGCCTGGCCCAGCTGCAGTGTCGGTGGCATCCGCGTGGGGGGGCCAGGCTGCCCAGCATCGCCCACCTGTTTGGGCCAAAGGGAGGTGTCCAGCCAGCATGGAGCTGGGCCTGGGCCAGGGTCAGGGCCAGGGCGCCATGCCCCTGGAGCTCTGTCCACGCCCTTCTTCGGCTGGACTCACACTTCCAGTTCCCTCCCCGTCGATTCCGGCTCCGAGGCCCAACCCGCTCCTGTCCAAGCCAAGGACCCACAAACAGACGCTGCGGGGCGACAGCCTCCGGCCTGCTTGCACCAGGGGCGGGGCCAGCCCCACCAGCCACCCGGTGGGGCCGGCCCCAGACGGCCGGAGGGCAGCGCCACACGCAGAAAGCAGGCACCTTCAGGGAGGACATAGGCGGGCAAAGGCCACGCTGCGACACATGGTCAGCGAGGACCCCCGGCCCAGGGCCGACCCCCTAGCACGGGACTCGGGTTTTCCCGAATTCACTGCAGCATCACCTATGAGTGCACTTGCATTTTTTTCAAGTGTCGCAAACCCCAAAACTTTTAAGAATTTGAATCTTAAACTAAAGCCAGTTCCAAGTAGGTCACATGTTAGTGCCCGTAAAACAAAGTAGGGGCGCCGACCTGGGGGGCAGGGTCTACTGGCCAGTCCAGAAACCGCGCCCGTGCCCCGGGAGAGTTCAAGGAAGGCGATGAGGGATGGACCCCAGAGCCAGAGAGCGCGCAGGCCTCCGGACACAGGTGAACCTGGACGCGGCTGGAGCCCGAGGCCGCCGCTGGCCCTGGGCTAGCACCCGCTCTGGGTGCAGAAGGGCCCGCAGGACCGAGCCCCGGCCGCCCCAGCCCGAATCGCGGGTCCCACTCTGAGCCGTTTACGGCGTGCAGCTGTTTCCGCAGGGGGCTCCAGGGGGTTCTCACCCGCGCCCGCGTGTGACGTGCTTGGTTTCAGCCTTCCAGCCACCCGAGAGTGCCCTGTCACCCTCTCACGGAGGAAACTGGGGCTCCGGGAGCAGCGCGGCGCCAAGCCCTGAGGGCGCAGCCACCCTCGGGCGGGTCTGGAGCGGAAGGGGACGGGGACGGGGACGGGACGGGGACGCGGACGTGGACGGCAGGGCCGGTGGGGCCGGGGCGTGACGCCCCGGGGGTGCAGGGGTGAAGCAGAAGGGCGCTCCGGGTCGGGGAGGCGCCGGGCTCCGGGGCGCTCGGCGGGCCGGCGGGGTCTCGGTCTGCGGCGGGTCTCGGGCGCGGGTCTGCCGGGGGCCTGGGGTTCGCGGGGCCTGCAGCGGGGGTCGCGGGCGCTGGCCGGGGCAGGGTGTCAGGGGCGCCGGGGCATGGGCGGGCTCGCGGGCCTCGGCGGCGGGCTCACCTTCCGACAGCTCCAGCTCCAGCTCGGCCAGGCTCTCCCGCACCTCTGCGGGCAGCGGCGCCGCCTCCAGCGGGCAGCCGCGGTCGGCCATGGCTCTGCGGCCGCGCCCGGGGACGGGGGGCTACGTGGCTCGGGTCCGCGCCGGGACCACCCGCCTGGGCCCCGCCGTGAGCGGGCGCGGGCAGGGGCGCGGCTCCGGGGCTCGGCGGCGCGCGGGCACGGCGCGGCGCGGCGCGGCGCGGCGCGGGCACGAGCGCGGGCACGAGCGCGGGCGCCCCCTCGAGCCTCGCCGCCGCCCCCCGCACGGCTGTCCCGGGCGCGCGTGCGCGGCAGGAAGGGCGGGAGGCGAGCGCGCAGGCGCAGAGGGGGCCGAGCCAGAGGCGCGCTCCCGGCCACGCCCCCGACCCCGCAGGCTCCCGCGCGCAGCAGGAGGGGCCGTCCGAGGTCGACGGGGCGCGCGGCTCCTGAGAGTCCCTGAGTCGGGCTCCTCAGGGGGTCTCCCCTGTGTCAGGCTGGTCCTGAGGGGGTCTCCCCTGTGTCAGGCTGGTCCTGAGGGGGGTCTCCCCTGGCCGGGCACCTCCTCAGGGGGTCTCCCCTGTGTCGGACCCAGTCCTGAGGCCGTCCGGTGCCAGCGTAGCCCCCTGTCCTGAGTCGCCTCCTGCCCAAGCTTGCAGGGGCTTCGCCAGGGAGCCCCGAGTCCCCATGGGACAGGCGCCTGCTGGGAAGCACCCAGAACCCTCAGCAGTCACCTGGCCTGCCGCCCGCCTCAGAGGTTCCCGCAGGGCTGGAGACAGTGGGGACCCTGGCAGGTCCCCCACATGCAAGTGGGGCGCGGCTGCCTGGCCTGGGGCCACCACCTGTGTGACTGGCTCATGGGGAACACCTGGGCCCACGCCGCCCCCGGGGAGCCTTCGCCGCCTGTCCTGCTCCCTCTGCAGCAGTGACTGTGCAGCCTTCGCCTCCACACTGGCCGCGCCCCAGAAACCACCCTGTCCCCGGAGCCTGAGAGCAGGAAGTGAGATGGCGTCCGAGGCAGGTCACCGCCGCCCCCCAGGTCCCTGGTGCGAAGGTGACCCGAGCGGTCCATGCTGAACCTGGAGGACGCGCGAGATGCCTCTGCCCCTGAGTGCCGGTGGGGCCGGGCGCTCAGCTCTGCCTCGGTCCGTCTGAGAAACGTCCTTCCTGCTCCCAGGCCCTGGCAGGCAAGCCCCTGGCTGGGCAACGCCGGGCGCCTCCTGCACAGCCGCTTTCAGGTCACCGGCCACCCACGCAGTCAGGTGCAGCCGGGACCCATTGTCACCAGAAGCGCAATTCACGTGCCGTGTCATGAAATTATATCCTCGGTCTTAATCCTTGCTCCCTGGCTCCTAAAACCTGGGAATTTCCTGAGCAATTGTCTTGTCTTGTCATAACGACCTCCCTTTGCCACCTGGGTTTTTGCTCATAGGGTGACATGTGAGGCTCCCACATGGCTTCAAGAAGGGGACCTGCAGCCAGAGGGAGCAGCTGGACAATGAGCTCCACAATCACGTGGCAGATGATCACAAGCACAGATGAGGTTTGGTCGGTGCGTGCCCCGCCTGGAGAAGCTGCTCTCACGCCCACCTCCATACCTGGCCTGGGCACCTCTTCCACTGGGCTCTTCCTGAGTTAGATCCTTTATAATACACTGGTGATTGAAGACGGCACTTTCCAGAGCTCTGAGTCATTCTAGCACATCACCAACCCCGAGGGAAGAGCAGCTGTTGGCACACAACTTCGGGTAAAATCCAGACTGGCCCCCGATGTGGAGAGCTGACGAGATGGAAGAAAGCAGACCACTTCGGATGGACAGGAAGCAGGTTTAACAGTCCAGGGACGTACACACAAGGCTTGTCCTGGGCGCCTCTGCCCACACCCACCACAGCTCTAAGTTTATACAGAGGCCGTACCAGGTTCATTACGCGTCCCCTCCAGATGGTCTCAACAAAACGTTGCTCTCAAGGTTGCATCCTTGAACTGGCCTCTAGTGTGAGAATGGCCAGCAGAACAAGTCCAAGGGCAGAGGAGGGGTAAGGAGTTGGGAAAGCCTGGATCCAGCTCAGGGGCCACCCGTGGTCAAATCCTTTGATGACCTTGAAACCACAGTGAAAGGGTTAAATGCGCCTCAGGCTCTAGAATACCATTGAGGAAAAAATTAAAAACGCATCTAAACTTTTGAGGCTTGCTTTCACAAAGCAGAGCTGAACGCTCTGAGCATGTGCAGATCAGACTAACCTTGAACTGAGTCCCAAGCTGTCCAGAGTGGGGTCAGGGGTGTGGGGGACCCACCAATAGAAATTTAAGACTCCCGTTATCTGGGAAAAACAAAAACTTTCATAATTTTTGTATGGGCTGCCCTATAACTAGCCAGTGACCTGCAACCAAGTCCACATTTCTTTGCTTTTAACCTATCTCTTAGTCAATAAAAATGCTTGTTCTCAATCCCAATCCTCTAAACCCTTTCTCCTACCTAGAGTGGGCCAAAATTATGGTTTTTCTCCTCCTCCCTGCTCATCAACTTGCAATACTCTTTCTTCTCAAAATTCTGGTGACATGATTGACCCATGCACATTGGTAATGAGTCTATTGCTCAGTTACCTCCTCCCACAGCTGTGAAACCACCCCCCCCCCCATTACTGTTAGCCAGGCAGAGTGTGGGTAGCCTGAGGACCCCACTTACAGCTGATGTTTAAGTTGGGGCCTGTGCTGACTTTGGGTAGTGTCAGAAAAGAATTGTAGGATACCAGCTGGTGCTAGAGAACTGGTATCGAAAAATGACCTGAGACGAGACACAAGTAGGTCAGGAAGGCAAAGCGAACTGCGTGAACGTGTACCTCAGTTTCCCGTCGTATTTCTCCTGCATCGTTCCCCTCTGTCTACTCCTGTTCTACACATGGATTTGCACATCCTACCCCAAACTCGTTTGTGGGCTTCCACGTTACTTACTGACCATCGCTGCTCTGACCAGAAGCTCTTCTCACAGCAGGTGTGACCATAAGCCTATGACTGTGGAGTTTCACAGATGTGGCCAGATTCCTACCACCTGAAGATAGTGGAAAGTCATGCCATTTAGGGTACCACTGCTCCCACAACCACAAGACACAGCGCAGGACCCCAACCCGTGAAGACAGGAATGGCTTCAAACCCTGAAGGGCTCTTTGCTTCACATCCTGTGACACTGGGCTCTGCTGTGCAAGGGACAGCTGCTTCTTCCAAAAGCAGTGTGAAGACTGAAGTAGCAAGCAGGGAAAGGGGTTACCTACTGGCTGCTGGATTTGACACCAGTCACAGAGGGGAAACTGGGTAGGCACACAGTGAGAGCAGGAAGATCTAAAATCTGGTGTCTCACTGGGCGTCTCTTGGAACAGTACTTCCAGGTTTAATTGCAAAGGAAGAAGGAAAAGGAAGTCCTGTAAAAACAAAATACTAAGGTCTCAAATCTTCCAGAAAGTTTAGGTCACCCAGCCAGTCAGGGTACTGGCTGAGGGCCAGAAACAAGGGCTGGCCGACAGAAGCCTGAGGGAGGTGGCAGACATCAAATAGGGGCCTGTGATTCCTCAAACAAGGGGCGGACGGAGCCTTACTTTGGTATGCACATTGGACATCTTTGCTCTCCCCTCCCCGTTGCAGGGGCATCCGGTCCTGATGTCTGTGTTCCCTGGAGGGCCTAGACTGTTGATGGGAACACTCCTGGCCTGGGGGTGGGGAAGGGCTAGTGCATCTTCCTTCTTGTAAAGAGTCACCTCACATCGCCAGGTGCGTAAGTCCCATTTTGATAAATGTGAGTAGCGGAGAGGTGGGTCATGCTACCACCTGCGGTGCCTCCCAGCTCAGCAATCGCCTGCGTGCGCCTCTACAGGGACCTGTCCTGGCTCCCAGATCCCTCGTCCAGTTTCGGTGACAGACGGGCCAAAGTAGGCGTTTCCCCACTCGACTACGGGCAGTGCCTCTGGGCTGGGCTGCTCTGTGTCGGAAGACAGCCCCACTGACTGCTGCCCCCACGCAGCAGCAGCTTCTGCTGCATCCCTGGACACATCCTCCTGCCCCAGCTCTGCCACAAGGCGTAATCACATCCTTATGTTAATTTCCCCCCGTTTGAAGACCCAGAGGAGTCTGTTTGCCTGCCTGAGCTCTGGCTGATATGGTGTCCTACATTAAAGTGTTCTGGGCCAGACTTCGATTTGGTCATGACGTTTTTTTCACCTTTCATTGTGAAAACACTCAAACGTAAACCACCATATGCTGACTAGGTTCATTGTTTAAAAAAAGACTTGCCACACTGACTTAATCCACACACACGAGCATGTTTCTGTAGGTGTGTGTAAATGTGGGTGTGATGTGTCCCCCAACAGAGGCAGTTCCAAGCGAACATTGCAGCTCCTTTATCATTAAACAATTCAGTCTACAGGCCTAAGAAAAGCATTCTCTCCTATAACCATCATCACACTTAAGAAAATGAATAATTCCCCTAAAATCTACCCTCCAGTTATTCAAGTCTTTAGAGCTGAACCCCCATGTAGGAACTTACTAAATTTTACATGTTGTGTTGGTTTTGTTCCTTATTTTCTTGTAACCTAAAATAGGCTCTTCATTTTTCTTTTCCCTGATGAACACACTCTACCTGATGAAACTAGGCCACTCACTTCTTGCAGAACTTCCCGTATCTGTCTTTTTCCCCACGTTTTCCTGTGGTCTGTTCCCTATCTAAAACCAGTACATGTGTAGGAGACTACATTCAGGCAGCATCGTGCTGGGGCCTCCAGACGCGGGGTGCCAGCCAGCAGGCCTGAGGTCTCTGCAGCGTGACCTTCACCTGGGTTGACAGAGCCCAGCCCCAGCAGCTGCCGCTGGGAGCAGCTTCCACTGGAGCTCTGCGTGAGCTCTCCCTCCTGCTGCAGCTCGGCACGGGGTGCACGGCTCCACTCGGTATCGATCACCCATTCAGTCGTTATTCCAGATGCAGAACTAAACAGACACCTCAAGATAGTGGCAGGTCACGGCAGCATCCTGTGGTGACAGGTCACAGCACCAGCGGCGTTCACAGCGGGGTGTGCCGCACCGTGTGGGTGTCATATAGGCCGTTGGCCACTGTGCATAAAGGGAGACACATACCAGTACTGGAGGCTGAAAGAAAAATCCATCACCAAAAGAAGTTATGCAGGGCCTCCCCGGTGGCACCGCACTGTGAAGCATCCGCAGCCACTGCACGAGTTCGGTCCCTGGCAAGGGAGGGGACCCACAGGGCACAGCAGACCTCGCCTGCTGCTCCCCTCAGCAGTGGTTTCCAGTCGATCCGCCTGTTCTGCTCCCCACTGACTCTGGTGACTCCTCTCACCACCTCCATCTCTGGCCTGTACCCCAGCTCTTGTGTGCATAAGTAAGTCTTTAAAAATAAAAAAGAAGTTATTCAGGAAAATTTGTTTTATGTTAAAACCTAAGCCCAGCAGAAAACACCTTGTTCAGAAGTCCTGAACACACACTGAGATGCTTACCCACCCGCCATGCAGCAGGCCTCTGAGCAAAGGGTCACTGCCACGCCTGACAGCACGTAGGGACCACAGACAGATCGTGGGCCGGAGCACGCAGCGGTGAGCAAGCAGAGGGCCGCGCTCTGCCTCCGGCGGAGAGGAAAGCCCAGTGCCGCTGGCGATGTTTCTTACAGGCATTTAATGTGGACCATAAACCTGTGTATTTTTGCCAGTAATGAAAACAAAGCAGATAAAACTCAAGAACACAAAGGCTGGTCACAAATAAAACAATGCTTTAATTTTATTCCTTTTTAAATTTGTTTCCATTTTGAACCAGTTTCCGCCTGCACACTGTAAGAAAATAAACAGGAAGCCTCGTCCGCCGCTGTCCTGAGGCTGGTGGGCTCTGCCGCAGGCCACAGGCCCGGCAGGCGCCCGCCCACAGCGCTCGCCCCGTGGAGGCCGAGCCGAGCTCCAGGGCACAGGGCCCACCTGCTCGCGGCACGCACAAGTGGGATCCCGTCATCCAGGCCCGCGGGCTCCACCGCCAGATGGGTGTCGCTCGGCACAGCAGGCCCGCCATGGTGTTCTCAGGAAAAGGACAACACAAATCTCTTCCTCGAACAGAACTGTCGCAGGGAAGAGCCACAGGGCTTTATTCACTGTTTGATCTTCTGGCGGCAGGATTTCTCTGAACTGGAATCTAAGTGTAGATAAAAACAACAGAGATCTGTCGGAAGGTGTGCACCGCTCTTGAGGATCTCCCGGTATCAAAGTAGTGCCACTGAGTGCACCTGTTTTTAGGTAAAAGTAAGAACTGTGATTAAAATATAGGATGATTCAAATTCTGAGGGCTCAGAAACTGGACAGGCCACACTCCTGCTGAAATACGTTCTTCATGGTCCCTGAGCACGTCCGAGAGGCCACCGGTGAGAGGATGGCTCAGTTCGCCGGCCGCCCACCGGCCAACGCCGCTGGGGGCTGCAGGGAAGCTGAAAAGCTCGCGGCAGGGCAGCCCGGGCTTCCCTGCCTCCCGGCCCCAGGAGCGGGTCTACTGCTTAAAAGAGCAGCTGAGCGGGATTCTTGTCACCTGGTGGTAAGCCCCCCAGCCGCTCCTGGAGGGCCTCTAGGTGGTGGATGTACTCGGTCAAGGAGCGCTCCGGGTCCTCAGCAGCCAGGGACCGTCTTGACCTCGAGCTCGGGGACGGATTGGACCTACAAGCAAACACGCTTGATGACGGGAAGCGGCGGCCTGGGCCGGGCAGCTCTTTACTTCCTGTCTTTGTGCTGTGAAACCAGCAGCCAACGTCTGCGCGCCTCAGTGTCGGAGCGAGCAGAGGCCGCCATGCCCACGCCACGGCCCGGCCCGGCCTGTGCACCAGCACCTCCGTGCCCAGCCCTGTTGTGAGGCGTGGCCTCCCCTGATCCCCAGACTGTGCCTTCACTTGGGGTCAACCCCGACTGGCTGCCCCACCCCAGTCCTTCTGCGCAGGGCCACCCCCGCCCAGCCTGGACTTCCGCTTCAGGGCAGGAACGCACGGGCCTCGCCTGCGCCGCGGGTGCCCGACTACGTCACGGGGACCAGACAGCCTGGGCCCGGGTCCCACCGAGTCCTGTGCCCGGAGGGCCCCAGGCCAAGCCCGGGTCTGAGGGCGGGGCGCTGCGGTCAGGCCCTGCGAGGGGCGGGACAGCTGCTCCCTGCACCGGAAGGCGCAGCGCCTCAAGCCACCGGGGAGCACGCTGGTCACGACCCGCGTGACAACGAAGCACCGTGGCCGCCGGGCCTGCGAGGCCACCCCAAGCGGGCCGCGGCCAGGCCCCGACCCCAGCGGCACCCAGCAGCACACGTCTGTCGGCACCGGGGAGGAGCTGTTTTTAGGTGCACACAGGAAGGAGACGTCACCCCCGCACCGTCTCCGCACGTGAGGTGCAGGCACCGCAAGGATGAGACGGCGCCGTGCGGAGACGTCGTCCAGCAGGGGTGCGTGGCTCCCCCGCCGCTCCACCTGTCTGCTCAGTTCGGCCTTGAGGGAAGGAAACGACGCGGATCTCGGCCAGAGGGCCGTAGTCTCAGGGCAGGGGTCAAGCGAGGACCCGACTGGGCCCGCGCCTGGCGGCCACCCCACGGCACCTGGCCCCGCACGGACATGAGCCCGCAGCACCAGCCCAGACCACCACGGGTTCTCCCGACAGATCGCTCGTCGGAAGTTGCTCTGCCCAGAGAACCTGCCGAGGCCCCAGTCGCTGCTCCAGCAGCTCGACGGCCAACTGCTCTAAGCTCAGAGACGCGTTACGTGCAAGGCCAACCTAGTCCAGGAAAAAGAAGCGCAGACGGGGCAGCGGGTGCCTGTGCGCAGCACCCTCGGGGGAGGCCCCGCGGCAGCCTGCCGCACTGCCCCCGCCCACCGGCTGGGCTCACGCACCTCTGCCTCCGGGGCGGGGCGGCTCTGTGCACGGGGCTCCTGGTGCGGCTGGAAGACGCGTCCCGGGTCGGGGGGGACTCGCCGGCCTCAGGCAAGGGTTGCTGCTGCCGCGGCCCCGGGCCTCCGCGGCCCCGGACTGCGAGCGGCGAGAGAACAGAGGCGTGTGTCAGCAGGAGGCGTAGCGGCCCAGACGCACGAGCTCTCGCGCGCGGCCACGGCAGCTGCAGGACGTCCTGGGGTGCTCACGTTACAGCACTTGTCTCAGGACGCGCTGAGGACACTGGAGCTGCGGCCCCCGCATTTTACTTCTGCGAGGACCCCTGGCCCATGTCCCTCTGGCAGCGTCCCTGGCCCTCTGGGGTCCTGGGAGGGTTGGGGGCGCGGCTCTCAAGCAGCAGAAGAGGGACAGACCCGCGAGCCGGGAATGGCTGTGGGCCCCAGAAGGCCGCTGTGAAGGGCCTTTACGCGATGCGGGCAGCACACTGGCCACACGCGCTGACCGCAAGTCTCTGCCCGTGGAGGTGAACGACCGCCAGGAAAACCGCCGGTCTCTGCTGACCGCGATCCCACGGGCGCTAACAGTGACCAGGCGTCCGCAGACCCGCCACGGCGAGGACGCAGGTGGCAGAGCGCCGAAGTCGCACCTGGGTGGGCGGCCTGGGCGAGGGCCAGCGCTCCCTGCCGATCCACTTCTTGCCACTTCTTAACCAAAAAGCGTAACCTACAAGGTGACAAGACGCGGGAAAAACTCGGCAAACCAGAAATGAGCGCGACCGACACACAGGAGGCCCTGACAGCCGAGACTGGGGCAGCGCCATCCCCACTACGGCCAGCGGCCACCGGTCAGCCCCGCACATCTGGCGGCCAGGTGCCCTCCTCCGCCACCGTACAGGCTGGGACAGCTGCGGGAAGTTGAGCCCCTCTCCCGGGACGCCCGAGACCGAGGCCTGGCTCCTCCGCGGGCACCCCAGACCCTGCTACCGGCCCACAGGGGACCCCACAAAGCCGCCTCCCCAGCTGCACGGCTCCCCCCACCTCAGTGTTTCCGGGCAGTGGGGCGTCTTCCCGCCCCCCAGGTGCCAGGGGACGGGGCAGGTGGGACAGATGGCCCACCTGGAGATGGCGACCACCACGCGCACGGCCGTGCGGAAGCGCGTGAACGGGCGGGCCGGGCCATCGGCCTTGGAGGGAAACACGCCCAGGTGGGCGATCATGGACAGCGTCTCCTGCTCCGAGTCCTGGAAGCCGCCGATCAGCAGCAGCAGGTACTTCTTCTGGTAGATCAGGGCTTTCCGGAAGCTCTCGGCCCGCAGGTAGTGCAGGTACAGCTTCTCCATCTGGAAGGACCGGCCTTCGCACTCAGGGGCCAGGCCCAGGCCCGCGCCAGCGCCCGCGCCTAGCCCACGCCCCACGCCGGCCCCACCCACATCCCATCACGGCCCCGCCCTTACCTGGCCCATTGCCCCGCCACTGCATGCCCCACCCACGTCCCATCACCGCCACGCCCACACCGGCCACGCCCGCCCGCCCGCTCACTCTGCCGCTGCCCGCTGGGGCGTCCTCACTGGCGGCCGGCGGCCGGCCGGGGTCGGCGTGCTGGGACGAGCGCTGCAGGGTCGCGTGCTCCGGCTTCCCCGCGGGCCTCTGCAACACACGGCGCCCGGGGCTCGCGGGGCCCAGTGCACACCGCAGACGCGCCGGCGCGCCCCAACCTCCCGCGGGCGGCGCCCCCCACTCAGGAAATAACCCCGAGCTCAAAGCCTAGAAGCGGCTGCTGCGCTCGGGCGAGGCGGACCGCGGACGCGGCGTTTGTGCAGGAAGCCACTCACGACGGCCCGGAGGAGAACGGGGCGGCCTGACCCCATGGGGCGACCTGGCACCCGCCCCGGCCGCGGGGCGCGCCGCACGCAGGGCCGGCCACCCGCGGGCCTGGCCGCAGAGCCAGAGCCTCCGGCCCTCCACCGCTCCGGCCCCGGCCTGCCGTGGCGAGAGCCTGCCCTGCGCAGGCGTCCGTCCCTCACTCCCTCCCTCCCTCCCTCCCCCCCCACGACCTGAGGGCCACTCAGCCCTGGCCACGTCGCCGCCTGTGTGGACAGTGGGCGGGGGCGGGTCCAGTGGCCGCTCCCACGCTCCGCTTAAGCCTTTCAAGGGCCATTCGCAAGAGCGCCTGGTAACCGGCACCGCCGGGCGCTGCTCCGCCGCGGGCACAGCGGGCCCCCTGTCCAGCTACGGGCTCCCGGTTGTCCCCACTCATCTGCAGCCAGCGTTGGCAACAGGAAAGCCGAGCCCGCGTGGACACAGGCCTGTGGCTCCCCGGGGCCGCGGCACCCGGGCAAAGCCTGCCGAGCGCCGCGGGGCGGGGACGACTCACGCTTAGGACGCAGCCTGCGCGCAGGTGCCGCCTCAGCGTCCGCTCCAGCCGCGCGGCTGCCCGGGCCAGCGCAGCCTTCTCGCGCAGCGCCGCGCCCAGCGCGCTCCTCAGGGCGTCGTTGTCGGCCAGCAGCGCACGCGCCGGCTCGTCCTGGGGAGACCGGCGGCTGTGGGCTGGGCCAGGCCCCCGCGGGCCACGCGGAGCGGGCGGCCCCACCGTCCCCAGGGCCCGAGGTCCCACCCACAGCCTTGTCCCCTCGTGAGGAAGCGCGACGGCTGGGCGGGGCCCCGGGAAGAGCCGGCCCACAGACAGGGGGCAGGCCTGGGGGAAGAGGGTGCCTGTGCGGGCCGCTGCGCTGTGGAGGGGTGACGGCCTCGTGGTAATGGGGCGCCCACGTGGGCTCTTGGCAAGGCTCCCGGCCCTGCGGCGCTCTGGGCTGGAGGCCGGCCAGACCCCCCACCCCCGCCCCGGAAGCCGCCCTCCTGGTGCCCGCCCCACCTGCGCGGGGCTGGACGCGCTCAGCTCAGCCCTGAGCTCCTGCAGCGTGTGCAGCAGAGACGCCACCGCCTTCTCGTTGGAGCACGTCCAGTCCTGCATCGTCCTGCAAACGGGCTGCGGTGAGGTCCACGAGCCGGGTCCACGCGGCCTGCGCGGACACCCCGGCTGGGCCGCCCCGCCCCCAGCGCCCACCTGTCCACAGTGCGGCTGACGAAGCTGGCCAGGAGGCCGGCCGCGCAGAGCAGCTGCTGCCGCGTCTCCTCCAGGCCCCGCTGCTGCTGACAGAGCCCACTGGGCTGGGGGGCCGGCTGCTCCGCCTCCAGCTCCGCCCCCGGCTGCGCCGCCCGCCGCTGCTTGGCCTTGTGCTCCTCGCGCTGGCGCTGCAGCTGAAGCTCGCGCTGCTCAGGGAGACACACAGGAGAGGCCTCGCAAGGGCGGCCCGCAAGCCGCGGCCGCCCTGCAGCTGAACGCTAGGGCACAGGCAGTTCCAGGCAGCGGGCTGGGGAGCCAGGCAGGGCGGCACGGCACCCTCCGTGCTGCCCCCGCACACAAACAGCAGGGCACACGCACGGACACACGACACAGCACGTGCACAGCACAGCACACGCATAACGCGCAAACAGCACGGCACACGCACGGACACACGGCACAGCGCGTGCACAGCACAGCACACGCGTAACACGCAAACAGCACGGCACATGCACGGACACACGGCACAGCGCGTGCACAGCACAGCACACGCGCAACACGCAAACAGCACGGCACATGCACGGACACACGGCACAGCGCGTGCACAGCACAGCACATGCGTAACACGCAAACAGCACGGCACATGCACGGACACACGGCACAGCGCGTGCACAGCACAGACAGCATGGCACACACGTGGACACAAACATGGCACAGGGCATGCACGTAGGACACACATGTGCACAGCACACATGAACAGCACCTCACACGCGGACACACGCCGCGCACGTGGATACATGTATTGTGGATGCATGGACACAGACACAACCAGCACAGCACACGCCGCACGCGTGTGGACACACGTGGGCAGGCAGGCACACGCGCAGGCGCCAGAGGCCCCACACTGAGGTGTGTGCCCGCACAGCACGAGGGGGGCCTGGGGGCCAGCGACAGCCACTCCTTCCCAGCAGGGCAGGCTCAGGGCACACGCGGGCGGCCGCTGGCCGGGAGTGGGCACCGCGCTGTGCCCTGCGGAGGGCGCAGCTGCCCAAGCAGCAGGTTTGCCTTCTTTGAAAAAGGTGAAAAATCAGACAAGTAGAAGGCGGTGGCTGAAAGCTCGAGCCACGTTTGAGGCCCTCTGAGGCAGGAGACAGGCCCCTGCCGGCTGACACCAGGTGCACGTCCCAGTGCCGCCACACTGTGCCAGCCGAGCCGCGCCCAGCCGCCAGCGCGCGCCCACACCGCCTCCGCGCGGCCCGAGGCAGCTCCTGCTCCTGGCCGCGCCCAGCCCGCCTACCTCCTCCTCCCTGCGGGGCTCCTCGCCGTGAGTCTGCGCCTCCCCGGGTACGGGCTGCGGGACCGGCGGCCCCGCCCCCTCAGCCCCTGGCTTCCGTGGCGGGGGGCCTGGCGGCAACGCCCCCGGGATGGGCCGGGCCCCACGGCTCAGCTGCTCCGTCAGCCGGCGCTCGTGCTGCAGGGCCGCGGCCAGCTCCCGCGCGCGGCGCCGCTCGGCCTCCAGGGCCCACCGCAGCTCCGCCAGCCGGCTGCGCTCCTGGGCCAGCAGCGCCTCGCAGCGCGAGGCCTCGATGCGCAGCTCCCGCTGCAGGTTGTCCCTGGCCGCCTGCTCGTGCTTCAGCGCCACCCGCAGGCGGCTGCTCTGCGCGCACTGGGTGTCCAGGGAAGCCCGGAGCGTCTGCGCGGGGAGAGGCCGCGGTCAGGGGCGGCCCAGGCGCCGCCTCCCTGGGGACACGTCCTGGCCACCGCTGCGGCGCAAGGCCAGCACTCGAGGGCCCAGGACGCGGGGCCATCAGGGCGGCTGGACCAGGTGCTGGCACACTGGCCGCCAGGGGCACAGCTGGGAGCTGCGTCCAGCCAGGCGGCTTCTCCGGCCAAGGGGGGGACAGCGGGAAGAGCCCGCCCACCGCCCGCCCCCGCCCACCTCCAGGGCCTCGGCGCTCTGGGCCTCGCGCTGCGCGTGCTGCAGCTGCTGCTCCTCCAGCCGGCTTTGCAGGGCGCTGCCCTGGCTGCGCGCGCCCTCCAGCTCCTGCAGCGCGGCCCGCAGGTCCTTCTCCCGGCCGTCCAGCCGGGACCTGCGAGGGCGAGGCGGTGCTGAGGGCTCGGGGGCCGGCCGCCCGCCACGCGCCCGCCCACGCGCCCGGCCGGCCGCACCTGAGCTGCAGCGCCTCCTTGTGCACGTCGTCCAGCGAGCGCAGCAGCCGCTCGTTCTCCTGCCGGCACTGCCGGAGCTCCGCCCCCAGCGCCCGGGCCGCCGCCTGCTCGGCCGCCAGCTGCTTGCGCGCCTGGCTGGCCGCCGCCTGCTCCTCGCTCAGGGTGCGCTGCAGGCCGCGCGCGATGCTCTGCTCCTGCTCCACCTTGTACGCCAGCAGCTCCGCTGCGGGCCGGCAGAGGGGGCGGCGTCAGGAGCCACACCAGCGCGCCCGCCCCGGCCCGGAACCGCCACCGCCACGCGGCCAATGTGCTCGCGGAACCGGCAAACCGGCAGAGGCAGGGATCAGGGCCGAGCTGGCCTCCGAGCCGCAGCGTCACCCAGACCCGGCGGCACCACCCCGGACACCCCGGCAGCGCGCTGGAGCCGCTCTGCTCTGCGCGGGGGCGGGCGCCCACCCTGCCTGCGCAGCTGGTGCTCGTGCCGGCTCCCGCGGGCCTCCGCGCTGGTCAGCGCCGTGCACAGCTGCTGCAGCCTCTCCTGGTTCTGCAGGTGTGTCATCCGCAGCTGGGCACGCAGGGCCTGCACCTCGGACAGCAGGCCGCTCCTGTCGGCCAGGCGGGGCCGCTCCAGCGTCGTCTTCTGCAGGGCTCCCTGCCGGGCGCGGCACCTGCCATCAGGAGGGCCCCCACGACCCTGCCCTGCCGGGCCCCACCCCGGGGCCCTGGCCAGCCCCGGGCCCAGCCCCCAGGGGCACCCAGCGGCACTGCGGCTGCACCTGCATCAGCTCCCGCTCCTGCTCCAAGGCCTCCCACAGCGCCTGCAGGAGCTCTGCCCTCCAGTCCAGGCCCAGGGCCGCAGGCTCCTAGGGGGCAGAGCCGCTGCGTGGGGCTGGGCCCTGGGGCGTACCCACCCCGGCTGGAGCACGGCTGCCCTCGAGCAGGGCGGAAGCGGCAAAGGGTGCCAAGACGGAGCCCCCAGCTGCGCCCTGCCCACGGCCCGGCAGCTCTGGGCACTCGGGGCCCTGCTGCTCCCCATGCCCTGGGGGCAGCTGGCTGCCCGGCCAGGTCCAGCACCGCCCACACCCCTCTGGCGGCCTCTCCTGGCTGCCGGCTCTGGGCTGCGCCGTGGACGCAGAGGCCACGGCCCCACCTGCGCCCGCCCCGGCAGCTCCCCGTGGGCCACAGTCCGCCATGCCACACCGGCCGTGCGCGGGGGCCGGTGCAGGTGCTGCCGCCCCGCCGCGTACCTGCTCTCCCTCCGGGCGTGCTGGGCTCGGGCGTCCCCCCAGAGCCGGCACTGCCTGCAGCAGGCCCTGGCCCCTCCGCAGGAAGCACTCCAGGGGGGCGCTGGGCTCCCCCTTGCTCAGGGCGCTGGGGGGCCCCCAGTACTGGGACAAGGCCAGGATGTGGTGGCTCTCGTCACACACCATCTGCAGCAGTGTCTGCGGGGCGGGGCGCAGGGTGGGGTGCGGCCCGGCCCCTCGCTGCCCGAGACCCGCCCGCCCGTTGCCGTGGGGCCGGCTGCCGAGAGCGAGTGTCTGCCAGGACCCCGGCGCGGGGCCTCCGGAGGGCCGGGGACGGGCGCAGCCCTCGGCCGCGGGCCCTGGGAGTGCCGGGGCGGGGCCTGCCCATGCTACCTGCACTTGCTTGGGGCGCACGTCCTGCTCCGTCATGGCGTCTGGGGGCCACGGGGGCTGTGCAGAGCCGACCGGAGCCGCTGCGCGGCGGGCAGGGGGGCCGTCCAGGCCTCCAGAGTCTGGGCTTGCTGCCCGCCTGGACGTGGCGCTGTCACCTAGGGCACAGCTGAGGTCAGCCTGGTCTGTGGGCTGGCAGCGCGCAGGGCCGGGGCAGCCCCCAAAGAGCAGCCAGAGACGCCCCGCAGGCTCCCAGCCGGGCCGCGGGGTCCCGCTGCTCCGGCGCACCCGGCCTGTGCACCCCAAACCATCACGTGGTGGCGGGGCACCTCGGCGGGTGGTGCCAGAGGGCGCTGGCCCCAGGGGGGCGGCGAGAAGCGGGCGCCAGCAGGAGGGACCCTCGGCGCGGTGCGGCTCGGCCCTGGGCAGCGCAGGCCCTGCCGCCCCTGCTGGGCACCGCGCAGGCCACCACGGCACAGCGCGAGGGTTCACCCGGCAGGCCGCCCTCGCACAGCAGGGAGCGAGGAGGGAAGGGACGCAGGCGCGGCCAGCCCCGCACGCGCAGCTGGAGCAGGGCCGGCCGGCCAGAGCACGCGCTCGGAGTCCCAGTTGCTCGGCCCCAAAGGCGCTCTCGGGAGCGCTGACGCTGGGCGTCAGGACACACAAGTACGTCTTCCGGAGCAAAATGACACCAGGGCTGCAAGTGGCCTGAGCACCCCGAGACAGATGCAGGGAGGCCGGCTGCAGCGCCGGAGCAGAAGCGGCAGGTCACAGGGGCGCCAACTCACTTTCCTCGCCTCTGTCGCTCCGCCCCACCGGCCCCGCTGGGGACCTCGGTCCGTCCTGAGAGTCGGGGGAGGCTGTGAGTGCTTCGACGTCCTTCTCCTGTTCAAACAGGCAGATTTTAAACGTCCACGTGTGACAACCCGCACGTCGTGGGCTGCGCTTGCCGGCTGGACGCCGTCGGAGGCCTGAGCCGACCGTCCTCCCAGAGGACCCGAGTCCAGCACGTGGACAGCGGGCCGTGCCGGCAACGCCGTCCCTGCCCAGGCGCACGAGCCGGTGACGCCAGAGACGCTCTGACGCAGCAGCAGCATCTCCACCTCTACGGGGACTGGCGGCCGCCAGGAGCCGCGCAGGTCGCTGGCCCACACGCAGTGCCCGCCCGCAGCGCCCAGCTGCGCTGCCCGCCCGCCCGCGCCCCCTGGGAAGGCAGAGCCATGGCCCGGCCACCTACCACGCTCGCGCGCTGCGGCCCGTCCGCGGCCCACCAGGACCCGGCCCACCACGGGGCCGTCTCCATGGCCGGCGCCCCCAGGTCGCACGGCAGCCCCGCCAGGCCGGCCGGGAGCAGTGAGGCGTCCAGGCTGCGCGGGCTCGGGGCGCCCGAGCCGGGCGTCAGGGGCAGGCTGCACGGGGGCTCCAGGCTCGAGTCCCTCCTGACCAGCTCGGGGGACCCCCAGGAGGAATGGTCCACCGCCCACGCCCCGTTCT
Source organism: Galemys pyrenaicus (assembly GCA_019455555.1). NCBI lineage: Eukaryota > Metazoa > Chordata > Mammalia > Eulipotyphla > Talpidae > Galemys > Galemys pyrenaicus. The sequence continues at coordinate 313,864 of JAGFMF010011677.1, read as the reverse complement.
GCAGGGGCTCAGCACCCCAGGCCGCCTCCTGCCCAGGAGCGCACGACCACTCGCCCCGCATCCAGGGACCCCGCTCTCCGGCGATGTCTCGCGGGCCCCACGCGGCGTCCTCCGCGGCCGGCACTTGAGCTGGGGGCGAGCCCTCCGTGCCCCCCGCGCTCCTGGGGCTGCCCCCGGAGCTGCTGTCTCCTGACACGGGGTCCCCGGCCTGGGGGTCCTGGCGCCTCATGGCCCGGGCCAGGCGGCTCAGTCTGTGCTGCAGCAGCTCCGCCTGGGCTACGAGACCCACGTGCCGCGGCCGACGGTCTCCGGGCAGCTCTTCCTGGCCCTGCAAGAGAACAGGATGCGGGTCGGGGCCGGCCGCCCACACCGCCCGCCGGGGCTCACGGCCGGTCCCGAGCACTGTGCGGCCGCCTGCCCCTCAAGTGTCAGAACTCGAGTTCTCTTCTTCTGGTTGCCCCAAAGACAGACAGGAGCCTGAAGCTGCACCGAGAAGGCGCCGGTGGCGAGAGCAGAGTGGCACGGGCTGGGGCCGACACGCAGACCGTGGCCGGCCTGGAGCTCCACGTCGGAGACAGGCCGCAGTGCGGCGACACGAGGAAGCTGGCCACGCCCGCCCTCCCGGCTCTCCCCACCCTGCGCCGCCGGAGGGACGGGACAGCGGCGGGGCTGACTCCAGCAGCCCAGCTCTTCTCACCTCGGGAGAAGGCAGCGTCAGCAGAGCGACCAGAGCGTGGCCAGGAGGCCAAAGACGCACACGCCCCGGCCCGGCAGAGGCCACAGCAAGCCAGGAGCAGCCCACACGCAAACCCTGGCGGAGCGGCCTCCGCAGCCGCCCCCGGGGGACCACGAGCCCCGCGCTGGCCGCGGGGACGTCCGAGGAGAAGCAAGCGGCTCGTTCGCGGGAGGCGGCCGCCAAGAGAAGCCCTGCGCAGAGGCAGCGCGCAGCGCCAGACAGACACGCGGACCCGGCGGCAGCCGCGGACGGTGCAGCGGGCAACGAGACACGCAGGCGGCGGCACGGACACCAACGGACTCGCACCGGGCCTGGGCCGGCGGAGCGCTAGAGGAGTGACGGGCGCCGCCCGGGCCGCCACGGGGAGGCGGCCGAGACCCCGGTCCGGGCTCTGTGAGGCGGCAGGTGCGCGACTCAGCACCCTGGCGTCTCGGGAACAGAAAACCCTGAGAAAACCAGCAGCTGGGGGCGGCCCCGGCGGTCGGGCTGGTGAGGGGCCGGGCCTGCCGTCGCCCACGACCGCGCTGCCCGAGGCCCGAGGCCCCAGCCGGCCAGCGCTCCGGCACCGCAGGCAGCGGCCACTGGCCCCTGCTGGAGCCCGTCCCCTGCAGGCCCTCCCCGGAGGCCGCGGCCAGGCCGCGAGGTCAGAGCCCGAGCCCATCTGGACCGAGAGCCCAGTGCCCGGGTCGGGGGTGCCGAGCGGCCTGCCTGGGCTGCCGGGCGCGCACGCAGTGGCCGGTGGGGGCAGGCGCAGGGGCCGGAGACGCGTAGCCTGCCAGGCAGCGCTGCGTGTCACCGCGGCGGAGCGGGGGCTGTCCCCTCCGCCCCTGCGCCTGCGGCCGGGGCCGCTTGAGGCGAGACCACGCTGGGCCCGGGCCGGGCGCTCTGTGACGTCAGAAGCAAGGGTGGGGCAACGCCCATGTCAGCGCCAGGGAGCCCCAGCCGCAGCGCGGGGTCCAGCGTCACCTGGGCCCACAGGCCGGGCCCTCCAGCCGGGCGGGAGCCGCTGCCCGCGCCCTCAGGGGGGCGCCCCCACGTGGGGCCGGCACAGGAAGGCAGGGGCCCGCCAGCGCCAAGCGCGCTGGGACGGCCACGCCAGCGGGGCTCAGCCAAAGCCACCCACCGGCCTCCGCGGCCCAGGCCCCGCCCCTGCGCCCCTGCGCCCCGGCAGGCGCTGGGCAGAAGGCCGCTGGCTCCCGGCCCCACCCCGATGGCGCAGAGCTGGGCCGACGCTGGGAGCCGCGGGGCGCGAGCAGCGGTCTGCACCGAGCGCAGGACGGCCCCGCGGGGGACGACGCCCCTTGCAGGTGGCAGCGGCGCCGTCCCCAGGAGCTCCCGGGTGCGTGGAGACCGCCGGCTGGGGGAACGCGCAGCAAGCCGAGGTGCGTGGGCCCGCGCCCCTCCGGCGGCGGGGGCTGGCTCAGGGCTGGGGCTCCGGCGCGGTGAGACCGCGGGCAGCTCGCAGACGGGTACCTGGGCGCGGCCCTCGGTTCCTGCGGGCGTCGGGCTCCTCAGCGGCAGCAGCTCGGCCTCCAGCTGCCACTCGCAGGTGCCGAGACTGGCATCGCCGGGCAGCCCCCGGGCACTGGCTGGCTGCGGAGCACACCCCGCCGGGCCCTGCAGGAGCAGAGAGCAGCGTGTCCATGGGATGGCCCCAGAGGCGCCTCCGGCCAGCCCACGAGGCCCCACGGCGCTGGAAGCTGCTCGGAGCCGACCGTGGGGCATGGCAGGCGTCGGGCCCACCACCGCGGACGGCCCGAGGCCCGTGCACAGCGGCCAGGGTCCCGGTGTGGGCAGCGCCTCAGGAGCCTCGATCCCCACGGGGAGCCTCATCGGCACGGGCCCGCCGAGGCCCCACCCCAAGTGCCGGCCGCCGGGGCTCTGCGCCCCTTGGGCCGCTGCTGGTGGCCTCTGCAGCAGACAGAGGGTCCTGGCTCGGGAGGAAGAGGCCCCACCGCCCCTAGAGCCGATGCCCCCCGCTCACCAGGTCCACGCGCGCCTGCAGAGGCCCACCCGCCCAGCCCCGATCGCGCAGCCGGCTGCAGCCCGCGGGGGAGAGGCCCACCTGGACATCGCCCCCGGGGGGCGTCTCGCTGGCCCCAGGGCCCCGGCCAGGCCCACGCTGGCACCGCAGGACGCGCTGGCTCAGCACCTGCAGCTGGCGGCTGAGGCGGGCGCAGTGCACCCGCAGCCGCTGCAGCTCGGGGGCCTCCTCCGGCGGCTGCTGCGCCATCGCCAGGCGGAGGCGGCCCACGGCCGAGGAGATGGCCTCCAGCTGCCCCGCGTGGGCCGCCCCGCGCCTGCTCAGAGCGGCGATCTGCGAGTCCCTTTGTGCGACTGTCGCTTCCTTGGCTCTGAGGGCGGCCTCGAGCTCTCGGAGCTGGGCGGCCAGGCCCTGGGCCTCGGCCTCCCTGCGCGCGGCGCTCTGCTCCAGCTCGGCCAGCCGCTGCGCCGCTGCCTCCTCGGCCGCCCGCAGGCGCTGCCGCAGGGCCTCCAGGGCCTGGCCGTGTCCCTGCTCCCGCTCGGCCAGCAGCCGGCCCAGGGCCTCCTTGGCGGCCAGCGCTGCCTGGAGCTCGCCGTCCAGCTCCCGCTGCAGGCTCTCGGGGGGGCTGCTGGCCGAGTGTCCCTCAGGCGCGCCCAGCGCCAGCTCCCGCTGCAGCCGCCCGATGACCTCGTGGAGCTGCTCGACTTCCTGGGCGCGGTCCCGCTGCAGCCGCGCCTGGTTCTCCCGCAGGCTCTCGACGGTGGCCCTGAGCTCCTCGACGTCGGCGCTCCGGCGGCCCCCGGCCTGGACGCGCATTTCAGGACGGTCAGCGTGCGGCCCCAGGACGGCTTTCCGCCCAGAGCCGCGTGGGTGCTTCTCGCGAGAGTTTTGTGACAGAGCCAGACAGCGGCTCCTCTAGTCCCGACACTTGCTAGGAAACAGAACGGCAGACAGCCGGTCGCGCGCCGCAGCGTCAGCAGCGGTGTGCTGCGGGGCGGCCGCTGCCCGAGGGGCCGTGCTGGGCCCAGCCGGTGGGACAGTGGCCCCCGCGTCCCAAACGCTACGCCACGGACTTGGCCGGAGAGCCACGTGGCCCTGACGGGAAGTTTGGCTTCAGTTATTTACTGCGTAGCGCGAGAGAACACGCCTTCCCAGGAAGAAAAGCGGACTCACGAAGAGCATACCCTGCCCGGTCTAGAACAGAAAACTCAAGCACCTGAAGGGGCCCCTGCAGTGAGCAGTTGAGTCTCAGGGCTGCGAAGCTCTCGGCCTGAGTCCATGCCGGCCAGGGAGTGACCCCAGCTGCAGCAGACCCCTCAGCAGTGTGTTTCAGTGGGTCCACCTGCCCCGCTCCCCACTCTCTCACCCCCCGCACCTCTGGCCTGCACCCCGACTCCTGTATGCATAAATATCTAAGTCTTTAAAAAAACGTTCATTTTGCCAAAAGTCCAGGCAGCAGCCTGTCACTCACGCCCCAGCCTGTCACGGACACAGGCCGTCGCCCCGGGGCCGGGCCAGCTCAGCGCAGGCCCACCGAGCGCGCGGGCAGCACGGCGCAGCAGGCCAGGCGCTCAGCTCGGCCGGGGGCCCGCTCCCAGGCCCAGCCCACGGCCGCTCACGCCCCGGGTGCCTCCTGCTGCTGCAGAAACTGCTGCAGACAGGCAACAGGGCAGCCTCCCCGGCCCGCCCCACCCGCCGTCAGCCTCTCCCAGGCCCCGGTACGGCCGCCTCGGGGCTCGCAGCAGACGCCAGCCGTGCGGCCTCAGGCCAGTGAGCGCCCCTCCTGCCGAGGCCCCCAGGCCCCCAGGCCAGGCCCGAGCCTCGACGACTCTGAGGACCGGCACCTGGCTGCCCCGCTGCCCACTGCTGCCCGCCCGCGCCAAAGCGCAAAGCGCAACGGCCGGCCACAGGAAACGCAGCACGGGCCTGCCCACCCTGCCCGGAGCGGGCGCGCGCCAGGAAGGGGCCGGTGCCCAGGCGGCTCGCCTGCCAGCGAGGGCCCTCCCTCCTCGGCGAGGCCAGGGGGCGCCCGGCCTGGACTCTGCCCCGCCCGCCGGCTGCTCACCTGCGGGGAAGCTGGCGCTGCCCGGGGCCCTGCGCCCGGCAGAGCGCCCAGACAGAGGGCTTCCTCGTCCTCCCGCACCACGCGCCCCTGCGCGGCCTCGAGCTGCGCTCCCAGGTCCAGAATCTCTCGCTAAAGAAGAGGAAGCGTGAGAGCCTGCCGCAGCCGACCGCCCGGCGCCGCGGGTCTGCCCCGGAGGTTCGGAGCACGCAGCGCCGCCCCGCCCGGAGCGCCCGGCCCCCGGCAGCCCCAGCGCGGGCAGCACACGCCCACCTCGCTCTCCCGCTGCACGGCCTCCAGCTGGGCCTCCGGGCCCTCGGGAGGCGCCGGGCCCCTGCTGGCGTCTGGCGGGGACGGCAGGGCGGGCGCCAGCAGCCCGTCTCTGCGCTGCTCCTGCAGAGCCTCCTGCCCCTGTGGTACGGAAGGGGGGCTGCAGGCAGCGCGCCGGGGCCGGGGTCCACGCAGGGCCTCCGCTCCTCGGACCGCCAGAGGAGCCCCCCGAGTCGCCCAGTGCGCCAGGGCCCCCAGCACGCGGCGGGGCACAGACCAGCCCCAGGCCACCAGCAGTTCTTAAAAAGCAGAAAGAATTCACCGGGACAGGGCGGCGGGTGACCAGACAGCCGCGCAGACACACGAGGCCCTCAGGACGCGGGCGGGTGTGTGCAGTGGCCACACCCTCGGGGCTGCTGTGTGGGGCGCCGCCGACCTCGGAGGGGAGGGCGCCCCACACTGCAGCCAGCAGGGCCCGCAGCTGTGCAGGGAGGGCGGGTGCGCAGCCTGGTTGGAGCGCCCCCAGAGCTGAGCCTGGCCCGGCCTCAGGAGGACAGTGCAAGGCAGCTGGAGGCGATCCCGCCTCGCCTGCGCGATATGCCCTGAACCAGAGGGCCAGGCCGCCCGGGGCTGGAGGGGCGCCCCTCCCCTGGGCTCCGTGAGCCCCGCCCTGACCCCCTGAAGCAGGGTCTGGGGCGTCCACCCCGGAGGGGCCCCCACGTCAGGCGGCAGAGGCAGCGCCCGGAGGGGTGGCTGTGGCCAGCGCTGACCTGCCACAGCCCCCGCGGGGCCGCCCGCCGCGCCTCCAGCTCCTCCTGCAGCCGGGCCAGGGCCGCCCTGCTGTGGGCGTCAGCAGCCTCCAGACGCCGGATCTCCTCCTGCTGGGCGCGCGCCCGCTGCTCAGCCAGCGCCACCTGCAGAGCCAGCTCGCTGAGGCCGTCGCTCTTCTCCCGCAGCTCCTCCCGCAGCAGCTCCACCTGCGCAGCGGCGGCGGCATGGGGAGCTGCCTCGCCTCCAGGCCCGGCCGAGTCCTGCCTGGGCGCCGCTCCCGGGGCGCCAGGGGCGCGGCCAGGCCCTGCTGAAGGCTCACCGTTGATGCAGGGGCACCCCTCAGGTCGGGCACAGCAACGACCCTCCCCGGGGCCGGGAGGGTGGGACCCTGGCCCCGCCCGGCCCTCCCACCCCTGCCCCGGCACAAGCCCAGCCCTCTGGCCCTGCGAGCCGGCCGGGCTTCAGCGGGTGGGACCGGAGCCCGGGCCATAGAAGCGCCGCCGTTCTAAACGCAGCCGCGCGAGGACACGCGAAGCAGCTCTAGCAACACTCGGACGGGAGAGGCCGCAGCGGGCAGCGTGAGGGCCCGCACTGGACTTACCTCCTCGTCCCGCGGCGGCTGCTGTCCGCGCACATGGAAGGCAAAGGGCGCGGATGAGCGGCAGCCGCGGAACGGGCAGCCCCGCCGCCCGCCTGGGGCCCGCGCACCTCGGGGTCTGGGGTGTCCGGGGGCGGCGGCCGGGCCGCCAGGCGGAGCCGCTCCTCCAGCCGCCGAATCTCCTGCTGGAACTCCTCCCGTTCCTGCTCGCGCTCCGCGGCCTGCTCCTGAGGGCCCAGCAGCGCCTCAGGGCCCGTGTGGGTGGGGCGCCCCAGGCGGGAGGGTCGTGACAGGGGACGGAGGCCGCAGCAGCCCCTGCAGCGCCCACCCACAGGCGCCCGCGGGGGCCCACACCGGAGTCCATGAGGCCACGCTCAGGCCCCGGGCAGAGCACGCCGGCGCAGGCTTACGTCCATGAACTGCCGCTGGCCGCGCAGGTGCTTGTCCAGCGACGCCAGCTGCTGCCGCAGGGCAGGCAACTCCTCAGCCTCCCGGGCGCGGGCCTGCTGCTGGGCCAGCTGCTCCTCCAGCTCCGACTCCAGCACCTGCATCTGGGACCTCAGCGCCGAGTGGTCCTTCTCGGCCTGCCGCCTGGTCTCGGCCTGCTCCCGGGTCAGACGCTGCACCTCCCTCTGCAGAGCTGGGGTACGGGGCAGACAGGAGGGCACTCCTGGGGTGCACGGCTGACAAGAGGGCACCCTTGGGGCACAGGGCAGACAGGAGGGTGCCCCTGGGGTGCATGGCAGACAGGCGGGCGCCCCTGGGGTGCAGGGCTTGGGTGTGAGCGCCCGCAGGTCTCACGCTTGCCACCACACCCTGCTCCCAGCGAGGCCCAGGCGGACGCACTGGCTGGTCCCGCCCACTAGACCACAGGCCAGCACGGCCACCCTCCGCTAGGCTGGGGGCAGCTATCTTTAAAGCACTAGAGAGTTTCAAACGAGAACTCAAAAGCCGCCCAGGGTGTGAACAGCGCCTGGGACTGAGGTGGCATCGCAGCAGGCAACGAGGAGGGGAGGGCGGTTCTGTCCTCGTGCTGCACCCACGGCAGCCGTGGGTGGACACGAGTCACCGCCATTTCCACCAGAGCCGGTGCCGCTCCCCGGCTGCTCAAGGAGGGCCACTCACCCTCCCGTGGGCGACAGCACAAACCGCAGCCCCGAGGGAGGAGCGGCACGAGAGGAAGGGCGCACGGGCACCGCCAGCCCTCAGCAAGCCAGGCCAAGCGACCGCTGACCGGCCGAGGCCGCAGCGCGAGCAGTGCCTGCACGCTGAGGGCAGCCGAGGCGGCCCGGCCCTGGAGGCCGGCGCACGCACCCTCCAAAGCCAAGCCTCGGCGCTGAGTGCGCTGACATCTCACCCCCGACCTCCAACCCGGCCTGTCGGCGGAGGCTGCCCGTCGTGCCCAGCGGGAGCGGGTGTGCTGAAGGCCAGTGGGGACGGGCAGGGGCCGGCGGGGTGCCGTGAGCCAAGGCCCTTGGGACGACGCGTCTGCCCCGGGAGGCAGGGCCGTCTCCCGCGTGGGCACGGAGGCTGCCGCGCCCCCAGAGCTCCAACGCACTCTCCACCGAGCAGCCCGCACACGGGGCGTCCGGCGGCGTCCCCGCGCCACAGGCCCAGCCAGGGCGGTGGTGCGGGCTGGGTGCTGGGGCCAGGGCGCGGAGCCTGTGTGGCAGCAGGCCGTCAGAAAGGGGTCCTGGGCCCCCCCCGCAAGGACCCGAAGCCGTGGCTCCGGCCCAGGCCCCAGCTGGGCACAGCCCCCCACGCACCGGCTGCCAGGTGGGCGCCAGGACTCGGAGCCAGGAGCACGGACCGCGGCGTCGCCCCAGGCCAGGAAGCACCCACAGCCAGAGGCGGGGCACAGCTGAGCGCCCCAGGGCGCCGGAATATCCCGGGAGCCCCAAGGCTCACGAGAGCCCAGGCTGAGGGCTGCCCAGGGCGCCCGGGCTCCGCCCGTCCCCAGGGAGACGCACTCTCCGCCCGGCCCCCGCGCCCAGCCCCGGGCCTCACTGGCTTCTGTGAGCTGCAGCTCCGCCTGCCGCTGCGCCGCCTGCCCCAGCTGCTGCCGCAGCCGCTCCAGCTCCAGAGCCAGGCCCTGCTCCGAGGCCTCCTTGCGGCCCAGTGCCGCCTGCAGGCCGCGCTGCTCCTCCTTGAAGCCCTCGATGATGCCTGGGGGCAGGGGACGGGCTGCAGGACCCGAGAGGCCGGAGGCCGGCGCCCGGGACCCAAGCCGGGGAAGGGTCTGGCCCCGGCCCCCAGCCCCCGAGGGCCCGGCCGCCGCGCCCTCACCCTCCGCCTTGTGCAGCTCCAGCGCCAGCCGCGCCCGCTCGGCCGCCTCGGCGTCCAGCCGCTCGAGCAGCTCCCCGCGCTGCCGCGCCGTCTCCGTGCTCTTGCAGCCGAGCGCCTGCTCCAGCCGGCCGTGCATCTGCCGCGCCTCCTCCAGCTGTGGAGGCAGTGCAGGGACTGGCCCGTGCCCCAGGGCACGTCCCGAGCCGCACGCGCACGCGCGCGGGGGCGGGGCCGCGCTCAGCCCACAGGCCCTGCGGGCGGGCGCACCTGCCTGCTGGAGTCCAGGGCCATCTCCAGGAGGCTGTCCACCGCCAGGCCCAAGCTCTGGTAGAGCGCCCTGACCGGCTGCTCGCAGCCCAGCGTGCTCTCGGGGCTCAGGAGGAAGCTGTCACGGATGTGGCTGCTCAGCTCGGCCTCCGGACACTCCTCCGCGCGCCCAGGCAGCGTCCTGTCCAGCTCCAGCAGGGTGGCCTCGACTCCCGGCCACGGCTCGTCCAGCTCTGGCCCTGCAAGGCGCAGTGCGGAGCTGCACCAGCCGCCCAGGCCCACCGGTCCCACGGGCAGCGGGCCGCGGCTCACCTGCACACGAGGCCTCCCCCCCAGGCCGCGCGGCGAGCGGGCCCTCAGCATCCAGGCACAGCCCCACGCGCGCGCCGATGCGGGTCCTCAGGGCGGCCGCGGCCGTCAGCGTCTCTCCGAACACGCTCAGCAGCCTCCGCAGGGCGCCGCGGAGGGCCTGCCTGCACAGGCCGGGGTCAGAGGTCGGGGTCAGGTGGGCAGCCCTGCTACGGCGGCCTCTCGAGCCCTCCCGTAAGGCGGCCGACCCAGCGCTGCGCCCCGGGGGACGCAGGCACAGAGCAGATCCTACGCGCGGCCACTGCCACAACATAGCACTGCCACGGCGGCCAGTGCCGCCCCCCCCCCCCCCCCGCCGCAGCAGGGCGNGCCACGGCGGCCCGGGCCGCCCCCCCCCCCCCCCGGCCGCAGCAGGGCGAGGGCTAGGGTTGGCGTGGGTGGCGGGGCGGGCCCCCGGGGTGGGCCGGGACCCACCTCTCGCCGTGCGCCTGGCCCAGGTCGGCCCGCAGCAGGCACAGCAGATGCGCTCCCTCCTGGTTCTCCCGGTCCCGGCGCTGCTGCAGCGTCTCCAGCTCGGCACGCCCGGCCTCGGCCTCCGCCCGCAGTGCATGCACCTGCTCCTCCAGCTGTGGGCGGGCAGACGGAGGGTCCGGCGTCCAGGCGTCTCCGTGAGGCGCTCACCCTCCGCGGAGAAGGCCCCACACAGCCGGCCAGCGGCCTGGGAGGCCGGCGCCCAGCCCAGCCGCCCCCCGCGGCCACGGCGCCACGGCGGTGCCGGGAGCACAGGGCACCAGCAGGCTGGCGGCGGGCAGGACGGCGCAGGCCGGCTCGCGGCGGGGGCCCCGCAGCCCTGGCAGCGGCCGCCATCGGCAGCGGCGGGGGCAGGGAGGGCCGGCCCAGACGCCGGAGCCCAGGCTGGGAGGGCCCACGGGGGCGGCCAGCACCACGCACCTGGTGCAGGCGGCTGAGCCCCTTCCGGAGCTGTGGCGTCAGGGTTGTGTGTTCCTCGCGGCCGCCAGGCCCCTCCAGTCCGGGCCGCGTGGCTTCCTGTCCTCTCCCAGGTCCTCCCTGCACAGGAAGTGCCTCAGCGAGACGTCCTTGGGCCGCAGAGCCCGTGCTCAGCGCGGCTGCGTTGGCCCCGGAGCGGCCCCAGAGAGCAGGCCCAGGCCTCAGGAGCACATCTGCCCGGGCACGAGGCCGGGGTGGGCCCTGGCGGTCAGGCCTCCGACCGCCTCACTCCTGGAGGGCTGCGTCGGCACAACCCAGGACAGGGGCCCGGGACCCGGGGCTGGGGGGCAGTTGGGGTGTGGCCGGGCCTGTGAAGACCGGGCACCCCGTTCCCGAGACCCGAGAAGGGGCAGCGAGACAGAGGCCGGCCATCGGCACGCAGGGCCCCCGGACGGCCCACTGGGGCTGACGCCATTCTGACGCTGGCCTGTGGGCGGGGCCCCTCCACAGCGGCCCCTGCAGCCCCTGCGGGGGTCGTGCAGGCCGGCACCAGGGCCAGGGCCGGACCCCTCCTGCCCGAGACGCCGTCCAGCCTGGCTGAGGCGGGAACTGCACCACATGGCTCGGTAACACACACGCCACAGAAGGCCCACAGCACCTCAGGAAGGCGTCCCCCGTGCACGTCCCGACCGTCTGGAGGGGTGCTGTGGGCGAGACGGCCAGCGGGAACAGCGCAGTCGGGTTGCCCTGCCTCACCGCCCTCACCCCCAGCAGAAGGGCCGGGAGGCGGGGCGGGGCGGGCGCCCAGGCCAGCTCAGCGGCGCGTCCAGGACACCCGCTCTGCGGACAGGTGCAGCGTGTTTGTGGCCGGACGAGCCTGCTCACGGGGTGGGGACAGCCTGTCCCTGCTATTTTAGGGACGGTGACCTGGCGCCGGGACAGCCCCGAGGCGTCCACGGCCTGTGCAGGGCGGCCCTGGTGTGCACTGGCCAGCGGGCCTGAGTGACAGGGCGTCGGGCCAGGGCCATGGGGCTGAGCGGCCAGCGCAGGCGCAAGTGGCCGCAGCACAGCCGGGCCTGGGCTGCCCAGAGTCCGTCGGCGCTGACACGCAAGCCGGACGGGTGGAGACTCATCCCGGGGGACAGTCCTTCGTGCTGCCGTCCTCTCCGCGAAAGGCCACAGTGGACGGGCGAGGGGACAGCGAGAGGCTGTGGGGGCACTGCGTGGGGCGGGGGGGCCGCCAGACCCTGCGCGGTGCCGAGTTCGCCCCGGCTGGAGCTGCGAGGTCCGGGGAGGCCGGAGCTGGGGCTGCCTGGACACGGCTGGAGGCACAGGCCAGGCGGCCCGGCCTCTGCCCCGCGCTCACGGGGACGGGCTCACGGCCCTCTCCAGAGACCCCTGGGCCCGCCTCGGCCACACGACAGGGGCTGCACCCACGGAGGGGCCCGTGGCGACGAGCATGCGGCCGACCCTGGGCCCGCGGCTCCTGGGCCCCATCCCGGGCCCTCCCGCGGCAGCCTGACCGGGCGGTGCATCCGTGTGGCCAGCGTGGACGCAGGGGCGGGGCCTGCGGCGGCCTCCGCGCCGTGAGGCCCCAGGACAGCAGCAGGCAGAGCCCGAGGCCGCGGGCGGCTCACCTGGGGGTCCGCGGCCGGGGGGGCGGTGGGCGGCGGGCTCTCCGGGGCCCGTGGCATCACGGCCGGCCGGGCGGGGCCCCCCGCGGGCGCCTGCGCCTCCAGGCCGGCGTGCAGCAGCGCCAGGGCCCGCCGGCGCTCGTCCCGTGCAGCCTGCAGCTCGGCCCCCCGCAGGCCAGCGTCCCGCTCCGCGGAGGACTCCTCAGCGGCCCCTGCGCGCTCATCCAGAAGCCTGAGGAAGACCACGGCACCGTGAGCGCCCAGGGCCTCGGGAGCCGAGCACCGCGTCCCGGCCCCGCCCCAGGAGGGCTGGTGTGAGGGCAGCCGCCCGGCAGGGGCGTGACTGCAGCAAAGCTCCCGAGTCCACCTGGGCCCGGCACACCGGAGTGGGCACCCAGAGCGCACCCACCTGTCCCGGGCCGGCGGCAGCACGCAGTCTTCCTCCTCCTCCGGGCAGCGCGCGGGCAGCTCCCAGCCCCCGCCCGGCTCCCGGCCGCAGCAGCCGGCCTCCTCCCCCGGGAGTGCTTGCTCCAGCTGCCGCAGGCGGCCCTGCTGCTCTGCCAGGGAGGCCTCCAGCGCCAGGATCTGCGCGGCCTGCTGAGCCAGAAGCTGCCGCAGCCGCGCCTCGCGGAGCTCTGACGCGCCGGCGGCCGGCGGCTCCCCGGGGCCTGGGCACGCGCTCAGCTCCAGCGGCGCAGGCGCCCACGTGCCTCCCGCGCTCCGCTGCAGGGCCTCGCCGGGGGCGCCCCACTCCGCTGCTGGTCCTCCTGGGCCCCGTCCCGCGGCGTGAACCTGCGCCCCGGCCCCCTTCGGCTCTTCCCAGCGCTCCCCGGCCAAGTCGCGGTCCGCCTGCGGGAAACGGCGCCCGTCCGTGAGGCGCGGCGGCGCGTGGCCGCCCGGTGCCCGGCTCTGCGGGCACACGCGGGGCAGCGCGGTGTGCTCAGCGCGGGGGACGGCGGCCGCAGCAGGCCGCACGCTTGCTCCGCGAAGCACACCCAGACGCCGCCCGGAGGTCGGAGAGCAGGCGGCGACCCACACGCACAGGCACCTGGCCGCGGCCTGCACCGAGCGAGGCCAGCGCGGGGGAGGGCCAGGCGGGCCGGCGGTGGGCGCCGCGCCGAGGAGACCAGAGCACAGAGGGGCGAGCGCCGCGAGCAGCACGGGCAGCCACGCCCCAGCCCCGCGTCTGCATCGCAGCAGGACCTGGCGCTTGCACGGGCCGGCGAGCACAGGGCGGCTCCGAGGGGCCTTGCACAGAGGGGCGTCTGAGAGCTGAAACGGGCCCCGCGCAGGGCCAAGTCTCAGCTCAGCTGCCGGCCTGAGTCCGACCCCGGCCAGGGAGGGGCCACAGGGCAGCAGGCTCTCCGGCCTGCCGCTGCCCCCTCAGCAGCAGGTTTCAGGGATCCGCCTGCTCTGCTCCCCGCTGCCTCTGGTGGACCCTCTCACCCCCACACCTCTGGCCTGTACCCCCTCTACGTGAAAGTAAAGACAAAGTCTTAAAAAGCAAATTAGAAAACTGAAGTAGACAAACAGCCTCGTCTCTGAAAAAGGAGAGATCTAGAAACGATGAAACAGTGTAAGAACGACACGGCGTGCGAGGCAGAGCCAAGACTGTCCTCCAAAACGCAGGCCTGACCCAAAGGTGCTCTGGGAGGGTGGTGCGGGATGGGGAAGGGGCAGGGCCGCGGGCCAGCGCCGACGGTGACGGACGAGGGGGAAGACGGGGCAGCAGCTGAGACGTGGGGCTGGAGGACACACGGGCCCCGCAGGCATGCCTCCCGGCAGCGGACAGCCACAGCTGACCCCTAGGGGCACCAGCTGGCACGGCGGCCCAGCGCCCCTCGGTCCCAGCCCCCTCACACCGACCGTCGCGAGACCCCAAAGGAGTGAGAAAGCCCCGCGGAACAGCGGACCCGGCCAAGCCCCAGGCGGGACCAGCGCCACAACCCCCCGACCAGAAACACCGGCACTCGCCCGCAGCTGTGGCCGCACCAGCCCGGGACACGGGTGGACACGCCTGGCGGGTACAGCGGCGGGAGGCCCACTCACGCGCTCCGCGGGCTCCCTCTGGCGGCTCTCCTGCAGCGGCTCCTCCCGCAGGCCCCCGCTCTCCACCCGCGAGAGGCCGAGCTCCGCTTCCAGTCCTGCCTGCCGAGGCCACGGCTGCACCCGGCGCTCCTCTGTGGGCGTCTCCGCCATCTCTGGGGCCACCCAGGCACGCTCTGTGAGGACCAGGCACGGGACAGTCAGCGCCACGGACCCGCAGCTCCGGCGGCAGCCCCAAGCAGACGCGACGCCACGTGGAGCCGTGGCGCCAGCAGGTGCGGTGGGCCCAGCGCGGATGCCCCGGGTGGCCCCCGGCACCCACAGGGCCAGCACCCAGAGGGCCGCTCTGCCCAGGCACCCTCCGCCCCCGTGCCGCCAGCCCGCAGCAGCAGCAGCAGGCACCCACCAGGACTGGGCCCAGGGACAGCCGGCTCCTGCTGCACCGCATCGAGGGGGGACGCCAGCGCCGCCGGTGGGCACGGGGGGCTGCCAGGCTGCACGAGCCCCTGGGCCAGGCTCTCCTGCGGGAGACAGAGCGCGGCCTGCCCCTGCCCGCCCGCCCATGCCTCTGCCCGCCCGCCCGCCCCTCCCACGGCCCGCCAGGCGCTCACCCGCACAGCTGCCCATCCCAGCCTCTGGCGCCGAGGGCAGGGCTGACCAGCTCCGTGAGGAGCTGACCCAGGACCTGTTTCTGCTGAGGGTCTGGTCCTGGGCCGAGCTACGTGAGGCCTGCCCACGAGGCCCCATCCCGCCCGTCAGGCAGCGGCACGAGCTCCCGCAACAGGGACAGCCCCCCGCAGCTGACTCTGAGCTGCCGCACCCCCGCCTCAGAGGCTGGGGCCCCCAGGTGCCCCCAGGTGCCGTGGGCAGCGACGCGGCCTGCCCCATAGGAGCAGCCCCCGCAGGGCCCAGGTCCCCGCCGTGAGGGCTCTGGCGGGCAAGCGGGGCGGGGACTCCGCCTCCCTGTGCCCTGACGCCGCCCCGGGCGCCCACCTTGCTCAAGAGCCAGTTGCGCCGCCCTCCTCTGGACCCCCGCAAGCTCAGACCATCCCCTAAACTGAGGCCAGCAGCCAGGGGAACGGGCCAGGAGAAGCCACGGACAGCGGCCCGGGCATCCTGGCTGTGAGGCGCTGGCGGCTGTGGAGAGCAGCCAGACCCGGGCACCCCTCTCCGGGCAGCCCCAGAGCCCAGGCCAGCGGCACCGCTGCGGGCGCGTGTGGAGCAGGAGCTGCCGCGCGAGGCTCGGGTCTTACGAGGCGCGAGGGCGGCTTGGGCCGCAGGTCCAGCTGCTCGGGGCCGCCGGTGCTGGGTACGTCCTGGAGCTGCTCCCTGGAGGGCGAGAGGGCGTCAGCCGGCACCCGCGGGCCCCAGGCGGAGCCATGCCAGCCCAGACCGAGCAGCAGCCTGCACAGAGCGGGCGTCGCCCCACCTGGCCCGTACCCGACTCCCCCGGGCGGGGGCCCAGCGCATCCTGTGTGCTCTTGCGGCCGCCCAGGAGAGCCCCTCAGGTCTTCCTGGCCGCTCCGCTCTGCCGCCCCCAGCTCCTCCTCCACCAGGACCCCCGGCCGCTCCAGCTCTGCCGTGGACTCGGGGTGTGGCTGCTGCTGCCGCTGCCTGTCGTGGCCACGTTCCAGGGGCTGCAGCTCCTCCACACGCAGGCGGTGCTCGGCCTGCAGCTCCTCCACCTGCTGGCGGTGCTCGGCCTGCAGCTCCTCCACCTGCTGGCGGTGCTCGGCCTGCAGCTCCTCCACCTGCTGGCGGTGCTCGGCCTGCAGCTCCTCCACGCGCTGGCGGTGCTCGGCCTGTAGCTCCTCCACGCGCTGGTGGTGCTCGGCCTGTAGCTCCTCCACGCGCTGGTGGTGCTCGGCCTGCAGGTCGGCCCGCAGCCCCCGCAGCTGGTCCTCCTGCTGCGCCTGCAGCATCTGGAGGGCGCCTGGGAGGCAAACAGCGGTTGGAACCTTCCAGGCCACCCAGCGCCCCGGGGCCCAGGCCAGGCCTCCCGCAGGCTGGAAGGCAGACTCAGATTGCGACCACCCTGGAGATGACGACTTGGGACAGGAAATGCAAAGACCGTCCGAGAAACAAAGGTCTCTGGAGAAGACACCCACGGACGCAGACCTGCGCCAGCGGGAGGCCGTGCCGCCCAGAGCGCGCTGACCAGCCCTGGAGACACGCCGACGGCGCAGCACTCACTCTCGGCCTGCGTCTTCGCCTGCAGGGCCCGCTCCAGCTGGGCACTCTGCTCCGCGGCCCCCGCCCTCAGCTGCTCCTGCAGGCACTGCAACTCCGCCTGGTGCTGCGCAGCCAGCTCCCGGCGCAGGCTCTCCAGGCACGAGTCCCTCTCCGAAGCCCAGGCCTGCCTCGGGACAGCCCGCAAGGGCACCGCACTGAGGGCCGCCCGGCCTGGCCGCACAGAGCAGAGTGCGCCAGCACCACGCCACCCGGGACCCGGCAGGCACCCCCAGGCCGGGACAGCCCCAGGCCGGCAGAGCAGCCCCCACCCCACCACAAGCCTCTGACACCGGACCGAGCATGGGGGAGGTACCTCCGTCCTGCGGGAGTTCTTCTCCACTTCCGCCTGCAGCCGCTCCTTCAGCTCAGCTGAGCAAAGACATACAGCCCCCCAGGCTTCCCCGTCAACCAGCGGGATGCAAGGCTTGCCCCCTGCCCCCCGCCCCCCGGCAGCCCCTGCACCCCGGGACAGCAGGAGGGAACCAACTCCCACAGCCCTGAAGCCTCAGTCCCCGTACCCCTCCCCCAGGGCTGTGGGACGGGGGAGAAGAGGGGAGACAGCGGCCCAGGGGCCCCACCTGCAGCTCTGAGCCCCAGGGGCGGAGGGGAAGCTGGGGAGGCCGCTGCCCAGGGCCAGGCACGGAAGGGCCAGACACAGGCCACAGACGCCTGCCCTGGGCACGGGCCAGCGGGGACGGGGTGCCCCCGGCAGCAGGGCCCACCTGCCTCCCGGCCCCAGCGCTGCGCCAGCTCCTCCTGCTGCCGTGCGTGCTGCTCCCGGGCCAGCGCCAGCTCCCGCCGCAGGGCAGCCTGCGCCAGCGCCAGCTCCTGGGCGTGCCGGCCGTTGAGCGTGGTCCGCAGCTCCAGCAGGGCCGCCTCCTTCTCGCGCCGCAGCGTGGCCTGCGCCAGCTCCAGCCGGGCGGCATGCGAGTCGTGCAGGCTCAGGCGCAGCGCCTCCAGCTCCAGGGCCGGCGGGGGCTGCGGCGGAAGCCACGCTGTGCGCGCCGGCCAGCCGGCGGCCCCCATGCGCGGCCACCGCCACCCCGCCCCCCGCCCACGCCGCCCGTCCACGCGCCACGCGGGACCTCCTGCAGCCAGCAGATGCGCTCCTGGACGCCGGCCCCACAGAGGCGACGGCCGCGTGACGGCCCTGCCGGCCCCGAGGCGCAGCGACAGTCAGCAGGCCGCCCGCTCGGCCCGGGCAGAGGGGCCGAAGGGCCGAGGGCGCAGGCCTGGCAGAGGAGCCGTGCTGTCCCCACGAGGCGCCCAGCAGGAAGCACGCTCGGGCCAGGGCCCAGCGGCACCCAGCGCAAGGGAAAAGGTGACAGGGACGCCGCCGGACAGGTGGGGGCGCAGGCGGGGAGGGCCTGGCAGAGCAGGGAGGAGGGGCGGCAGCACACCCCCAGGGCAGGACACAGCAGGCACAGCCGAGCACACAGAGCCCGGCTGCCCCGGGGCCGTGCTGGAGGGCAGTGGCCCAGACCGCGGGCACCAGCACCACGGCCACACCCACGTCTGGCCGCTTGCAGGCCCACCCAGCCACGGCCCCAGCATCCTGGCCCCTCGGCCTGGCGCGGTCCCGGCATCCCGGCGAGCATCACCTGGGTCTGCAGCTGCTCCAGCTGGGGCCCCGGCTGCTGCCCACCACGCTGGCCTTCCTGCTGGCCCCCGGGCTCCGCAGGCTCAGGCTCCCAGGCGCGTTCCTGGGGGCACCAGAGCAGCGTGTCGAAGGCCGGCCTGAGCCAGTGCCGCCAGGCACCCGGGAGCCGCAGACCCTTAGGAGCAGCTTCAACCTGCCGCCCGCCTGCCCGCCCGCCCAGTGGAGGCCACAGCGCAGCTGCAGGCCGGACACTGCAGGGCTGCATCCTGGGCTGCAGGAAGCGACCTCCTCTCTCCAGCACTGGGGGCCGAGCAGAGGCCAGCGGGCGGGCAGCAGTGTGGGCCCCCGCTCTCTCGGGTCCCCACGGGAACATTAACACCTCCGGGGGGTCCCCAGCCGCCCCCAGCGCTCAGTGTCTGGCTTGGGCCCCGGCAGCGAGGCGTCTTCCGGCCTGTGTCCCTCACGGCGCTCCAGCTAAGGGTGGGCACAGAGGCGCTGAGAGCCAGGTGCCCAGGCGCCCGGCCGCCCCGCCCCAGAGCCAGCCGGGAACGCAGGTGGCAGGGCCACTCCCCTGAAGCCTCGCTCAGGCCTGGCGCCCACTCCGAGCTCCTTGCCAGCGCCACGTCCAGCGCCACACGCGCTCCAAGGTCTGAGCCCTACGCCGGCCAGTCCGCCCACCTCCGAGACCTCCTGTCCGGACAGGCGTCTGTCCCCCAGTAACGAGCGGCACCGAGCGTTTTCCTTCCTTTCTGCGAGTCAACTAGCGCCTGACTTCGAGTTTCCCACGTGAGCTGCCCCGACCTCTGAGCCCCAAGCCATAGCAACTTGGGCTTCCGACCTGCCGTGGGGCCTCGTGTCTCTGGGGCAGCACAGAGCCACGGGAGGACTGACAGCCACGGGGCGATCCTCGGCAGCGGGGGCTCAGGACGAGACCCCAAGCCAAGCGGCTGCACGTTTCATCTGCAGCCGCCGGCTGGCGCCAAAAGTCTGAGGAAGGGGCTGGCCTGCGCCCGCCGAGCACCACGACCCCACCCAGCAAGAAAGACCTTCTGACTCGGTGCCCTGCAGACTAAGTCTGTCACAGAGTTTCCACCCAGTTGCTACACTGTGGCTTCAGGTTCTGCTCCATCTGCTGGTCCTTGAGTCTTGAAACAGTAGCCACAAAGCATCCCCGCCAGCCAGGGTCCGCCATGCCCGGCAGGGACAGGGAGGAACCACAGGGCCCAGCAGCCCTCTCCCGCCTCCCCGCTGCGCCCCTCAGCAGCGTGTTCCAGTGGATCCTCCTGTCCTGCTCCCCGCTCTGTCTCGAGTGAGTCCTCTCATCTCCACACCTCTGGCCTGCACCCCAGCTCTTTTCCACAAAATAAAAAAAAACATTAAAAAGCGTCACGCTGTCAAGGGCCCTCTGAGGAACAGCTGCCCTGTGGGCCGACGGCTCTATGTGGCGACGGAGACCCGCAGAATGCACCCCGAGTGCACAGGCCCGGACAGCGGGCCCCGCCCCAGCAGTGGCGCCAGGAGAGTGCTCAGCAGCCCCGCGCCCGGCAAGGAGGGCTGAGGGCCCACGACACCGCCTGTGAACGGGCAGGCCCAGGAGGCAGGCCGCCCAGCACAGCCCCTGGAGCACCTGGCTCCACGCTGCCCAGCCCTGCCCCATGCGGCTAGGCCTGAACCAGGACCCCCGCGGCTGGGGCCCAGGGGAAGGGCGGAGCAGGACCACCCAGCGGGGCGGCCTGCTCAGAGGTACAGCGGCCCCGGGACCAAGCCTCCAGTGAGGGGGAAATCACCAGCTTACGGAACTATAAACCAAGGTCCAGCAGGACGACGCGGAGCGAAGGGGTAGTGGATGGGCACAGGCAGGACCAGGCAGCCGCCACCCACGTGGGCAGCACCCCCCAGGATGCGCCCGCTGCCCCTTCCCACCGGGCGAGGGGGGCTGAGAGGAGCTGAAGGCCAAGCAGCACCCGCGGCCGCGCCCCCAGGTCGCGGTGGGGACAGAGACCCGCCTCTACCTGAGCGGCCCCCGGGGCCCCGGGCGCGTCACCGGCGGCCCCCGCTAGCGGGCTCTCCTCCGGGACAGGCGCAGGGACAGCCGCGCCCGTCCTCGCCGCCGCCGCTTTCTTCGCACACGCACCGTGGCCTTTGGTCCTCCTCTGCCGGAAGTGAGCAAGCTGCGCAGGAAGGTGGAGAGGTAGTACAGGCCCAGGTAGGCCAGGAAGGCATAGCAGAGCCACAGGGCCAGCAGGCCGGCGGGGGGCATGGGGCCGCCCTCCGGCTCGCAGCCCCCTGGACGCCCCGGGGACCAGCCCGCACACCGCTGCTCCGCGGCGGCCTTAAGGAAGAGGCATTTTCGAGGCTCCTCACATCCACCCAGGGGCTGCCAGCTCAACAGAGGCCAGGGAAGGGCGGGCGCGAGGCGAAGGCTTCATCCGCCCTTCCCGCCCCGGCCTGACAGGGACACTACCGGCGAGGTTCTGAGACGAGGCCCAGAAATAGCAAAAAATTAATGAAGCCGGGTCAGCCCAACACCCTCTGTCTCGGAATCAGCTGCTCCAGTTTCCATGACACAGCTCCCCACAGCCCCAGGGACCCCAGGATTGGGCGCCGCCCGCGGCCGGCCTGCAGCCCCGTGCCTCAGGGGTGCCTGGGCCATCAGGCCTTCAAGAGGCACACGTGACAGCAAAGGGCGCGTCCTGTGGGCTCAGAAACTGACGCGAGGCCGGGGCACCCCCTGGGCTCTGCTTCGCGGCCTGCTGCGCCCACCTGGCCGGCCAGCCCCTCTGCGTGGCAGCCTCCTCTCTGGCTGGTACTCCCCAAGGAGATTGTTCTGCTGCCCCCTGGGCGGGCTGCCGCCGCCCCTCCCATGCCAAGGCAGGCCCGGGACGCCCTGGGCACAGCAGGCCGCTGCCCCTGCCTGTCACCGCCTGACCCCGCCGCTCCCGCTGTGCTCGGAAAGTCTAGGGGCTCTGGAAGCGGGCGCGGGCTGCTCCCCGGGACAGGCGCCAGGGCAGAGCTGACCTGGCCCTGGGCTCCACTCCTGCCGCGGGTGTGACCGCCCTCCCCGGCGCAGGTGCTCCCCACCCCAGAGGGAAGGCCCACTGGCCATCGGAGCCCCACACCCCGCACTGGGCGCCCCGCGGCGTGCTTGTGCGGGACTTGGGAGGAGGCCGCGGGCCACGCGGGCTGTGGGCACCCACGGAGCGTGCAGGAGCACACCGGGGGCACGCACTCTCCTGCACCATCTGGACCCAGAGGGGACTGGCGGCCACAAAGGCCGTGGGAGGTGGAGGGAGGCGGCCGGCAGCCACCGGGGCGGTGTGCACTTTAAGACTGCTAACTCCAGGGAAGCGGGTGGGGGCAGACACGGGTCCCGGAGAACTAGGTCTCGACGTCCGGGCCACCAAGGGCTCGAGGGCGCGGGGCCGCAGCACGCGGGCCGCGGGGCGCGAGGCGCGCAGGCGCAGGAGGGGCGCAGGGGCCCTGGCGCCGGAGCCCGCCCAGCCGCGCCCGCCCCTCCTGCCCCGACGCGCACGCGCCGCCCTGTCCAGCCCCGCCCCGCGCGCCCCTGCCGCTGATTGGCGGCGGCGGCGGCGGGGGCGGTCCCTGGCGGAGGCGGCGGATTCAAGATGGCGGCGGCCGGGAGCGGGTTCCCGCCGGGTCGGCGGCAAGGGCGAGCCGGCGCCCGGCCGCGCGCGCTCCGGGCCCGGGCGGCGGCGGGCACAGAGCCCGCCTGCGGCGGGCTGCGGACGGCAGGCGGCGGCGGCGCTGCTGTTACCTTGGCTCTCCCGGCCTCCACCTTCCTCCGCCGCTGCTCCTGCTCGTCCTCTTCCATCGCCCTCCGGGTTCCGCGCGGGCGCCCGGGAGGTGACGGGGCCGACGCGACGCCGCCCGCGCTCTGTTTACCCTCCCGCCCCCGGCCCGGGTTCGCCCTCCCCCCACAGACAACTGTCACGCCGACGTGCGCTGCCCCGCCCCGCCCCGCTGCCGCCGCCAATCAGACCTGGCCCCGCCCCGCGCACGCGCGCTCGGGGCAGCGGCCTCCGATTGGCGCGGCCGGGGGCGGGTCCTGGGAGCGGGCCGGGGCGGCCGGTTTAAAAGGGCCGCGCTGTAGCCGGGCGCGCGGGTCCGCCGGGGCGCCGGCCCGCGCGGGGAGGCTCTGGCTCCTCTCTGGCTTAGGTCCGGAGTCTGAGAGGTGCCCGGGCGTGCACGCGCCCTCAGCACTCGCAGGGCCCATGACGGCGCTCACGCGACAGCGAGCCCGGGCCGTCAGGCGCCGCGCGCGCCCCGGAGCGCCGCCCCCAGCAGCAGGCCTGGGCTCCCGGAGGCTGGGTTCCGGCTCCGAAGGAGACCTTGGCGGGAGGAACCGCTGGCACCGGGGCGGGGGCCTCGTCCATGGTGACGAGCAACAAAGTGTCCAGGCGCAGACCGCCGTCACAGGCCCCTGGGGAGCGCCTGAACCGCCCTCGCACCTCCAAGGCCTAGCGCCTAGGCCAAACCCTCCTGGCCGCCCTGCCCCGCTGCTGCTGCTGCGCCCGGAGTTGCCCCTCTGGCAGGCAAGAGCAGGCTCGGGCTGGCTGCTCCTGGCCCAGCCCTGCTGCCCGTACTGGTGGGACCATTGTCAGTCTCACCGGCCCCACAGGCACCCTTGGGGCACAGGGGCACCCACTGAGGGCCCCTGGGAGTCCCGCCCCAGGACCCTCCGGGTGAGGGTCCTGGGCCTCTCACTGGCTCCTTGGTGCCAGCACCACCTCCTAAACTCTGCTTGGAGGGGCGCCCCGGCTCTGTCTTCCTGGGGTCCATCTTTGACCCCTGGCTGGGAAAGTCTCTAGCCAGGCCAGGGACCTGCTGGCCTCCTAGAGGCAGGAATGGATGGGGCGGTATATTGAGGACCAGGGGACCCTCCCAGGACCTGCCCCGTCCAGGGCCCAGGAGCGAGCCCCACCTGACCGCATGGGGCCCGGCAGTGTTTACTGGTCACCTCGCTCGGCCATGGGCAGCCTGGGTAGGACTCTCAGGGAACCAGGCAACCTGGCGCCTCCCTGTGACCGCACCCTGGCAACGGGCAATGCCCAGCCCTTGCTCCGGACGCGCTGCCGTCCAGCAGATGAGGACGAGCACCGTGTGCTCTCCCGGCCACAAAGGCAGGTCTCCTGGCGGTGTCCTGAGCCCGCGGGGGGCCGTGACGCCAGGTGGCGGCCGCTGGCCGAGCAGGGCATCCCCACAGAGCCCCGCGCGCCCACCCTATGCTGCCAGGGATGCTGGACGCGGCCATGGCCGACCAGATGGCTCGCCTGGCCCTGCAGCTTCTGGAGAAGGTGAGGCAGGCCAGGGCCGGTGACCCCCGGTGCTGTCCGACGGCGTCTCCACGGAGGAGGAGGCCCCTGGTTTCCTCCTCTGTGTTTACAGCAGACCAAGGTCCATTCCCACACCAGGCTCCCTCTCCAGGAGGGGCCACCTCAAGTTTACTGAAAATGGGTGGGGGTGGGGCTGGGGGTGTGGATCAGTCCTCGCGCCTGTCCCTTCCCTCGGTGTCCCACACCTAGCTGCCCTCAGCACCCCCAGTCTGGACGGCCCACGGCCCCCGGGAGAAGCCGACAGGAGCCACCGAGGGCAGGCCCAGACCGTGGCAGCTCAGCGGGCCGGTCCTGGTGGCCACCTGCCTGGGTCCCACTTTTCAGAAAGCTGCATGAGGGTGTATGAGACCCAACATCAGGGTCATGCCAGAAGCACGACCCCCAAGGAACGGATGGGCTGGCTGCCCTGCCATCCCCTGGGTCCCTGAGTCACCTGGCCAGGCAGTCCCCAAGAGCCTGCCCACGTCCCTGACACGCCCTCCTCACAGAAGCTGGAGCAGGAACGTGAGGAGATGGAAGGGGATTCTGAAGACCCCCACCTCCGGCCAGGTGAGAGCAGCTGCTTAGAGGCGGCGCAGGCACGGTCCCGCCTCACCCAGGCCCCCATGCCCCCTAAGAGCTTCCTCGTGCTCGGGTGCAAAGGCCGTTGTCTCCCCTCACGTGTGCGCCCATGCAGGGCCTCGCTGGGCACGCCCTCGCGCTGGCTCCCCAGCCTGCAGCCGCGGGGCGCGCTCCCGCCCTCCTGGCGACGAGGAAGCAGAGGCACAGAGGTAGACAACTGGCCCCAGTTGCGGTGTCCACGCCAGTCAGAGCCCACGGCCCTGAGTTTGCTCTGGGTGGGGCGTAGGGCTCACCTCATCCCATCCTCCCTGGCCTGAGTGTCCTCGGGGCCCAGGCCAGACACCCCGTCCGGCTGCCCCTGACCTGCGGTCGGGGCTGGACATCTGGATAAGCATGAGGGAGACTCCTGGAGCCTGCTGCATCCTGGCCGGGGCCTCCAGGCACTGCCTGAGGTGGCAGCAGAGCTGGTTCCATGTCCAGGCAGGAGAGCCGAAGCGGCCGCACGGCCAGGGAGGCAGGCGGGAGCAGAGCCCGTGGCCCGGGGAATGGGACTCGCGGCCCCAGAGGACGGGCCACGCTGGGCTTTCTCTGGGGAGGGGCTGAGAGGCCAGAGCCCCAGGGCCCGCCAGCCCCTGCAGAGGCTGCCCTTGAGGGAGACCCACCCTCAGACAGGCATGGACTCCAGCTGCCGCAGATGGCACCCGAGCTAGGTTGGGGAGAGGCCAGAGTGGGCGGGAGCCCAGCCTCTGCGTCGGGGGCCATCTGGCCCGTCCCACAGGCAGAGTCCACAGTGCGCCCTCCATTCCTGCTGGGACAAACCCCAATCCTGGCCCCCCCAGGCCCAGCACCCCCCTCTGGCCCCGGCATTCCTGGGGAGCTGAGCTGGGGCGCACAGGCCTGGCGTGGGTGGGGCGGGACCTTCCGGAAGGGCCTGTCCTGAAGCCCTGGCACTCACAACTCGCCCAGGCACCTCCGAGGAGGCTGGTCCAGACGGGGCCCTGTGGAGCGCCCTGAGGAGGAGGAGAGAGCTGCTGCGCAGGCTCAGGGTAGGCCTCGCGGGCCCTGCCGTGTCGGGGGCTGGGCCCTGCCCCGTGGGCCGTGCTGGGCTGAGGTCGGCTGGGGCCAAGGGGCCACGGTGCAGGGGCCAGACTGTGGGTCCCCACGAGGCCGGGCTGTGTCCCCTGAACCTGCACAGCGGGAGCACGGCTGCGGCCTGCATGGGGCCGTGACGCTAGCAGGGGGCGCCGCCGCCAGGGACACCCTGGCATTCCAGTGTTGCTCTTGCGGCCTGGGGCTTTGCGCGGCCCTGTTCCTGTGCCCTGGGGCGGGGGGCAGGAGGGGAGCCAAGCCCGCCCCCTGATGCGTAGCCCTGACATGGCGACAGCACCCTCTGCTCGGCCCACCCTGCAGGAGCAGCACCTGCTGGACGAGCGTCCAGAGGGCCCCGCCCGTAGTGGGCCCAACAGAGGGGCCCGTGGGTCGGCCCCGCCCCCCGAGCTGCCCCCTGCGGCCAGCTATGCCGCCACCTCCCCACCCCCGCCGGCCCTGGAGCCTCCAAGGATCGTCCAGCACCTGGTAAGCCCCTGGGGGATCCAGGGCAGAATCGGGTGGGCAGGGTGTGCCCACAGGCACCCTCCAGCAGTCAGGGCCCCCACCCTGGGACCCAGACTGGATGAGGGGCCGGAGGGGCCCCGTTGGCGGCTGCCTTTCCTGTGGCCAGGGCACTGCCGGGGCTGGCGTGGCCATGGCCTGGGGCCGGGCTGGGCAGGGCCGCCTGCCCCCTGTGGAGACAGCTGGGGCCAGCCCGGCAGTGGCCTCGGCAAGGAGACGGGCTGGGCGCACGCTGGAGGCCTGAGCCTGTGCAAGTGGGACGGTCTGCTCGGAGGCGTCATCTAGACCAGGGGACGCGAGGCCCCTTCTGCACAGGAGGTGGCGGTGGCAGGCGGGAGGCAGGAGGCCGTCCAGCCCTGAGCCTTGGCCCAGCACTCTGGCCCGAGCCCGGGTGGGCCGCTCCGCCCTCTTGGGCAAGGGCTGTGTTGGACGGCAGTGGGGGGCCAGGCGCCCGCACGGCGAGGCCGGGCAGCTGGGGTGACCGGGCGGGGGCTGAGCCGGGCAGGACAGGTGTGGGGCTGTGCCGTTGACCGGGAGCACGGCCCCGCAGGCTGGCCTGGAAGGCGTGGCACCTCGGGAGGAAGCAGGGGAGGAGGCTGGAGGAGGAAAGAGGCCACAGCGCGGCGCGGAGGGACCGCGGCGCCCAGCCCCGGCAGCTGGTCTGTGCTGGCGCCTCTGGGCGCCTGAACCATCTGGGAAGCGGGCGTGGGGTGTGGCTCCAGGAGGCCCACGTGCACACGCTCACCGCCGGCCGCCCGCCGACGCCGAGGCACCCAGGGCGGGCTGGCGAGCACAGCCCCAGAGGCGGACCCTGGTCCGGGGCCACGCCGGCGCCGTCTCCGCGTGCCCACAGTTTAGACTGCTGCAGCATCCTCTCAGTGTGGGGCCTCCAAGAGGCGTCTGCTCAGACGGCACCGTCGTGAGATGCAGGTCTGGGCTCGCGGGTCCATCTCAGGTGACCTGGCTTGCCGCAGGTCTGTCGGGCCGAGGTGGTGCCGGCAGTGGCGGCCGGTCCACCCGCCAAGGCGAGGACGTGCCGGGGGGGGAGGCCCGCAAGGCTGCCTCACACTGGTGCCCGGCCCCAGTCCATTCCTCATGGGCCGGAAGCCCAAGGGGCAGCAGCCAGGCCCGCTCCCGGTCAGGGGCGCCCCAGGGGTAGGGCCGTCTGCTGCGCGGCCAGGGGCGTGCCGCCGCTCACGGACACCAGCCCGCCAGGTTGGGGCCGCCGTTCTGGCCTCACTCAGCCCTCACAGGGCCTCGTGGGCCCTGCCCTCACAGTCGCACCAAAGCCCCCACCCACTCGTGGGTGGCCTGCTGAGCCTGTGACAGGCGGCACCCTAAGTGGGACCTGTACTCCTGCCTCTGTCTGTCCGGCCCCTACTTGACCTCCGAGCTGCCTTTTGATGTCCCCTGGGTGGAGGGGTAGGTGGTTGATGGGTGCGGGTGGCGGTGGGCAGGCGGGGTGGTGGCCACGGGGCCCTGGACGAGCTGCTCAGAGAAGGGTGAGTGGGCACTGGGTGGGTGGGAGCCGGCCGGGGGCCTGGGCCCTCTCCAGGCCCGCCAGTGAGGTTCGCCGGCCCTCCTAGGTGCCCCCCGCTCCTGCCACCATCATCCAGCAGCTCCCTCAGCAGCCGCTGCTCGCACAGCTGCCCCCGCCGCCCGCTGCGCCCACTCCGAGGTCGGGAAGCATTAAGGAAGGTAAGTGGGCAGGTGACCCCGAGCGGGAGCAGAAGGGGGCACAGAGACAGCCCTGCAGGGCAGCGGCCCGCTTGGGGCGCTCCTGGCCCCACGGCTCCTGCGGCAGCGGCCGGGGAGCTCTGGCGCTGAGAGACCCGGAGGGGGCGGAGGGCCGGGCTGACTTCACGCAGAGAGGGCTGTGAGTCTGAGGGGCGGGCAGGGCCGCCCGCCCGCCAGCGTGGCCAGAGTGTCCGGGCGCTTGGGAGCGCGGTAGCCGGTCTCCTCGGACACACCTCGCGGGGTCCTCAGCCGAAGCCGCAGGGCTGCTCGGAGGGAGCCCTGGCGCAGCCCTCCGCCGGCTTGCTCAGGTCGCTTTCAGCCCTGTCCCTACGCGCAGCTGCAGGCCGGCTTTCGGCACGCCTAACGCCGGCGTTTTCTGGATTCTTGCAAAATGAGCTCATCGCGTCTCTGCTGCTTTCACTCCGCAGGCCGTGGCCGTGGTCACTCTTGTTGGCGCGCCCGCGGGCGCTGTGATGCGCGCGTCCCCCTGCCCCTCTACCCCCGCCCCCCGCTGTTCCAGGGGGTGCGCAGCGTCTCCGGCCCGCCGGAGCTGTCGGGGAGACAGGCTCGTGCTGGGCGCCCCCACCCTGGCCTGGCCCCTCTGCCAGCACAGCGCGTGGGTGCGAGCCGTCCTCGCGCTGAGCGGCCCACAGACTGACCACGGGCGCACCCCCGGCGGCAATGAGGCGGCCGCGCGCCCCTGCACCTGCACCTGCCACTCTGCGCGCGCCCGCCCCGCTTACAGGCGCTGTATCCACTAAGAGAAAAGGGCAATTCGCAGAGGTGGGAAAGGAAATGCTCGGTAGCCGGCTACTTAGAAGCAGGTTTAGACTCCTCCTCCGCCTGTGCCCCGCCCCGCGGCTGGCGCTCGGCCCCGCCCCCGGGCTCCGGGCGGTGGGAGAGGGGGCCGCCCTCGCACCCCCGGGAGCCGTGGCTGCCTCCGCCAAACCAGGGTTGGGCCCAGCTATCAGAGGGCAACAGGGGCGCCGCCCCAGACTTGGGGTCCTGCGGCGGGAGTTTGCCTTGTGCGGGTGGGGTGGTCGGGCGGTGTCCAGTAGGCACTCAGAGTTCGACTTGGCAAGTGGGGTGAGCTGGGTCCCTTTCTGGGTGCCAGGTGGGCGCGAGGACAGGGCGCCCCCACCCCGGGGCGCCACTGGACATGCCCTCCCTCGAACAGCTCAAGCTGTCTGCATGTCCAGCAAGAGGTGCAGAGATGGGTGTGGCCTTAGCGTTGGCCCTGGGTCAGCCTCAGCCTCCAGGTCTCGCCTCCCCCTACGGGGTTGCCCGTGAGTCTAGGCCCCACCGGAGAATCCAGGCTGAGCTCACCTCAGACCCTGCCCACCTGCCAGGCCCTTCCCACTCGGCCCACTGGGCGACCTCCTCTGGGGCCACGTGCAGCCTGTGGGCTGGAGGCGCCCAGCAGAGGGCGACGCTGGCCAGCCTGGGCGAGCGGCCCTCTGGGTTTACAGAAGTCCCAGGTCTCAGGCCACACCTGCGCCCGTGGGCGAGGCCGTGGGCCGGCACCTGCCCCACACAGCCCCGCCTCTGCTGGCAGAGATGGTGGAGATGATGCTGATGCAGAATGCGCAGATGCACCAGGTCTTCATGCACAACCTGATGCTCAGGGTGCTGCCCCCGCCCGTGCTCGGCCCCTGGGGGGGCACCCAGGCCTCCCCCTTCCGCCCGCAGGTGAGCTCAGCGGGGCCCAGGCATGGGGTGGGGGGACCCCAGTCAGACCCGAGGCCCGGGGCTGCTCTCCTGCAAGCGTGCCTGCGGAGCTGAAAGGCACACCATGGCCCAGGCGCCGGCGCCCCAGTGGACTGTGCAGCTCAGGGCCAGACAGCTGTCCCCTCGGGCTCTGATCCTGCCCTGGTGAGAGCTCAGTGCAGGGAGGGGCTCCCACTGAGCAGCCTGGGCTGTGTGCAGGACGCCCGGCAGGCACCTCCCGTCGCCCTGCGTGCCGAGAGGCCCAGGCGGTCTGCAGTGCACCACCACCACCACTACGCGCCCCCGGCCCCGCTGCAGGCCAGCCCCGCGCCAGGCGCCCCGCTGGGCTACCCTGCGTGGGCCCCCGCGCTCTCCGCCACCCTCCCGCTGGCCGCCGGCTGCCTGCCCGCTGTGCACCATGTGGCCGGCCCCGCCACAGCTGCCCTCGGCACGTGAGTCCAGGCCCAGCTGGTTCCTGGGGCTCCCGGGTGGGACCCCAGAGCTCAGGCGCCCTCCCTGGCCTAGGCTGAGAAGCCAGTGGATGCTGGAGAGGGCCGGCCAGTTCCCAGAGGGAGGGCCCACGCCCATGGCTGGGCCGTGTCCCCTTGCTGTGGGGTGGCCCTGGGAGGCCCAGCAGAGCCCCAACGCAGGACACACCTGCCCACCCGAGACTCCTCTCCCCTCAGGGCGGTGGACGGCACCCTGCCCACTGCGGCTCCAGGCCTGTGAGCCCAGGACAGACAGGTGAGAAGCCAGTGGGGCTGGGCGGGCCGAGGCACCAGGGAGGGGCTCCTGCTTTTGTGGGGCTTCTCACCCACACCCCCAACCTCCTTTCCCTGTCACCTGCTGTTTCAGCGCCACCCACGTGTGCCCGCCCTGCCGCCCTCGCGCCTCGGCCCCGCGGTGCCTGCAGCGCATCGGAGGAGGCCCACCCCGCCTCCTGGGGGCTGGGAAGAGGGCGCTCGAGGGGCGGGCGCCACGCGGGCAGCGCCCAGGGCGGAGGGCACCAGGCGGGGTGCCCACGACGCCTGCTCACCGGCCGCAGAAATTAAAGCCCTGGCCAGTCCTGTTTCCGCATCATCTTTCTTTAACGTGACTGTTCTCCTTCTCTCGACGGGACTAGTTCAATTGAGAGCAGACGCCCCACGGTCATCCCTGGGTGGCCGGGCCCGGGGTGCTCCTTGGGGCCCCTGGGAGCTGCACCCACGTGTTGGGCGGCAGAGACCTGGGTGGCGCCCCAGGGTGCCCGGAGGCCTGCGTGTGGGAGGAGCAGTGGCAGCGGCTCCGGCCTCGGGGCTGGCGTTAAGCTGGGCAGGCCGGGCAGGAGTCTGCAGACAGGGCGGGGCACAGACGTGCAGACGGATGCAGGGCAGCGAGGGGCACGGCTGCGGCCTCAGCCACGCCTGTGCCCTGACGAGGACTCAGGCCCAGCACGTGAGCAAACGCTCCCGTTGGGAGTCCCAGGTGGGAGACAGAACACGGTCACCTGGGGCCCGGCACCCCCAGCATCAGCCTCGCCCTGTTTCTCCTAAGGGAGCAAGGGAGGGCGACAGGCCCAGGCCATGGGCAGCAGGAGGCTGCAGAGACTGCCTGAGAGAGCCTCTCTGCCAGCATGAGGCGGAAGGGCCCACCCTACCCCACTTCCGCCTCCGGAACTTCCAGGAACAGTCAGTCCCGCCTGGGTTGGCCCGATGGCCAGACCAGCGTGGCCGCCCAGAGCCGTCAGAAGAGGCCCCTGCTCAGGGGCTGCAGCCAGGTGCCCGTGCGCCGGCCCAGCTCCTCCAGCACCTGCTTCTCCTTCTGCAGCATCTGGAAGACAGAAGCGGAGCCCGCAGTGTCACCCCCGGGGTGTCTCGCTCAGCTAACCTGGCTGGGCCGCCCTCAGGCTGTGTGGGGCAGCAGTGGTGCTGACTGTGGGGCGGGCTCTGTGCCCCTGCCCCACACGGAGCCAGGGCGGGGCGCTGTGGGGCAGCCGGGGGCCAGGACCGAGGTCTCAGCAGGAGTGGGCAGCCCACCTGCACGGGAGCAAGAACAGCTGGAGGAGGCTGGCTGGGGGGGTGTGGGAGCTGGAGGCAGAGGCCCACGTGACCGGCAGGGGGCGAGCTGGGGGAGGCCAAGCTCCAGGCACCTGTGTCTTATCAGCAGATTTTTATGACTCCCAGGGAGACTGTTTGATTTGAAAGGTAACCTGACTCTACTAGGCGTAAATCACCAAAAATTTTGGTGTTTGTCAACTCAGCCCTTGGGAGCTGGGGCTGCCCCCAGACGACGCCCCCAGCCTCGGGCACGCACAGCACACAGTTCTCACACACACGCCCAGGTCTCTATGGCACCGGCACACTCCAACCCTGTCCCCCACTAAAAGAATCATCACAGCGGGGGCCTCCTGGGGGTGCAGGGGCTGAGCATTGACTATGGAGCATCCGCAGCCACTGTAACCCAAGTGCATCCCCGCCAGGGAGGGAGCCCCTGGGCGCAGCAGACCCTCCTGCCTCCCCTGCCCCTTCGGCAGTGTGTCTCAGGGGATCCGCCTGTGCTGCTGCCCGCTCTGTCTCCCAGAGTCCAGTCACCCCCTCACCCCTGTGTCTCTGGCCTGAACCACCAGTCTTGTAGGCACACAGAAGACTTTTTAAAAAAAAATAGGAATCGCCACAATGTAACTCCTCTTGAGTCGGTTTTGAGCGAAGCTTCCCCTGGCCGCAGCTTCCCTCCTAACGGCAGGGGCAGAGGAGCTGCTCACGGGCTCACAGCACGACACAGCTCCCGTCTGCCCCAGCAGTGTGTCCAGCTCGGGTTGGGGGGTGGCCCTGGTGCCCCCAGGTGCGCAGAGGGAGGCCTACCTTTCGCCACTCGGCCTCTGTGCTGTGTGTGAAGCCCAGCAGGTGGCACAGCCCATGGGTGGCCGTCACCTGCAGAGCAAGCGCAGAACGGCCTCAGGACACGGGACGGGGCCTCTGGGGTGCAGACGGCCAGCGGCCTGGGCTGGGCTGGAGCGCCCAGCGTGGGGCCCACAGGGCGGGGCCAGTCCTGGCCGGCCCACTGCCCAGTCCGCTGTCCTGGAAACAGCGCCGTGGAAGCCAGGTGCTCAGCCGCCGCGGTCGGAGGGCAGGGGCTTCTGGCTGTGGCAGAAAGAGGCCCAGGCCCAACACCGAGGAGGCGGCGGCACCTCCTGCGGGTCAGAGGCAGGTGGGGCAGGCAGGCGTGGGTGTGCGGGGTTGAGCAGCGGCTACAGGCAGTGGGGCGGAGGGGCCCAGCCGCAGCGCCCATCTCTGTCCCAGCGCAAGACCTCGCCCGAGCCGGGGAGCACGCGCAGCAGGGGTGTCCGGCCCTGCAGAGCGCAGCCTCTGCCGGGGTGCGGCGAGTACCGAACCCAGGGGGTGACCCTGGGTGACTGGATGACTGGACCGCAGCAGGTGGGCCCCACGCCGGGGCAGGGGCGGAGCCTCCGCGGGGCCCACTCACCGTCAGCGCCCCGTAGAAGTCCTCGTCCTCGCCGCAATGCCGGAGCACGAACTCCACGCCCAGGACGATGTCGCCCAGGTTGTGGTCCTCCCGGCGCGCCGGCCGCGGGATTTCGCCAGCTGCCAGGTCCTGGCGGAGGAGGGACAACTTGGGGGCGGGATGGAGCCTGCGGCAGGATCCTCGGAGGCCGGTCCTGCGGCTCCAGGGCGGGTGCCCGGGGCACGGGGCGGGTGCCGCGGGGCTGGGGCCTCCGTGCGCCCCGGGGCCCGACGTCTGCCCCGCGCCGCAGCGTAGACCGCGCCTGACCCGCGGGGCGCGCGGGGAGGGGTGCGAAGGTTGCGGGCGCGCGGGGCGAGGGCGCGGCGTGGGGGGGGAGGGCGCGGGGGCGGGCGCGGCGCGGGGGGGAGCGCGGCGCGGGGGGGGCCGGCGCGGGGGGGGNGCGCGGCGCGGGGGGGCCCGGCGCGGGGGGGCGCACCTCTAGGAACGGGAAGGCGAGCACGTCGGTGGGCAGGTCGCGCCCCCGGTAGCGCCGGTTGAGGCGCCGCATGCGCGCGTCGTCCACGCACACGAGCGCCAGGTCGAAGGCGCGCACGCCCAGCGCGGCCCGGGCGGCCTCCAGGCCGCGGCGCAGCGGCGCCCGGCGGAGCGGGACGGCGCGCTGCAGGTTCCGCAGCACCAGGGTCATGGCGGGCCGCGCGCGTGCGTGCGCGCGCCCGTCCCGGCCGGCGCGCGCGGGGGGGCGCGGCCCGGAAGTCCCGCGGGCGGCCCGGGGCGGGAGCGGAACCCGAGCGCGGCGGCGCGGCGCGCGGCGGGCCGGAGGCGGCGGACCGGAAGCGGGCGCGCCGCGTCTCCGCGCGCGGCGAGCGGCCGGTGGGTGTCGGCGGCCGGGCGCGCCGGGCGGGGCCGCCGGGCTCAGGCGCGAGCCCGCGGCGGCGGGGGGCGGCGGGCGCGGCGCGGCGGGCGCGGCCGTTACATTGTAGCGCGGGCCGGGCGCCCTCGCCGCGGCCTCCGGGCCTCGGTCGCGAGCCCGGCCGACCCCGCCGGGCCGCCGGCGCGCAACAAAGTAGCGGCCGCCCGGCGCCCGCGCCGCGCTCTTGTCTTGCAGCCTCCCGAGGAGACGCCCGCGCCGCGGACCTCCGACGCCCGGCCTGGGCCTTCGCGGCGGACCGGAGATGAACCCCGCCAGCCCCTTCGGGGCGCCGCCGCCCGGCGGGTTCCCGCCCCCCGGCAGCTCCGTGGGGACGTTCCAGGCCAAGGCGCCCTTCCGCTTCGGGCAGCCGCCCCTCTTCGGGCAGAGCAGCCCGCTGCCCGCCAAGAGCGCAGGGCTTGCGCCGGCGCCCGGCTTTGCGGCGCCTTCGGGCGCGATCCCCCCGGCGCCGGCGCACACGCTGGGGTTCCCCCAAACCGCGAACGTGGGGCTCTTTTCCGGACTCGAGCATACTCCCGCCTTCGCAGCCACCTCCGGGCCTCCCGGGTCGAGCGTGCCTGCAAACCCAGGGTTTGCTTTTAAGTCGCCCAGCGTTGGGGCTTTCCAGAGTCCTTCTCCTTTTGGACCAGAAGCAGGAGAAATAGCAAACCCTAGTTTTGGGAAAACAGATTTTGGCTTTAAACCTCTGCAAAATTCAGTGTTCAGACCGATACTGGGGCCTGAGTCTGAGCCGGAGAAAACGCAGAGCCAAATTGCTTCTGGATTTTTCACGTTTTCCCACCCAAGCAGTAGCGGAACGGGGGGTCTGGCCCCATTTTCCTTTTCTCAGGTGACGAGCGCTTCAGCTACCAGTTCACACTTTACTTTTCCAAAACCGGTTGCTAGTAACACTGCGTCGCCTGTCTTCACCGCTTCTTTGTCAAGCCAAAACTCGGAAGAAGAGAAGCGAGGCCCCAAGTCGCTCTTTGGAGGCCCTGGAAGCTTTGCCAGTTTCCCCGGGTCCTCTTCGGCATCACTGGGGGAGCCCTTCCCAGGGGGCAAGCCTGGTGCCAGGCAAGGATGTGAAGAAGCTGTTCCCCAGACGGAGCCCCTCCCCAACCTCATGAAAGGCCTGAAGAGGAAGGAGGACCAGGACCGCTCCCCCAGGAGACAGGGCCACGACGCGGCGGAAGACCCGGACCCCCTGTCTCGCGGCGACCACCCTCCGGACAAGCGCCCCGTCCGCCTGAACCGGCCGCGGGGCGGCTCCTTGTTCGGCCGCACGATACAGGACGTCTTCAAGAGCAACAAGGAAGCAGGCCGTCTGGGCAGCAAGGAGTCCAAGAGGGAAACCGGCTGTTCTGAGTCTGCAGAGAGCGACCCCATGGCCGTCCTGGGAGGGAGTCCCTCTGTCCTGGCACCGTCCCGGCTTCCAGGTGTGAATAAAGAGGAAGAAACTGAAATTAGAGACAAAAAGGAAGGTGAGCGCTAGAGACGGGACGGAGACTAAGTCCAGGTCTGGAAATTTCTCCAGCACTAGCTTGACTTTCCTGGGAAGTCCCCCTAGTCCCCAGGGAGGTGGACATGCCAGCTTCACAGGGTCCCTGGAGCCTGGTCCGTGTCTTGTCCTGTCATTGGGCCCGGCAGGCCACTGCCCGAGCCCGGGCTGTGGTGCAGCCACCCTCCCCTGCCCTGCCTGTGATAAGCCTTCCCGCCTCACACTGTTACTGGTGCTTTTGCGTTTCTGTGGGAGTTGCTGGTGGAGGTCAGAGAACTTTAGAACTAGCAACAATATGACCCCGGCGCTCCCTTTCGGCTCAGTCAGCTTCCTTAGCAGCCTGCCTCCCGCTGTGAGAATCGTTACACTTACCACCTGTCTGTGCTCCGCCTCCTTCCCGCAGACTCTCTGAGGGGGACACCAGGGCGGCCGAGCAAGAGGAGTGAGAGCACAGACAGCCTCGGGGGCTTGTCTCCTGCCGAAGCCACCGCCATCCAGTGCAAGAACATCCCTGACTACCTCAACGACAGGGCCGTTCTGGAGAACCACTTCGGCAAGATCGCCAAAGTGCAGCGCATCTACACCCGGCGCAGCAAGAAGTTGGCGGTGGTGTACTTCTTTGACCACGTGAGTGCTCCCGTGAGCACCCTGGGACTGTCTGGGCCCAGCGAGGTTCAGTGGGCCCGGCCCGGAGCGGCTGCCATTGCTGGCCGGTGAGCCAGCACTGTGGGCACGAACGTGGCTGAGGTGTGCATGGCCGCTGCTCCTGGTGTCCTTGTCGGGAAGACCGTCCTGTGTCTGCAGAGCGCCAAGCCCGTTCGCGTGCTGGCCGCCCACGTCAGCTCTCGGGGTCAGCGGCCGTGCAGCTGTATGGTCACCTGCCACTGCCCAGGGTCGGCTGCATGTGTGGGGAGGGCGTCCGTCCGGCCTGCGGCACTGGGGTGTTGGAGTCACTCCGGACCGCCTGCCCGCTGCCACCGCCCTGCCCCTTTGCTCCCTTGACCACGCTTCTCTGCGAGCTGCTCCGCGTGGTCAGCGTCCCTTGCCAGCACCCGAGGTGGGGGCCTGTGACGGGTGCTTCCGGGGTGCTGGTCCCTTCCTGCCGAGAGGACATTCTGATTCAGCGACGTAAATCGCGTTCTTGGTGCGTGACCGTGGCCGTGACTATTTCTGTGACTTTTTGTGGCCTGAGTGACGCGGGTCTGTCTTCCCTCCCCGCCGGCGGCACCTCACGCCCTCCTGGCTGTGCGCCTCCCGCACCCACCGGTCAGCACCTGTTCACCGTGGACGCGCACACTCGGGCCTGCTCCCGGCTCTTCCCGCCTGCGCCCAGGTGTGCTTGCGTGCCATCCTGTGTGGAGACGTCACGCTCGGGCCGTTGAAGCTCGATGCAGTGCCCGCCAGACCCTGAGTGCTGCTGTGTGACACGGAGGGCGCGTCGCTGAGAGCGGCCTCGGCCCGTGTCACTCAGGAGCAGGCCCCGCCGGCCGCTGTGGCTGCTCCCGCTGCCCCTCTGTGGCTCGCGGCACTGCCCACAGCGCGTGGCCACTTGCTCCTATGGTCTAGTGACCTGCAGCCCGTCTCTGGGTGTGCGGACTCTGCAGGGCCCTTGCCACAGCCAGCGCGGGTGTCCTCATGCTAAGCCAGTCGTGGTGCCCTGGGATGAGGAGTCGGTGCTCGGAGGCGGGCGGGAGGACGCGGCTGCCGTGGAGGCTGTGCCGAGGCTGGGCGGGCGCCGTCCTGTGCAGACGCTCCACCTGCGTGTGGGTTCAGTGGCGTCTCTGGCTCTCGCACCTCTCACTAGCTGTGGCCTTTGCAGGCGTCCGCGGCCCTCGCTCGGAAGAAGGGGAAAGGCTTGCACGAGGACGTGGTCATCTTCTGGCACAAGAAGAAGATCAGTGAGTTCCAGGCTCTGTGTGGTCCTTGGCGCGCTGGCCATGAGCCTGTCTGGGGAGGCAAGCTTGGTGCAGACCCGCGTGGACCTGGTTGTCCCCAACAGCCGCCAGGCCGTCGCTAGACCGCAGGGGGCCCCCAGTGACCGGCCACCCCACAGACCTCTCGCTTCTGCGTTCGCAGGTCCGAACAAGAAGTCCTTTTCTCTCAAGGAGATAAAGCCGGGTGATGGCGAGGCCAGCCAGGGCACCGAGGAGACGGCCTTCCCGCACTGCTCTCTCGGCAAGCCGGCGGCGAGGGCCACGGCGGGCGGCCTGCCGAGTAAAAGGTGCGGCCGTTGTCCTGTGCTGGCGGTCTGCAGGCCCGAGCCCCTTGCTCAAGACCGGAGAGGCGGGGAGTGGCGTTCACGGTGGGGGCGGAGCGAGGGGTGGACGGGGGGCTGGGCTCTGGGCAGGGGATTCTCCAGGGCCTGGGGTCGCCCCCGTCTCAGGCTGGGGCTGCCCAGGGAGAGCTGACCTTGTCACCAAGGAGGCCAGGTGGGCTCGCTGGCGGCCCCCGGGGCTGGGCGCGGCCATCTTCTGTGTCTGCTATCCAGCCCCTTTTGTGGCAGCCCCCGGGATGCGGCGGGCTCTGGGCCTAGGTCGTGGGCTGTTTGACCTCCCGTTGACCGGCCCGTGGGGCGGCAGGTTCTGTGCCTGAGCCCTGTCCTGGGACCCTCCCTGTCCCGATGTAGGACGTGGGTGAGCGCTGGGTGCTTTGACAGCTGGGTGGGCCCAGGCAGGGGCCAGGCGGGGCCGTGAGGACGCTCTTGGGCCCCTTCCAGGCCGTTCTTTGGGTCAGTGGTGTCAGCGGTCACGTCCCCAACCTCCTGGAGGGCTGCAGCAGCCTCGGCCCTCCCAGCCTCGACTGTGACCTCCAGCAGGACTCGGCCCTGCACACCGCTGGGTCTCCGTCTTGGCCACCGTGGGGCTGGGTGGCGAGGGGGGGCCTGCAGTGGCCTCGGTGCTGTTACTCCGACATGCTCGGCCAGTCCTCGTGCCCTGCCCACACGTTACTGTTCTGCCGCCACCTCCCTCGCACTGCTGGCTCTCCTCTCCTGCCTGTGCAGGCGCAGGCTCGCGGGGCCACCGGGGTGGGCGGGGGGACGCATGGCGTTTCGTGCGCCCCCACGGTGGGCCTTGCCAGCTGAGTGCCGTGTCTCAGGGACAGGAGGCAGCAGGTGCACGGTCCCTGCGCGTCAGCAGACGTGTGCCGTTTCTGCGGCGAGGATGTGCCCTGCGAGCGGGAGGCGCGGCAGGTCTGGGTGGCCCTCGGAGCTCGCCACCGTGGGGCAGGCTCGAGCCGCTCGTGCCTGCCAGTCAGTGATCCGGGGTCGCTTGGCCATGGCCATGACCGCTGCCCATGGTGGGCCTAGCCCTACTCCATCTCTTTGCAGCTCTCCCGTGAAGAAGCCGGGTCTCCTCAAGTTTGAGGGGGACCCTTTCGACTCGGGCTCTGAGGGCCCCGAGGGCCTCGGGCCTTGCGTGTCGTCTCTCAGCGCCCTGATAGGCACCGTGGCTGAGACGTCCGAGGAGAAGTACCGCTTGCTTGACCAGAGGGACCGGGTCATGCGCCAAGGTATGGTGCGGCCGGTGGGGCCGGCCGGGGGTGGTCTTCGAGGGCAGACACGGCCTCCGGGGCCACGCCCACCGGGTTGCTGCAGGCAGGCGTCTCGGCATGGGGAGCAGAGACGCTGGACGGGAGGGGTGCAGGCGGCTGCCGCAGGGAAGCCGGGAGTGGGGAGAAGCCCCAGGGTGGCCAGGGGACACCGGGGCTGTGCTGCCCATTTCTCACCGTGGCGCTCGCGGGGCCTGCACCGAAGCAGCAGAGGACCTGCTGGCCGTGTGGACGCACGAGCACTGGGGCGGGCCCTGGGCACGGTGGCGGGCCCGCTGGTGGGCTCCCCGGAGCAGAGACGCGAGTCCGAGTGGCGAAGTGGCCGCGTCCCCCTCACTGGCAAGACGCTTGAGCAGAGCCAGTCAGGGCTTGGGCGGCCCCCACGCGCTTCCTGCTGCCCTGCTGCGGCGGGACGCAGAGAGCCCCAGAGCCGCCGGCCATGCCCTGGGCAGCCGTCCCGACGGCCCTGCAGCGAGGCCACTTGCTGCCGATCGTGCTGGCCGCCCGCCCCGCACGTCCCGCCGCCCGCTGCAGAGGGCGGGCAGCCCCAGGGAGGGACCCCGCCCCGAGTCTGCGCAGAGCCCGCCCTCACGGCCTGTCACCAGCAACTCACTGTCCCGCCAGCCGTGCGCGTGCGGAGGACCGGCCTGGACAAGGCCAGGACCGTCGTGGGGACGTGCCCGGACATGTGTCCCGAGAAGGAGCGCTACATGCGGGAGACCCGGAGCCAGCTGAGTGTCTTCGAAGTG
Source organism: Galemys pyrenaicus (assembly GCA_019455555.1). NCBI lineage: Eukaryota > Metazoa > Chordata > Mammalia > Eulipotyphla > Talpidae > Galemys > Galemys pyrenaicus. The sequence goes on along the minus strand of JAGFMF010011677.1, from coordinate 274,986 downwards.
ATCCCGGGCACTGACCAGGTCGGGCTGTCTGCGTGCGTGGGGCGCGTGGGCCGGCGGGCCTGCGTGGCGGGTTCCGGGCCGCGGGGGCCCTCGTCCAGCGCCCGCACAGCTCTGCGTGGGCCGGGCACCGTCCCTGGCCGCAGCCCTCTGCGGGCGCCTGCTGGACAGCCTGGGGCAGTCCCCAGTGTCCAGCTCGCGGGTCTGTCCGGCACCGGCTACTGCACGGAGGGCATGGCCTCTCGAGCTCTGGCCCAGGTGCCGCCCGTCACCCGGCCCTGTGCCCTCAGCTCCTGCACGCTGCGCTCTGCTGGGGCCGCCCCTTTTCCTGGCCGGTCGGAGCGCCTGTCCTGGACGGCCTAGCCGGCCCCACGTCGCCAGCCCCCAGCTGAGACGTGGCCCCCGCCCTGTGCCTCCCCCTGGGGGGAAAGCCGGCCAGCAATGCTCTCGCCCGCCCACGGTCTCCAGACGCCTCTGCCTAGGCGTGGCCACCTCTCCCTTCCCCCGCAGCCAGGACCAGTCCTCCTCTCTCTTGTAAAGAAACCTCACGCTTCTCGCCCCGTGTCAGAGCCTGCTTGGGTGCTGTGGGTGGGCCCCACCTGTACGGCCCCGGAGCCGGCTCAGCCCTGTCCCCGCCGTGCCAGGTGGACCACGCGGCAGCCGTGAAGGAGTACAGCCGCTCCTCCGCGGACCAGGAGGAGCCCCTGCCGCACGAGCTGCGGCCTGCGGCTGTGCTGAGCAGGACCATGGACCACCTGGTGACCCAGATCATGGATCAGAAGGAGGGCAGCCTGCGGGACTGGTACGACTTCGTGTGGAACCGCACGCGGGGCATCCGGAAGGTACCGCCACTTCCGCTCAGGAGTAGCCATGCGCGCAGCCTGGCCACAGCCGGTCCGCCAGAGCAGCTGCTCTGCGCCAGGTGGGGTCGAGTCCGGGCAGCGGGGATGCCCGGCCCCGTCCTCTGCGGCGCACGCAGGGTGCGTGGGGCGGGGGGGGCAGGGGAGGGACACACGGGGGGGGGGCGGGGGCGTGGCGGCGTGGCCTGCGCTCTGACCGCCCGCCGCCCGCCAGGACATCACGCAGCAGCACCTGTGTGACCCCGTGACGGTGTCCCTGATCGAGCGGTGCACGCGCTTCCACATCCACTGCGCCCACTTCATGTGCGAGGAGCCCATGTCCTCCTTCGACGCCAAGATAAACAACGAGAACATGACCAAGTGCCTGCAGAGCCTCAAGGAGATGTACCAGGACCTGCGGGGCCGCGGCGTGCTCTGCGCCGGCGAGGCCGAGTTCCAGGGCTACAACGTGCTGCTCAGCCTCAACAAGGGGGACATACTCAGGTGGGCGCGGCGGGCCCTTCACGGGGCCTGGCCGCTGTGCGCCCCGCGCCTGGCCGAGGGCTGTGCCCTCTGCCACTGCCCCCTGCCGCACAGGCCAGCCCGTGTGCTCCCTGCCCAGGCCCTGGCCCCGAGGGAGAGGAGCGGTGGAGACGGGGCTGCGGGCAGATGTGGGTGACAGCCGAGCCCGGCCAGCACACGGCCCTCCAGGGCACGCGGTGTCCTGGCCTGCTGGCCGGCGAGCAAACCAGCCACCACAGCCCATGATTTGAGGTCCCCGTGTTGGTGCTGGAGCTCCCGCACGGGCCTCCCCCAGGGCTCTCCCAGAGGGGACGTGCGGGCGGCTGAGCTATGGGTGGCCTGGCCCGGGGCCCCGCTCCCATCAGCACCCGCTCCGGAAGCGCTGACCACCCGTGCCTACAGGGAGGTGCAGCAGTTCCACCCTGCGGTCAGGAACTCGGCCGAGGTGCGCTTCGCCGTGCAGGCCTTCGCCGCGCTCAACAGCAACAACTTCGTGCGCTTCTTCAAGCTGGTCCAGTCGGCGCCGTACCTGAGCGCCTGCCTGCTGCACTGCTACTTCAACCAGGTGGGCGCCGGCCCCAGCCCGCCGGGCCCTGGGAAAGTGGGCGCCTGCCTGCGGGGGCACCGCCGCCCGGGCCGAGGACTTGGCTGCCGGTGACGGCCTCCCTTTCAGATCCGCAGGGGTGCGCTGCGGGCGCTGAGCGTGGCCTACACCGTGAGCACGCAGCGTGCGGCCGCCTTCCCCCTGGAGGGCCTGGTGCGCACGCTGCTCTTCCGGGACGGCGAGGAGGCGGCGGACTTCCTCAGCTGCCACGGCCTGTCCGTGTCCGAGGGGTGAGCGCGTGGGCGGGCCAGTCAGTGCAGGCGCTGTCCTCTGGGCCTGGAGTCAGTTTCGTGGGTGGCTGAAGAGGCCGCGGGGCCTTGCCAGCCCTTCCTGCTGACCTGTGGGGACGCTCCGACCACCGGAGCCGGGCCGCGGGGTCCCTCTCCCGCTGGGGTGCCCGGGTCGTCCCAGATGGCCCGGTGCCTGCCGCGCGGGCTGCCGCCCCTGGCCGCCCCGGAGTGCAGGCCCCGCGGGCACAGGCCTGTGTGCTCAGGTCCGCGGCCTCCGCCTGCAGCTACGTGGAGCTGAGCCGGACGGCGTTCCTGGAGCCAGAGGGGCCGTGCAGGGCCCGGAAGTCGGAGCTGATCTCCAGGAAGCTGGCGGTGTCGGTGGGGGAAATCGTGCACGGGGGACCCCTGCCCCCCGCCCCCCGCCACATGCCTGTGTGCAGCTTCAACTCCCAGAACAAGTACGTCGGGGAGAGCCTGGCCGCGGAGCTGCCCGGGGCAGCCCAGGGAGCCGGCCTGGATGCGGCAGGTGGGTGCGGCGCTGCCTGGCGAGGCCGAGGCCCCACGGGCTGGCTCTGCGCAGCATGTGGCCGCCCTCTGCTCACCGCGGCCCGGTCTCTGGCTTCCTCGCAGGTGGGGGCGGTGGGGAGACTGGCGACGAGGCGGACACGCCCCTGCCCGCACCGCAGCCCCTTCCCGCGCCCACGGCCGCCCCGCCGTCCCTCCTGCCGGCGCCCAGCCTCCTGCCGCCCCCAGAGCTGCTTCCCGCACCACCCACACCTGTGTTCACCGACGCGGTAAGGACCTTCCCGTGCCGTGCCGGCCACACACCGCTGCAGCCCTGGCTGCCTGTCGTCCAGCCCCGTCTGGCCCCAGCGAGCCCCTAGCAGCCCCCACCCGCACGCCGCCCGCCCCAGGGAGCCAGGGGCCCGCGCCAGCACCTCGCCTGCTCTGCCCCGGGGCGGTGACCGCCGGCCGCATCCAGGGAGCAGCGTCTGCCCTCCAGGGGCTCCTGCCTGTACTGCCGGGTGCGCTGGGCGCGGCTCCTCCTGTGGCTGGCAGCCTGAGCAGCGGGCAGAGGGCGGCCTGCAGGGCCCGCGGGAGCTGGGCGGGCGGCCCACCCACAGCAGGCCCTGGCGCATGGGGCCTTGCCCGAGGCAGCCCTGGTGGCCACCGCCCACAGCATGCAGGGTGCCAAGGGTCTGCCTGGGCGCAGTCTGGGGAGGCTGGTGTCCTCAGAGCCCTCCGTCCACCCGGTGTGGCGTGCTGGGCGACGGGCGCGCCTGCACCAGGCACAGGCCGCTGACCCCCCCTCAGGCCCTGGCGCAGGTGGTAGACGAGCTGATCCGGGAGGTCGTGCAGAAGGACCTGGAGGACGTGGGTGCTGCGGCGGCGGCCTTCGCGGCCACGGCCCTGGGGTGAGTGCTCCTGTCTCGGGGTCCGGCGGGCTGGCGGACGTGGCTCGCGGTCGTCTGTGCTTTGGGAGCGGCGCTGGGCGCGTCAGGGCCTGACCTGAAACTTCCCTTAAACGTGAACAAAGCTCACACTCTGGCAGGCGAGCACAGGCACCTCTGCGTTCACGCAAGGAGTGATGGCTGCGGCTGGCCTGGGTGCGGTCCGGCTGTGGGCCTCTCGGCCGGAGCCTCCTTGGGGCTCTACGGCGCCCGCGCTTTATTGCACGACGAGCTGTCCTCGGACGGGTCGGGCTGTGTTGCAGGCTCTCACCTGTAGGACTTTAACGCTTCGGGTGTTCCATCTTCTTTCAAAGCTTCGTTTTGCGTAGAGCTGGGTGCAGGTGAGAGGCGTGGGGGTCAGAGGACTCCCCAGAGACAGAGTGGGGAGCAGAACAGGCGGATCCCCGCAGCACGCCGCTGAGGGGCAGCGGGGAGACTGAGGGCTCTGCTGTGCCCTGTGGTCGTGTGGTCAGCGCCCTGGCCAGGGATGGACTCAGGCCGCAGCGGTCATGGCCTGGGCCCCAGGGAGGCCCCTCCTGGTGTTTTTAAATGGCCGCCGAGGGGCACGAACTGGTGCTGAGCGTGGTTTCTAGTTTGTGTTTCCTGGTGAGCCAGCCCGGCTGAGCACCTCTTCGTGGCCCCACCGGGCGTCGTCTTTGGAGGTGTCTACTGCGGCCCGTGCCCCGTGCTGGCGCATCTGCGGTCTCGCTGCGCCCTGGGGTGCGTGTGGGCCGCGTCGGGCGAGTCAGGCTGTCCGCTGCCACCTGGCGCCACCCACCCGGGAGGGCCTCCCTGTGTCTGCGGGCTGGGGTCAGCCCGCGGGCCCAGGCTCAGCCTGTCCTTGGTCTCTGCGTGACCGAGGCAGACTCGGCTGTCTCTGGGCGCCCGGCGTGGTCAGCACGCACCACGCCAGGCCCTGGCCGCATCTCTGCGACTGCTGGGGCGACGCACGCCCCGGGTCCAGGGGAGCGTCACGGCGGGTGCCTCTGTCCCTGCCGGTCTTCGCCTCCGCCGGGCCTCGGCCCCGGGGCTCCTCGCCTTCCAAGTGAGAGACGCCTCTGCTCCCGGCGCGTCGGTCCTCCAGCCTGGTGCGCACGCTCTGAGCGGGGTCCTTGAAGGTCTTCTGCGCCAGACCGCGTCACCGTCAGCTGGCGTAGCTGCTTCCTCCGGCCCCGCTGCCCTGGGTACATCCTCCCGCGTGTCGCAGAAGGCGGCGCGTGCGGGCGTCCGCGTCTTCCCAGGGCTCAGGGGCAGCGTCCCCGGCAGACCTGGGGTCCGTCGTGCTCTCGCGCCTGGGCTCGCCCGGTCGGGCAGGCTCCTGGTCCCGGTCCTGGTCCGTCCGAAGAGGCCGCGTCACCCCTGCCGGCTGCACGGCTGCGCGGGACGGCACCGTGGCTGCACCCCGCCTGCCGGTTGGCCACGGCACCGTCTGTCGTCGCGGGTCTGGCCGTGCCTGGGAGGGCCCGGCCGCGCCGTGTCTTCTCTCAGTGTGCCGCGCGGCTCTCGGCTTCCCGGGCAGCCCGCGTCGCTGACCCTGGGGAGGCCGCCCCGGCGTCTGTCTGGCTCCCGCGGGCAGGGCCAGCCAGTCCCGTGTGGGCAGCCCGGGTTCGGCAGCCTTCGGACGCGTGCGGCGGCCGTGCGGTCTGGCCCGGGCCTGCCGCTGCTGCCGCTGGACTGCGCTGCCGCCTCGGCTCGCGGTGCTGCCGAGAGCCGCGCAGCGCTTCTCAGTGCGCTCGGCTCTCGCCGGCCGCCGGTGACCCCGCTCTCCCCCACACAGCGTCTCCAGCGCCGCTGCGGACGAGCTGCTGGCGGCCACCACTGCGGACTTGCTGCAGCACGTCGCGGCCGAGGAGGTGGCCCGGGCGCAGGAGCGCGAGGCGGAGGCCCGGCGACGGGCCGAGGAGGAGCAGAGGTGGGGGGGTGGGGGTGGGGGTGGGGGCGGGGGTGGGAGGGCGGGCAGGGGGGCTGTGCCCGCCCTGGCCAGGGCGCCTGCTGGCCTCAGCCGGGGCGCCCCGCCCTTCGCGCTGCACCCGGGCTGGGAGCCGCCGCCCGACCCTCACCTGCTGTCCTGACCTCGGCCAGGCTGGAGGAGGAGCGGGAACGGACGCTGGCGCAGCTGAGCCAGGGCCTGGCTGCGGAGCTGACGGAGCGCGTGCTGACCGAGTGCGTGCAGGAGGCCTGCGCCCAGGAGCTGCGGTGAGCCTGGCCAGGCTGCGGGCTGTTGGGGTGGGGGCGAGCTGTGTCCCCACGGGGCTCCTCCCTGTGGCAGCTCCTCGCCCGGTGGCCTCACAGGGGGTGTCTGCGCTTGCCGGCCTCTCCCTGCCTGTGCCTCTGGCCAGCCTCGGCCCCAGGGCGCTGGCTTTTGGGACCCAAAGGGCTGCAGGCGTGTCGGGCTGCTCAGCCCGGGGATGGCCGTCGGCACCAGTGGGCCATGTGGGCGGTGAGGAGGTGCTGGTCCGAGGGCCGGCCCGCAGCTGCGTCCCTGGGACCGCGGTGGCCATGGCCGTGCAGACGCTCGTTCCAGCGTGCAGGTGTCGGCCCACCCCAGGAGCGCGGTGGAGATGGACCGGAGGGCCCGCGTGGCCCGGTGCTGTGAGCACGTCTGCGCCCACCTGCTGGACCTGTTTCTCGCGGAGGCGGTCTTCCAGACGGCGAAGGAGACGCTGCAGGAGCTCCAGTGCTTCTGCAAGTACCTGCAGCGGTGAGCGGGCCCGGGCCTCGGCCTGGGGGCGGGGGGCGCGGGGCGCGGGGCCGCGTGGGCAGCTGGCGCGGAGAGCAGGCCGGTGCAGCGGCCATGGCCCAGCGGGTCCCAGAGGCTGGACATGTGCCGGCCGCATCCTCCGGCCATAGGCAGGCGCACCTGGAAGCCCCCCCTGCCGTCTGGGGCGCCCAGCTCTCTGCAGGGGACGTGCTGGCAGAGGCTGGGGCTGCCCCGCCCACCACGTCTGTGGGCAGCTGGTCCCTGCCGCTCTGGCAGGCCAGCCCACGCGTCCCTGGCGCTGGGCTCCCTCAGTGTCTGAGTCTGAGGCCCTTGGGGCTTGAGGCTGCTCTGTGCTGCCCCTGCTGGCCTTGCTGGTGACGGCCAGCGGGCGTGTCCTCCAGGTGGAGAGAGGCCGTGGCTGCCCGGAAGAAGCTGAGGCGCCAGATGCGGGCCTTCCCTGCTGCGCCCTGCTGCGTGGACATGAACGCCCGGCTGCAGGCCCTGGCGCCCAGCGCGGAGTGCCCCATCACCCGGGAGAACCTGGCCAAGGGACTGCTGGACCTGGGCCACGCGGGGAGAGTGGGCGTCTCCTGCACCAGGTCAGCACTCGGCCTCGAGAGCTGGTGTCACGTGTCCTCCCTGAGCCCTGCGTGGGGCAGCGGGCCACGGGCCGGAGGCCCTCGCCTGCCTTCCTGACAGACCCCGGCTGGACAAGGGCCCGGCCCCCATGAGCCCTCCCCCGTCATGCCCAGTTCTGGCCACGATGTCTCCCGGTCGTCCTGTGCCCTGTGCGTCTCGTGCCTGGGCCCCGTGCCCCGCCCCAGGCGTCAGACCTTCCCGCCCCTCGTCCTGCCCGCTCAGGCGCCCCTGGGGCGCGCTCCTGCCACCTCGGCTGTGGGCGGCTGCTCGCCCCAGCTGCCCAGGCCTGGCGGCCCCTCGCTGGCCCTTGCCGCCCACTCTTCTCTGACATCGTGAAGCGCCTGCTCGTCCCCTAGGCCCCCTGTAGCCTGGGCCCCCCGTGCCGGGCTCCACGCCAGCCCCTGGGAGCGGGTGGCTACGAGCCAGCCAGCCGCGCTGCTGTGCTGCCTGGTGCCGGCCGCTGTGAGGATCCCGCTTCTCTGGCAGCGGGTGTCCCCCCCCCCCCCCCCCCCCCCCCCCCCCCCCCCCCCCCCCCCCCCCCCCCGCTCCTGCTTCCGCCCGTAAGGTCCTGGCGTCCTGCACCGGCGTGCCCAGTGCATCACGCGCTGTCCTAGCCCCGTCCCGGGAGCCACCGAGGGCACGCGGCCTGTCCCCGCCTGCTCGGCCAGGGCCTGGGCCTCGGCTCTGCCTGCCCACCTCCCTGCCCGCCCTTATCACCCGCTCTGCCCACCTCTGCTGTGTGGGCCCCTGAGCGCCCGGCTGCAGACACTGGCGGGTGGACCAGCGCGGGCGCCTCATGGGCCGCACGTCTCCCCGTGCAGGTTGCGGTGGCTTCGGAACAAGACGGCCCACCAGATGAAGGTGCAGCACTTCCACAGCCTGCTGCTGAGGTCCGCGCCGCCTGGCCCCTGGCTGCCCCCTGGCTGCCCCGTCCCCTGGGCCCGGCCCCGCCCCCTGGGCCTGGCTGCCCTAGCCCGCCCCCTGGGCACTGGTCCCTCACCGCTCTGCTCCTGCAGCGATGCGGCGTGGGCACCTCTGGACCTGCCGTCGCTCGTGGCCGAGCACCTCCCGGCGCTGCGCGAGTGCGTGTTCTGGAAGTTGGTGCTGGTGCTGCCCGACGGAGCCGAGCTGCCCCCAGGGAGTCCGGGCAGGTGGGCCCCTGCCCCAGCCCCTCTGCCCGCCCCCAGCGCAGCCTCTGCGCAGGTCTCTGGCCGCGGGGCAGGCACTGTCAGCCGGTCTGAGCACAGCTCCCGGCGCTGGCCTCCCAGCTGCCCACAGGGTGGGCTGGCCCTCCAGGACGGCCGCCGTCCAGGCCTGCCGGAGGCCGTGCCGGCCGCGCAGACGGGCTGCGATGGGCTCCTGGAGAAGTCCGGGGCGGCCAGCAGGGGCGTGTCTGCAGGCCACCCGAGCAGCGCTGCCTCCCTCGAGGCCGGGGCTGCAGGTCGGGCGGGGCCTCCTTCGAGCTCACGCCTGTCCCCGCAGGGCGCTGGCGAACTGGCTGAAGGTCAAGTTCGTGGGGGACGGCAGCGCGGCAGCGGACGTGCCCGCAGACGTGCCCGGGGTCCGCACCCTGGCGCTTACCCACAGCCGGGGCAGTAGCGGGGGCCGGGCCGTGTCCGTCAACGTGTGCGTGAAGGTGGGTGCCGGCGCGGCCTGTCCCTCCACGGGGTCCTCAGCCACTTCCTGGCTGCCGGGCGGCCCGGGCCCAGTGGACTCCTGCCCCTCGGGCCACGGCCTCCTGCTCGCATGGACCCTGCTCGGGCGGGGTGTGGCCGGGCTTGCCCGGGGCGGGGCGCATCTGGCCTGGGTCTGGGCCGTGCACCGGGCAGCTTCCCCGCCTTCGGGCCGCCCGTGGCGCTGTGCACGCCGGCGGCCGCCACCCTCTCGCCCTCAGTGGCGGCCCCGTGCTGGTCCTGCGCTCGCCCAGCGGCTCCGCCCCGGGATGGCCACTGCAGCCCTGGGTGCTGCTGGCTGGCCCGCGGGCCCAGGAGCCCTGTGCCCGTGCTGGGCGTCTGAGGGCTGGCCGTGCTGCAGGTGGCCCACGGTGTGCTCAGCGACCGCGCCCTGGACGCGGTGGAGACGCAGCGGGAGCTGCTGGGCGCCAGCGGGCTGCTGCTGCTGCTGCCCCCCAAGGAGCGGCGCGGGGATGCAGTGGAGGAGAGCATGTATTGGCTGTCGGCCCTGCTGCGGCTCAGGCACCTCCTGGAGGCCAAGCCCTTCCAGCCCGCGCTGCCGCTGGCCGTCCTCGTGCCCGGCCTGGGGGCGGCCAACGCCAAGAAGGATGTGGAGGACGGTGAGTCGCCGCCTGCCACGGGGGCCGCGTGCTTGGCTGGGCCGGGGCTGGGGCGCCAGCCAGCGGGCGGCGAGCATCCGTCTCTGCTCAGGCCTGATGCTGCGGGACCTGGTGTCGGCCGAGCTGGTGTCCGACTACACCGTCCTGGGGATGCCCGACACCGTCAGCGACGCACAGGGCACCGCCAAGGTGAGGCCGGGCGCTGCTGCCCAGCAGGGTCCGTGCGCATGCGTGGGGCTGCAGCACGGGCAGCTGCCCGCCAGCCGGGTTGCTTGGGAGCGGCGTCTGGGGCCTCCCGCTCGTGGCTTCCAGGCGAGGCCGCCCGCTCGTCAGGGCCGGGCCAGGCCGGGCTCCGATGGCCCCGCGGGCACAGCTGGGGCGGGGTCCCGGGCCAGGGCGGGTGGACGGCCCAGAGCCCGGCGCGGCCCAGTGACTCTGGCCCGGCCCAGGTCTCGCGGGCTGTGCAGTGGCTGCTGACCCGCTGCCCGCGCACGCTGGACCTCTGCTGCCAGACACTCGTGCAGTTCGTGGAGGACGGGGTCAGCCGGGAGTTCAGTGGCCGCTTCTTCCACGACCGGCGGGAGCGGCGGCGGGGCGGCCTGGCCTCGCAGGAGCCCGGCGCCGTCGTGGAGCTCTTCAACAGCGTGCTCCGCTTCCTGGCCGCCGCCGCGTCCTCCCCGCAGCTCTGTGACCTGTCCTGGCCTGTCGCCGAGTTCGCCAGGGCGGGCGGCAGCCGGCTGCTCCCCCACCTGCGCTGGAACAGCCCGGAGCACCTGGCCTGGCTAAAGCAGGCGGTGCTGGGCTTCCAGCTCCCGCAGGTGGACCTGCCGCCCCCGGGAGGTACGTGCTGGCCGGGGCGTCGGGCCAGGCCCTGCGTGGGGCCAGGAGCGGGTCTGCGGAGGGAGGTGCAGGGAGGTGGGGTCGGGGTTCTCAGTGGGCGGCCCTGCTGGCCTCGGGCGGGGGCTGTCACGGCTCTCAGGCCGTGACGGTCAGGGCTGACTTCTTGGCCGGAGGAGCCTCTGGTGGCACCCGCTGAGCCCCGGGCCTCTCTGCCCTGCCCACCTGCTGGGGGCGAGGCCGTCGGCTCTGGCCGGTGGGTGGGCACAGCCCCTCTTTGGGGCGCAAGGGCTACAGGTGCCCGGTACTGGCCCAGCACTCACTTGCCAGGCAGCGTGGCCCCGAGCCAGGTCACCTGTGCCAGCCCGCGTGCCGCAGCTGCAGCTGCAGCCGCGCTGGGCCCCGGGCGCCCGCCGGACATGTGGCCAGCTGCCGACCCCGCCCGCAGCGCCCTGGCTCCCGGTGTGCGCCATGGTGGTGCAGTACGCCTCGCAGATCCCCAGCTCGCGCCAGACGCGGCCCATGCTGCAGTCCCAGGTGGAGAGCCTGCTCCGCAGGACCTACCTCCGGTGGCGCGGCCGCAGCCCCGCCCCAGACCGGGCCGCGGGCCCCTCGGCCTCCCAGGTCCCGTGGGACGACGTCATCGCCCTGTGCATCCACCACAAGCTGCGGGACTGGACGCCCCCCCGGCTGCCCGTCGTGCCAGGTACTCGTGCCTGCCAGGCCCCTCGCAGGGCTGGGGTGGCCGGGCCGGGCCTCGGCAGACCCCACGCCGGGCGCGGTGGGGGCTGCCGCGGAGACGCCCGCGACGCCCCGGTCTGTGTCGTCCGCAGAGGCGCTGAGCGAGGACGGCCAGGTGTGCGTGTACTTTTTCAAGAGCGACCTGAAGAAGTACGGCGTGCCCCCGTCCTGGGAGCAGGCCCGGACGCAGACCCGGAAGGAGCTGCAGCTCGGCCAGGGCCGGTGAGCGGCGCCGCGCAGGCCCCCAGGGACACCGCCCGCACGCCGCTCGGCCGGTGGCGTCAGCGTGGCCTGTGCCTGCCAGGCGGGCGGCGACGCTCTTCTCCGGCGCCGTTCCTGCCCTCGCCCACTCCTGACCTAAGCTCGGCGCGCCCGGCCCTGCTTCCCACGGGACTGGGGCGCAGGGGTCCAGTGTGCCCCCGCTGGCCCCGGTGCCCCCAGTTCAGGGGTCACAGGTGCGGTGCACCAGGAGCCGCAGGCAGGCGTCGCTGCCGTCCCCGGGGCAACGCCTCCCCACGGGCTCCTGGGCTCGCCGGCTGGCAGGCGGTCGGGCTGGTCACCCCGCAGCCGCAGGCCCGGAACCGACCACAGGCCACGCCAGTCCGTGGAGACCCGGGAGGGAGCGGCAGGCCGGGGCGGGCGGGGCACGGACGGCGCCCGACTCTCCGGCGTCAGGCTGCGCAGGCCCAGGGACCCGACCGGACGGGTGGGCTCGGGTGGTTGGGACGGAACGGCGGCGGCTGCCGGGGGTTCCGCGGGAGAAGGGGGCCCCGCCCGAGCCGGGACCGTCAGGTGGCCGGGGCGGGCGGCCCTGGACGGGGCAGTCGGGCAGGACGCAGGCCGGCGTCCTACCCGGCAGGTCGGCGCTGCTTGTCCCGTCAGGGCCTGGCCGATCTGGGCGCCCCAGGGGCCCTCGCCCTCCCTGACCGGGCCTCTCGACCCTGTCCTTGCAGCTCCGCCGCCAGGTCTTTCCTCCCTTCTGCGAACGAGCTCTCCGCCCTGAGCCCACCTGAGTGCCGCCGGGGGCTGCGGAGTCCCAAGCCCAGCACAGAGGGGCTCCCCGGTGGCGGGGGAGAGCTCCTGCGCGGCGCCTCTGCGCAGGAGCTGCTGACCCAGTGCCTGTCCCGCGGGCTGCTGCTGGAGAAGGAGGAGAGCCGCAGGTGCGCGGGCGGGCGGGTGCCCCGGCGTTGAGGGTGCCCCCGGTGCCAGCCCAGGGCCGGGGCCCGGGGGGTCGGCTGGGGTCGCAGGGGCGCAGCGGGGAGGGGCAGCGTCTGCCCTGGGCGGGCACTCCCCACACCTGCTGCAGCCTCCACTGCCCTCGCCGGCCTCCCGCCGGGCCCCGCTGCTCTGGCCCGGCGTGGGTGCCCGGGATGGCCCTGCCACCAGGGGCTCGGGGTGGGGTATGAGCGCGGGGGTCGGCCAGACGGGGCGGCCACGAGAGGCTTGTGTGGACGCCCAGCCCGGCCAAGAGGGCAGGTGAGGCGAGCAGGCCGCCAGGTCGCAGGTGCGGCCGCGCCCCAGCCTGGGGACGCTCACCTCCCCGCTGGGCCCTGACGCGTGCTGCCTCCGTGAGGTCCTGCGTTGCTGAGCGGGTGGGCGGGCAGCGCTGACGTTGGCTCCGCTCTCACGCGGCAGGTTTGAAGACCAGCTGCAGCAGTGGCTGTCAGAGGACTCGGGGGCGCACCCGGAGCCCCCCGCCCTGCCCCTCTACCTGCCTCAGACACTGGTGTCACTGCCCCAGACGCTGGGGCTCGGGCTGCGGCCGGCGGCCAGCCCTCAGGTGCAGACCTTGGCTTGCTGCCGGACGGGGTGGGGGCGGGCCTCCTGTGGGGCTGGCCTCTGAGGCCCTGCAGAGGCCAGGGCGCCGGGCCGGGTCTCGCGGCCTGGGGACAGGCCAAGGCGGCTGCTGCTCCGGCCACACCCGGCTGGTGCCGCCCAAGCATCGGCGGCTTCGACCGGGGCCCTGGCTTGGAGAGGTGGCTGTCGTGGCCGTGCCAGCCGTGTCCACAGACGCGAAGCAGACTGTGTCTGGCTGGTCTGCCTGCGGCCGGGTGGTGGGCAGGGCGGGGCGCCCGGCCTGCCCCGCCCAGGGCTCGGGCCCAGCCTGCCGTCCCAGAGCCATCTCCTCTTCACACAGCCGCGTGGGGGGACGAGGGAGCGAGAGCGGCCGGCAGCGGCCACAGGCACCTCCCTGACCGAGCGGCTGGAGCACCTGGAGCGGCTGATCCGGAGTTCTCGGGAGGAGAGCGCGGCCACCGAGCTGCACCTGTCTGCGCTGCTGGACATGGTGGACATCTGAGCCGCTGGGCGGCGCTTCTGCCTCACTCAGAATGACGTTACTTCCGGCGCGCAGTCGGAGACAGGATTTGTAATCATGCGAATAAACCACGGAAGTCTGGGCGGCGCCCGGCTCCCGCATGAGAGGCCGTCCTGCCCGTCTCCGGTGTCTGCCTGTTTCTGGCCGCGGGCGGCCACCCAACCCATGCTCTGGGGCTGGGCGGCGCTGTCTGTGGGCCACGCGCACTGGCAGGGTAGAGCAGGCAGCCGGGCGCTGCCGAGAGGGTGCCCGGGAGCCGGCAACAGCCTGGCTCCTCCTGGGGCCGCGGCCGGGTCCCCGCTCCCGCCCACGCATGGGGGTGCCCGTCGCGGCATGGCCGGGAAGAGGCCTGGTCAGTTTCCAAAAGACCCTGGGGGGAAGCTGGCCGGCTGGCGGGCACGCAGGGGTGCTGCAGGGGTTGCGCTGGCTGTGGTGCTGTGGGGGTGGTCGCCAGGGCTGAGCCTCCCCGAAGGCGCCCGCCGGGAGCCTCAGTGGAGCCCGTGTCATGGAGCGAAGGTGCTGGCGCCCAGGGCTGCCCGAGACCAAGGAGGGACTGACGCCCGCGCCCATCAGCACCCTCTGGCTCCCGATGCCCGTCAGGCCTGCAGAGTGCACGGGCCACCAGCTCCTTGCTGCTCGGACCCTGGCCTCGGACACCACGTCCCATTCGTGGTCACCAGGCTGCTCCGTGCGTCGGGCCGACCCTGGGCCCCGTCTTCAGCCACGGGCTGGGCGGCCTCAGCACTCTGGTCTGACGTGACTCATGGGGCCTCTCGCCTCAACAGCCATCTCCTGGGGCCGCCCGGCTCGCTCCCTGGGGCCTGAGCCCGCCCTGGGCCGTCGCTCGTGCGTGAGGGGTGGGCACTGAGCCCGGAAGCCCCGGGTGCCCGTCCCTGCGCTGGACACGCAGAGCACCTGGCCCCACGCCCCACCTCTCGACGACAGGCCTGCTGAGCCGCTCGTCTGCTTGTGACGGCCCGACCCACACGCTGGCCTTCCCACGCAGGCCCTGCCCGCCCCGCCCCGGGGCCCTGCAGTGCGGGCAGGGCCAGTCCAGCGGCCAGGGGTGCTTCAGGGTCTGCGGAGCCACACCTCACTGGCCGCTGGTCTGCGGGGCTCACTTAGCCGCCTGCCGGCCCTCTGACCCCTGCCCTCGCGCCTCCCACCCTGCCTGCAGCTGCTCTGGCTTCACAGTTAGGTGGACTTTACCACCTGTTTTGTATTTTTACTTTTTAAATTCATTTTTTAACTTCTGAAAAAACTTTTTTAAAGGTTTACTTACTTACACGCACACACCAGGACTGGGAACAGGCCAGAGGTGCGGGGTGAGAGGACTCCCCAGAGACAGAGCGGGGAGCAGGACAGGCGGATCCACGGAGACACTGCTGAGAGGGCAGCGGGAGGCGGGGGTCTGCTGCCCCTGGGGGTCAGTGCCCGCCGGGGTGGGCCTCGGGCTGCAGCAGGACAGCCCGACATGGTTTCCCATGCTGACCTGAGGAAGGCTCCTGCTCACGACACCCGCCCTGCCCCATCCTGCAGCTCCCAGGTCTGGGCGCCTCCCCAGGCCAGGCCTAGGTCCAGGTGCCCACCTGCCCGCCCCGCCCTCCCGGCTGGCCCCGCCCCGCCAGGTTGGCCCCGCCCCCCGCCCGGCTCCGGCTGGCCCCGCCCGAGCGGCGTGGGGGGGGGGGCGCGGCACGTCCGGCCAGTGCGGGGCCGGCGCGCGTCCTGGGCCCACCCCTGCGGCGCCCTGATTGGCCGCGCGGGCATCGGCCCACCGCGCCGTTGTCGGCCCAGGCGCGCCTATAAAGCGCGCGCGCGCGCGGGCGGCGGCTGGTCCCGGGCGGCGGAGCGCGCGGCGCCATGACGGACGGGACGTGAGTTGGCGCCGGGCGGGGGGCGCCGGGCTGGGGGCGGCCGGGGCCGCGGCCGCGCCTCACCCCGCGCGCCCGCAGGTGCCTGCGCCGCAGAGGGGGCCCCTTCAAGACGGCACCCGCCACCGACCTGCGCCGCTGGCGGCTGCGCAGCGAGGAGGGCCGGCAGACCTGGACGTACTTCCCCGACGGCCAGGACCCGGGCCGCGAGCAGACGGCGCTGGAGAGCCACTGCCTGGGGCTGGACACCGTGCGTCGCCCTGGCCGCCCGGCCCTGCGCGCGCGTGCCCCCGACGCCGCCGCGGCCTCGGGCACCCCCACGCCCGCCTCCTCTGCCCTTTCACCCTCCCCGGGCGCTCTCGGCCGCCGGGTCACCAGGGTCCACCTGGGCATAGTCATTTTGTCCTGTCGCCAGTGGGCAGACGGGCACCGCGGCCCCCGAAGCCGCCTGCTCTCAGGTTCCGATCCTGGGCTCCGGGACCGTCGCCCCAGCGGGGCCTTCCATGGAGAGACTTCGGCCCCAAGTCACCGCTGCTGGGGGCCCGGGAGCAGGCGCAGGGCTGGGCAGAAAGGAGAGGGTCAGCACCGCGTGGACACGGCCACGTGTGGCCTCCCATGTCTGCTCTCCTGGTGTCCCCTCCCTGTCCCTGCACCCCTGGGGCACGTCCACGGCCCAGAAGCCACGCGCCTCCTGCGGGCCCTTTCCCAGGGCCCTACTTTTCCTGATGCCCAGCGCTCCCTTGCACGGGTGGTGTGGGGACGTGGCCCCTTCCTGGGACCGCGCTGTCCCGCTCAGGCTCAGCTCCTGTGCAGCCACGTGTGTCGTCGCGTGGCAGGCAGTTTGGCCCAGTGAGTCACGTAAGAAACTCCCCTGCCCCGGGAGTCCGTGCGAATGGCCGCACCCCCACCCACCCACCGCTGTCCGAGGGAGGCGTTGCTGCCCCAGCTGGCAGGTGGCTCGTCTGCAACTCGGAGAAGCGCCCAGGCAGCCTGGGCTCGCGAGACGCTGAACCTCTCCGAGGTCGGGGCAGGGCGCGAGCCGGGGACCCTGCCGTCCGACCCCCTCCCCCTCCCTCCGCAGAGCGGCCACTTTAAGGACCTGCCCCAGGCCCACACAGCCTGGGAGGCCGCGCACAACGGGATGACGTTCTACAAGGAGCTGCAGGCCGAGGACGGGCACTGGGCCGGTGACTACGGAGGGCCCCTCTTCCTCATGCCGGGTAGGAAGGGGTGTCCCGCAGTGCGTGGCCTGCCTGGTTAGGCTCCAGGCGAGTCTGTGGCGAGAGGGAGGGACAGGCAGAGACCCAGATGAAGGGCCGGGAGGGCCACCGCGTTCAGGCATCCAGGGGGTGCTCTGCGGAGGGTCAAGCTGGCCAGAGTGGCTGGGCTCCCCCGGCGAAGGGCTGGGCCTGTGCCAAGGGCCTGCGGTGGGCAGGGTGGCCTCCGGGCTCTCAGCTCCTCTGGGGGCTGCCTGGGGCGTGGGCAGTGGGGGCAGGCCCAGGGCTTTGACTCCGAGGCCAGCAGGGTCCCCGGGTGGCCCTTGCCGTGCGCTGAGGCCCTGAGCCAGGCTGCGGGCACGGACTGACCGGGGCAGCCCTGGGCCCGTGTCCAGGGAGCCGGTGGGTGCGCCTGCACCTGTGGCTGGGGTGGGGCAGCTGGGTCAAGGGCCTGCCCCAGAGGACGTCTCCCCTCTCCCCTCCGCGCAGGCATCCTGATCACGTGCCACGTGACGCGGACCCCGCTGCCTGCGGGCTACCGGGAGGAGATGGTGCGCTACCTGCGCTCCGTGCAGCTCGCGGACGGCGGCTGGGGCCTGTGAGCGCTGCCCTGTGCGGGTGGACGGGGGGTGGCGACTTCCCCAGGAAGGTGACCTGTGGCAGCAGCGTGGTGCTGAGTGTCAGGCCTGCAGGGGCGCCCCGGCCTGCGCCCCAGGACTGCCGGGCTGCCGTCCGGAGGCGGGGAGAGCGCAGTCTGGGGCAGTGCCCTACCAGGGCTCAGCCTTCCCCTGGGTGCCCTCTGGGGCCAGCCTGTCGTGGGGGCTCGGCTGCCCCACCGGGCGCCGGGGCTGCTGCAGCCGCCTCGGGACTGGGCCCCTTGGCGGGCAGGCCGAGTGTCACCGGGGCCTCCGCTGTCCTGGAGCGCGGGGGCGCCGGGCTCTGCCCTCTGCGAGCAGGCTGCGCACCTGCGGGCACTGAGCTTGCCCCGGGGCAGGTGCTTCCCGTGCGGTTGGCCCGTCGCCTCGCTGGCCGTCCGCTGGCTGGTGACCGTGCCGCCTCCCACCACAGGCACATCGAGGGCCAGTCCACGGTCTTCGGGACCGCGCTCAACTACGTGGCTCTGCGGCTTCTGGGCGTGGGGCCCGACGACCCCGACCTGACCCGCGCCCGGAACACCCTCCACAGGAAAGGTGCGGGAGCGGGGTGCAGGGCGCGGGGCGCGGGGGGCCTGGCTGGTAGCCCGATCAGGCGCGTGCGCAGGAGGGAGGCGTCAGCGCACCGGCTTCCCCGGTGGCCGCGCACACGCTCTCAAGGGCGGGCTTCGGCCCGGGCCGCCACACCAGCAGGAACCTCCGCCCCCGGGCCCAGGGACTCTCCCCGGCGGCACCGCCTGCTGACCCTGCCTGCTGCTGGCCGCTGCTCTGCGGAGCCTGTGCGTCCGCGCCTCACGCCCCGTGACCGGCCTGGCCCCTGCGCACCCACTCGCTCCTCGCACGCCTGCGAGCGGCCCCTCTGGCCTGCCGGGCCGTGCCCCCTTGCTCGTGGCTCTGCGGCCCCACCCAGAGCAGACAGCGCGGTTTGTTCTCCCCAGGGGGTGCCGTGTTCGTCCCCTCCTGGGGCAAGTTCTGGCTGGCCGTCCTGAATGTGTACAGCTGGGAGGGCCTCCACTCGCTGGCCCCAGAGATGTGGTACGTCGCCCCGCGGTCAGCACGGCCGGGAGAGCGCCCCGTGGCAGCGGGTGGGGACCCAGTGTGGAGCCCGCGGAGGCCGACCTCTGGGTGGCCCGGCGGGCGGCTGGTCCGGCCTCACAGCGCTGAGCGTGGAGGGCTGGCGACGGGAGGGGCCGTCCTTCCGGACCCACCACGAGGCCTCGTTGCGAGCAGGACAGCCGCGCCGCGCACAACGTCCGGCGAGACCAATGCTGGCTCCTCGGCCGGCTCCCGCCCGGCGGGGCTCTCAGCGTGTCTGAGGCGCGAGGCCTGGCCGCCCCACTGCCCTCGGGGGTGCAAACCGCTGGGGCGAGCTCGGTGCTGGGGGCACCTGCGGGGAGGCATGAGGCGGGAGGCCAGTGGAGACAGCCGTCGCGAGGGCAGGCCTGCGGGGGTGTGGTGGGGCACGGGGGTGCCGCATGACGGCCTCAGGAGGGGTGGGGTGTCCATCCAACTTGGGACAACCACATGGTTCTGTCTGGGCGGCCGGGACACTGCTGGTCTTCGCAGGAGCACTTGGGGGCCTGAGAGGGCAAGGGTGGGGTGCACAGGGGGGCCCTGAGCTGCTGCTGCCGCAGAAGGGCTGGGCATAGGGCCGGGTGCAGAGCCTTGCCAGGCGAGTGGGGAGAGCCTGAGTGACAAGCACCCCAAGGCGTAGGCAGTGCGTGCAGGCACCGGATGCAGGAGGGGGCGGGGGAACCCAGCCCGTGCTCTGTGGGGAGTGGAGGAGCCCAGCCCTGTGCTTGGGGAGGCAGGGGCGGGCAGCTCTGACGCAGGGCCCGGGCGCCCGGTGCCGCTCTCCCTGTGACCCAGCTGCGCGTGGCCTGCGCCTTCGTCGCCGCCGAGGCCCCAGTCCACGTCTCCTGGCCGCAGCCCGCACCTGGCGAACAGCGAGGGGCTTGCCGGCCCGCCGGCGGCACGAGTGGGCGCTGCAGGGCTCCCATCGCCTGTCCCCGCAGGCTGCTTCCCGAGTGGGTGCCCGGGCACCCCTCCACGCTCTGGTGCCACTGCCGGCAGGTCTACCTGGCCATGAGCTACTGCTTCGCGGTCCGGTTGAGGGCCGAGGAGGACGCGCTGATCCGGAGCCTCCGCCAGGTGAGGCGGCGCGGGCGGGGGCGGCGGGTGGGCAGGCGGGGGCGGCCGCTGCAGCTGCTCTGTGCCGCAGGAGCTGTACGTGCAGGACTACGCCAGCGTGGACTGGCCGGCCCACAGGAGCAGCGTGGCGCCCGAGGACGTGTACACGCCGCACAGCTGGCTGCTCAGCGCGCTGTTCGGTAGGCGCGGCGGGCGGGGCAGAGAGACAGGGCGGGGCCGAGAAGAGAGATGAGGTGGGGTGGGGCAGCGGGGCGGCTGCGGGGCCCACGCCCACACCTGGCCCCGCAGCCCTCTTCGACCTGTACGAGCGGCACCACAGCGCCGGCCTGCGGCAGCGCGCCATCCAGACGCTGTACGAGCACATCCAGGCCGACGACCGCTTCACCCAGTGCGTCAGCATCGGCCCGGTGCGTGCACCCGCGGCTCCCTGCCCGGACCGGGGCGGCCTCCACAGGGCTGGCTCTGACCTCGCGACCCCTCCCCGTCCCTGCCCGCCTGGGGTGCTGCTTCCCCCTCTGCCCGGGCCTGCCCTCTGAGCTGTGTCCGGTGCCCACTCCACCGGCCCTGCCCAGCCCGGCCACACGGGGGCTCTGCTCGCGTCCACTTGGCCTGGCCGTGGGCTGCGGTGGGCAGAGACGGGTGTGGGTGGGGACGTGCGCCGCCGTCCAGCCTGGGGTGGCCGCGTGCCTGGGAGCTGTCTCGCCCTGGGCAGGCCCGCCCCCACTGCTCAACGGGCACAGCGCGGCTCTGGCTCCTGGACGGGGTGGGCAGCCGGCCAGAGTGGGTGTGGCCACGGCCCAGTGGGCAGGCCTGTGACGCTGAGCCAGCCTGCCGGCGCCCGGGCTCCACCAGGCCTGTCCCCGACCCGTCGGCCACAGCCCGCGGGCGCTGACCACATGCCGCCCGCAGATCTCCAAGTGCGTGAACATGCTGGCGTGCTGGCACAAGGAGGGACCGGCCTCCCCCACCTTCCGGACACACGTGTCCCGGATCCCCGACTACCTCTGGTGCGTGGGCCCCGCCGGGATCCCTGGGGTGGGCGGGGTCACGTGCAGACAGCTGCCTGCAGACGGGCGTGGCCGGGGTGGGGGGCAGGTCGCCGGGGGCCTGGCTGGCCAGTGGGGTCCCCGTAGCAGCCCGCAAAGCCCTCACAGGCTTGGGCTCTGATGAACATGCCCTCCCCGCTGCCCGCACCGGGTGTCTCGTCCACAGGCTGGGCCTGGACGGCATGAAGATGCAGGTCAGGACCACGGGGCTGCTGGCCACCTCCCGTCCCCTGGGTCAAGACTGGCACATCCCCCACTGGTGCCAGTGTGGGCGGCCACAGAGCCCCTGTGTCTGGCCCAGGGGGTGCTCTCAGACCTCCATGCTGGGGTGTTGGGGCTGCGACCTCAGCACAGCTCTTAACGGCTGTCCGGCTCAGCCCCAGACAGCTGATCGTAGGGCCCGCAGTCGGGGGCTGGCCCTGCAGAGGAGAGCTGTCCTGCTGGCCGCCCCCGTCCAGGTCTGCGCTGCCACACTCAGTCCCAGGTGGGAGTCGCTGGCCTGTCCTTCCTGGACAGGGTCCTGGCATGGGAATGTCAGGCTGGGGGCCCTGGAGACAGCCAGCCTGAGGTGCGGGGCCACCTGGGGGCGTCTGCAGGCTCTGCGTGGAGATGCGTTGCCTCAGCACTGGCCTCCGGCCACCGCGGCTGCGGGTCTTGGGGCTACTCCAGCCAGGAACACCCCAGTGCTGCCTCCTGGCACGACCTGCACTGGTGCCTGGCTGCCGACTGGCGTAGAGTGCCCGGCCGCGCCCTGGGGTGGTGGCGGCCCCACCCCTTAGTGCCTCCTGCTGGCCGCCCCCACTGGCCGCTCCCCAGCTTGGCCCGCAGTTCCCTGGTCCAGCTGTGTGGGTGTGTCGGGCAGGAGACGCCTGGGCGGCTGAATCCTTGCGGCCTCCCGAGCCTCCTCTCCTGCTCGCTGGTCCCGCGAGTGCCCGCCCCGGCCCACCTGTGGCCTCCTCCGTGTCGTGTTCTCGGGAGGGGGCCCGGGGCCTGGCGGGGGCATCCCGCTCCACCTGGCTGGGGCCGGGCACTGGTGGCCGTCTGGGTGGGCAGGTGGGGCAGGCAGCTGGGGGGGAGGGCCGTGTGGCCAGTGAGGGTAGCTGGGGCCACCTGCTCGGGCTGGGTGGGCGGTGGGCCGGCTGGGGCTCGCGGCTGCAGGGCCTGTCCTCCGCAGGGCACCAACGGCTCCCAGGTCTGGGACACCTCCTTCGCCATCCAGGCTCTGCTGGAGGTAAGTGCTCGTCCCCCGCCCGCCTGCGGCCCCTGTTGTCCCCATGCCTGGAGAGGGTGTGGCCCCACCTCCTCCCCGGGCTCACACCTCTGCGGGGGGCCGGGCAGGAGCTTCTGAAGGGACGAGCACCGGCCTTCCAGAACACTCATGCATTTGGGGTCTCCTGGGCACTCCCCGGGAGAAGCGGAGCAGGCCCAGGCCCCAGGGAGCCCTGGGGCGCGGATCCTTGGGGTCTGGGTGCTGGCCGGGCGGGAAGGTGGACGTGGTCCGCTCTGCCCCTCTCCCTTGCGTCCTGGGCGGCCAGCAGGGCCCCTCGCCTGCCTGCCAGCCGGCTCAGCTTCTCTGCTCCCCGCAGGCGGGTGCTCAGTCCAGGCCCGAGTTCTCGTCCTGCCTGCAGAAGGCCCACGACTTCCTGCGCCTCTCCCAGGTGAGGCCCTACGGGGATCCCCGGCTGGCCGCGCCCCGTGGCCTGCGCTTGCGATGACCCTGCCTCTGCTTCCCCCGCCCTCGGCGCCAGGTCCCAGACAACCCGCCCGACTACCAGAAGTACTACCGCCAGATGAACAAGGTGCCGCCCGCGTCCCGCCTGACGCGGCTGAGGGCTGGGCAGGCCGTGTGGGTCAGTGGGCGTGGCGGGCTGCGGGGGCTGCGGGTGACCGGCCTGCGCTCCCCAGGGGGGCTTCCCCTTCAGCACGCGGGACTGCGGCTGGATCGTCGCCGACTGCACCGGGGAGGCCCTGACGTCCGTCCTGCGGCTGCAGCGGGAGTGCCCCTTCGTCACGGAGCACATCCCCCGGGGGCGGCTCTACGACGCCGTGGCCGTGGTGAGGCCTGGCCCAGCCCGCGGTGCCCAGAGAGCAGAGCCGCGCGGGGCCCGCCCGCCGGGCCCAGGGGTGCGTGGGGCCGCGGGGCTGCGGGCTGCGGGCTGGCGGGCAGGCACAGCCCTCAGCTCGCCCCTCTGCCCAGCTGCTGAGCATGAGGAACCGCGACGGCGGCTTCGCCACCTACGAGACCAGGCGCGGGGGGCGCCTGCTGGAGCTGCTCAATGCCTCGGAGGTCTTCGGTGAGCGCCTGCCCGCCGCGGGCTCTCGGGCTCCCGGGCTCCAGCGCGGCTGCGCGGGCGGGCTCCAGGGAGGCGGGCGCCAGGCCTGCAGGGCGCTCCCGCCGCCGGTCTGCTCGCGCGGCCCTGGTGCAGCCCCCACCCCGTGGCCTCCGGCCTGTGGCCGTGCTGGGCTGGTCACCGGCCTCTCCGCAGGGGACATCATGATCGACTACACCTACGTGGAGTGCACCTCGTCCGTGATGCAGGCGCTGAGCCACTTCCAGCAGGAGTTCCCGGAGCACCGGCCCGAGGAGATCAGGTCAGCGCCGCGCCAGCCTGTCCAGCTCGGGCCCGCGGCGGCCCGGAGCGCCAGGGCAGCTAGTCCCTGGGTCGGCCTCGCACGCCTGCGTGGGACGGCCCTCCGCCCTGGCGTTGTCTTCTCCGAGGCCCAGGCTTTGCGTGGACCCCACATTGGAGGCTGCTGTCCCCTCCCGGCCGAAGAGGGCCTGGCGGCTTTCGCTGGGGCCGGCCGCGGGCGCAGACCCAGGGCGGACGGGCAGGCAGCTCGGGTCCTCGGCAGCTGCGGCCCCTCCCGCTTGGCCGGAGTCTCCGGGAGAGCTGGACCCGCTTCCCCAGCGTTCACGCGTGTGCCCGGCTCCCTGAGCCCCGCCACAACGCGCCTC
This sequence comes from Galemys pyrenaicus, assembly GCA_019455555.1. Lineage (NCBI taxonomy): Eukaryota > Metazoa > Chordata > Mammalia > Eulipotyphla > Talpidae > Galemys > Galemys pyrenaicus. Next base: position 251,921 of record JAGFMF010011677.1, on the reverse strand, counting down.
GCTGCGCCCGCCCCGCCCATCCCCGCCCCGCCCATCTGCGCCCTGCCCCGCCCATCCGCGCCCATCCGCGCCCTGCCGAGCCCGCCCCGCCCATCCGCGCCCCGCGGCGCCGTGCCCCTTTCCTCAGGCGCCCCGAGCTGGGGGCCTCGGCCGCCTCACGGCCTCTCGCCGCAGGGACACGCTGGAGCGGGGCCTGGAGTTCTGCCGGCGGCAGCAGCGGGCTGACGGCTCCTGGGAGGGGTGAGTGCGCGGGGCGGGGCAGGGCGGCCCCACTGCTTGCGGCGCAGTGGCTCACCCTAGCCGAGGGCTGCCTGCCCGGAGGCTGGTGCCGCCCCGCTGGGGGCAACAGGCGCCACGGCCGGCCTGCCCTGGCCACCCCCACCCGCACCCACTAAGCCGGCTCGGTCCCACAGCTCCTGGGGCGTCTGCTTTACCTACGGCACCTGGTTCGGGCTGGAGGCGTTCGCCTGCATGGGGCACACCTACGGGTACAGGTGAGCGCCTGCTCCGGCCCCTCCGCAGCTGCCCTCACCTCGCGCACCGTGGGGCAGGGCCAGGGGCCCCTCCGCCGGCCGGCGAGCGGCCCCCGCGCTGCCCGCGGGGACAGGGGCCTGCTCGGCGGGGGCGGCCTTGGCCCACCGAGTCTCCTGTGTGCAGGGCCCCCCGTGCCGAGGTCGCCCGGGCCTGCGACTTCCTGCTGTCCCGGCAGATGGCCGACGGGGGCTGGGGGGAGGACTTCGAGTCCTGCGAGCAGCGGCGCTACGTGCAGAGCGCCCAGTCCCAGATCCACTGCACCTGCTGGGCCCTGTTGGGGCTGATGGCCGCCAGGTGGGCTTGTGGGCGGCGGGGCTCGGGCCGCGGGGGCGGCGGGGGCGCGGGGCGGGTGGGCGGGCGGGCGTCTGCGCCACTGGGGGCGGGCCCGCAGCCGCCAGGGTCCCGCCACTTGGCCTGCGTGGAGGCCGCCTGTGGCCTCCCTGGCTGGGCCGGCGCAGCTGGAGCAGCGGCGGCAGCCTGGCCAGGCGCTCGGATGGGCGTCCCTCGCGGGAGGGCAGGGCCGCTGCGGTGGCCGCCGGCTGCCTGCCCGGGGCGCACCGTGCCCAGCCCTGTTGTCCCGCAGGCACCCCGACGTGGCGGCGCTGGAGAGAGGCGTCCGCTGCCTGCTGAGGAAGCAGCTGCCCAACGGCGACTGGCCGCAGGTGGGTGCGGGGCCCAAGCGGAGGCTCCTGGGGGCGGGCGTGAGACCCGACCCTGCTGGGCGGGGCGTCTGGCAGGAGGGGGCGTGGGGCGCAGGGGGCCCCGCCCTCCCCGCAGGTGCCCCAGCGCCAAGTCTGGGCGGGACTGGGCCGGGTGTACGCCGCCGGCTGGACGCCTGGCGGCCTGCGAGCGGGGCTGGCCACCAGCACCCGGCCGGCCCAGCCACGGGCGTCCTCGTCGCCGTCCAGGAGAACACCTCTGGGGTCTTCAACAAGTCCTGCGCCATCACCTACACAAGCTACAGGAACGTCTTCCCCGTCTGGACGCTCGGCCGCTTCTCCCGCTGCTACCCCGAGAGCGCCCTGGCCCGCCGCCCTTGAGGCCTGCGCGGGCGGGGCCGGCGGTGGGCGGTTCCCGGGAGAAGCCTCAGGGCCACTGGCGCGCTGCGGCCGGCCCCAACCGCTGACGAGGTTGAGTCCCCAGAGCCCCGCGGCCGGCTGGCTCCTGACCGCCGCTGGGCGCCAGGGGTGGCCTGGTCGGCTGCGGCTGTGGGCCGGGCTCCCGGCACCGGCTGCTCTCTGGTCTGCTGGACGCGGACCTGCATGGGGCTGACCTGCGGCGCGAGGGTGCGTCCTGCTCGCGGGCACGCTCAGTGGACAGGCCGCCTGGAGGCCCTGGGGAGGCGCAGCTGGACCCTGCAGGACCTCGTCCCTGGCAGCGGTGTCAGGCCCGCCCTCGCTCCCACCCACGCTTCCGGGCTCCACCTGCCTTGGTCCGCCCCTTGGGCCTGCGGGGGAGGAGCGCACCTCCGCGGCGCCTGGGGATGGCTGGCCGCGGGGCGTGGCCACCCGCCCAGGCAGCTGCCTGCGCAGGAACTCCGGGCCCTTTGGGCGTGTGCCCGCTCCTGGCCGTGGGCTCCCCTGCGGGCGGCAGGGCCGCCCTGAAACGCTGCTGCGCAGCTCACCGCGCAGCACGCGCCGGGACTCAGCCCCCCCGGGCAGTGCTGGCGGCCAGTTGCGGTCTGGTGCCCACCTCGGGTCGGGACCGCCTGGCCGCCGCACCAGGTGCTGGCCCCGCGGTGTGGTCTGTCTGCGGCAATAAAGTTGTTCCCTGGGTGTCTCTGCGTCCTCTCCCGCGGCCACGGTGCGCAGCGGCCGCGCCGGCCCCGCCTGCTTCGGCTTGGCCTCAGCCTCGGTTCGCTTTGTTTCCAGAAGGACGCGCGTCCTCGAGGCAGCGCGGGGGCGGGACAGTTGGGGCACAGCCTCCTGCGAGGCGTGGGGCAGGCTGCAGAAAGGGCGTCGGTGGTCGCGCAGGGGCCTGGGGACCCGCGGCCTGGCGGGCATCTTGCTTGGGGCGTCTGGTGCTCCACGAAGGCCCCCCTCCCCGCTCCCGAGGGCGCGCCGGCAGCTGCAGGAAGGTGGGGGAACCTCGGCGGCGGTCAGCCGCAGGATGGTCGCCAGGGGCGGCAGACCGGGCACAGCGCCAGGCTCAGCCTAGAGGGCGCCGGCGGCAGAGCCCGCCTCTCCCGCTGGCCAGGGGCTGCCCGCGGCAGAGGGTGGTCAGACCGGGCCCTGCCGGGTCGCAGTGCAGGGCAGAGGGGCCGGTGGGGGCGGGGTTCTGCGTGCCAAGGGCGCAGCAGCTGGAGTCCACCTTGGAGCGAGGGACGGAGTGTCTCCGGCCAGCCACAGCGGGCCGCCTCTGTGTGGCTGTTCTCAGGCCGGGGGTCCCCCACCCCAGTTTGAGCAGAACCCACTTTGCAAGCGAAAGCGACATCTTCGGGGTGACCGCAAACGGGGAGGTGGCTGGCCACTCACTGAGGGCGTCCACTGCCCACGGGGGCAGAGACCGAGCCGGGCGACCCCTGCCCCAAACCGCAAGGATGGACTTGGAGGTGAAACTCCGAGGCTGTGGCCGAGGCAGGGCCCAGCCAGGAGGCCGGGCGCGGTCAGTCGTGGGCCTCCCGGGCCTTCCCTGCTGACTCCCGGTCACCTGCGCGGCCTCAGGAGGGGTCGGGACGGGCCTGAACGCCTACACAGACCCACGTTTGGAGGGCACAGCCGGCTCCCGCCGTGTGCCAGGGAGACACCGTCCCGGCAGGGCCGGCCGCGTTGGCCCTGTGGGCCTGCAGCCCAGCCAGCAGTAGCCAGCAGGCCGGGAGTGGTTCCTCGGCACTGACCAGGCCAGCGTCAGCGACAGACCCGGGATGCCCAGACGCGTGGGGACAGGACTGGGGCCTCAGGTGGGGGCCAAGCACCAGGGAACTGGAGACCGTCCGACGGTGCGGGGGCCAGCGGGGCCCGGAGGGCGGCCCCAGAGAGCCTCGCTACTGCCAGGCTGAGGCAAGTGCGGGGGCTGGGGAGCGTGGCCTGCCGGCAAGAACCCGACCCGCAAGAAGTGGGGCTGGGCCTGGGCGCGGCCAGACACACGGCCCTGGATGCCGCAGTCCTGTGCTGGCCGTGGGGAGGAGGGCCTCGCCAGGCGCGCCCGTGGCCTGTTGCTGGTGGGGCCGGCTCTGGCCAGGGTCGGGAGGTGAAAAGCGAGACCTTGGCAGAGGCCGGCACCATGCGGGCCCTCGCTGGGCGCCCGACCCCACGCTTTGGCCGTGGCCGTGGCCGGGCCGTCCCGGACGGTGTCCTGCAGCCCTGTGCCCTGGGGCTCTGTCCTGGGGCAGCGCTGCCCAGAGGGCCCAGGGCCTGAGTGGCCTCCGGCCCCTGCCAGCTCCCCCAGTGGGGGCTGGGCCCCTGGACCACGGCAGCCCCTCCCCTGAGCCCCTGGGGAGTGGCCGGGAGTGCCGGGGGCCGTGGGTGGACGCTCAGCCCCAGGCTCTGCTGTGTGGGAGGTGCCGGATGGCTCCTGTCGGATGGCTCCTGTCGGCGGCCTTTCGGGGAGCCCCCACTGGCCCCCTGGCCCCAGGGGCTGCTGTGAGGCTCCTGGGGGAGGGGGTGCCCGGCGCCGCCTCTTTAAGGCGACATCACAAGGGCGTGGAGCCCGGAATCTGGCCGCTGGTTTCCACCTGGGCCGAGCGGCATGGCCGAGGGCGGCGAGCTGATGAGCAGGCTCGTGAGTGAGAACGCCGAGCTGAAGAAGCAGGTGCGGCTGCTGAAGGAGAACCAGATGCTGCGGCGGCTGCTGAGCGAGAGCTGCCCGGATGGCTGCGGCCACGGGGGCCGCGAGCTGGGGGCCCGCGAGCTGCTCTTCCCCAAGGCGCCCGCCTACCCCGAGGCCTGCTCCCCGGTCACCGGAGGTGAGCGCGCCAGGCCCGGCGGGCGGGGCGCTGGGTGTGGCCGCGGGCGGGCGGGGCCTCTCTGAGCTGCTCTGGCCACTCCTGGGGAGCTGGTGGGCAGCGGCCGCCTGCTGTGCGGATGGCCCCGGGGGCAGGGTGTGGCCAGGCCCAGCTCTCCACAGAGGACCTGCCCCCAGCCCCTTTGCTGCAAAGTCATCGCTTCTGTTCCAAACGTTTTGTGAAAACGTTTCTGGGTGTGGACAGCGACTCAGAGTGGACAGTGACTCAGCATGGACACCGCATGCTCACAGCATGGACACAGCACGCTCACCGCCTGCTGAGCGGCCGTGCTGGACGGCAGGGAGTGCTCAGGGCTCTGCTGCTTCCCGAGGAGCCTGTGGCCAGGGGGCTCCGTGGCCACTCTCTGGTCGGGCCAGCGTGGGTCGAGTGTGCCCGGCTGGGCAGTGGCCCTGGGTCTGGGAGCTCCGGGGGCCCGGGCCTGGCCTCATGGCCTGTGCTGTGGTCATGGCCTGCAGTGCCCGCCCTGCCTGGAGCAGGCCTATGCCTGGTGGGGGAGTCCCAGCCATCTCACGGCCTCAGCCTGGGCAGGGGCTGGGCAGGGAGCTGGAGGCCTCGCCGGCCCGGGCGCCTCGGGGGATGGGGGGCATGGCCGCAGAGGGTCAGGCCCTTTGGGACCAGGCGGCGGCGGCCGCACTGACACTGGTGGCGCGTCCGCCTCCTGTGGCCAGAGGCTGGGTCTTCCTGCTGCTCCAGGCCCCGTGGCCGAGGGCTGGCCACCACGCTCCGGTCTGCTGCTTCTCCGGGTCCCCGATTGCGCTTCCTCCCCGACCGTCGTGCTGGGAGGCGCTCTGCATCCTGAGAAGATGGGCTTCAGCTCTGACGCTCACTACTTATCTGTAGTTTGTTGTGATGCGACCTGAAAACGCGCCTACTGCCTGGGCTTCTGAGGGCCAGACGGTCTGTCTCGGGGTTTGGCGCGGCTTCCCTGGCGGCTCGGGAACAAGAGGGGGTTAAATTCACTCAGCAGGAGCTAAGCGCAAAGCCTGACCCTGGCTGACCAAGCAACATGCCCAGCCCCCAGCCAGCGAGGCCAGCGAGGCCAGGCCAGGCTGGGCAGCCGCCCAGCCGCCCTCCCGCGGCCCGACTTAGCCAGGGGACTGGGGCCTGGTGCCTCTGCTGGCCGAGTCCTGCGGGGTCTCCCCACCCAGCATCTGGGGCGGGAGAGCCCGGGGTGAGGTGAGCGGGCGCGAGGACACACAGGCACCGGGGGTGGCAGGACGCCCGGGCCACCTGGTCTGTCTGATGTCCCTCCAGGGCTGGGGCCTGGCGGCAGCAGGGCAACTCAGGTCCAGCCTCACCAGACAGGCGGATCCTGGTGCGGGAGCCGGGTGGGCGGTCCTCACTGCCCACACTGACGTCCTGCACTGGAGGGAGGTTGAGGGGCGCCGGCGCCCCGGGAGGAGCGGGGCACAATGCATCGGCACAAGCCCGGTGCAGGATGTGGGTAGCGGCCACCAGCACCTTTGCGAGTGACCGGGAAAGCAGAGAAGGCGCGGGAAGGGCACAGCATGAACCCCAGAGGCCTGTGCCCCGAGGAGAGATGACCGATGCCCAGGCCGGGTCTCCCTGCAAGGACCCAGGGCTGTGGCTGGAAGCGCAGGGCCTCTGGGGCACGGGCTTGCGGGGAGGACAGGCCTGAGCCGGGGTCTGCAGAGGCCGCCGCCCAGCGGGGCTTCTCCAGGACAGGGGGGCAGGGGAGGGGCAAGAGTGCCCGCATGTGTGTGCTCATGCGTGCATTGCACGCACACACGTGTGTGCGTGTGCACGTGTGCGTACGTGTGCACGTGCCCAGTGCGCGCGTATCTGCTGAACGGCTAACCGCAGTCGCGAGGCTGCCCGGAAGCAGAAGCCAGTGGCGCCGGCTGGTCAGCGGCGGCAGGCAGTCCGTCCACGGAGGGCAGGAGCTCCCAGTCGCCCACCGGGCTGTGAGCGGTCCCTGACCCGCGCTCTCCCGGCCCAGTCCCAGATTTCGGAAGGTTCCCCGGCGTGGCGGAAGCGGCTGTCCCGCTGCAGACGGCCTCCCTGGAGGACCTACTGTGCTCCCACGCGCCGCTGTCCAGCGAGGATGACGCCTCCCCTGGCTGCGCCGCCGCCGCACCGGCGCCCTTCAAGGCCTTCTTCAGCCCCCCGGAGCTGCGCGCACCCCGCGCCGACAGGAAGCTGCCCCCACTGCTGGGCGCCTTGCAGGACCCGCTGGCCGACAAGCCGCTGCTGGAGCCCGCGCGCCACAAGAAGGTGTGCTTCTCAGAGAGCGGCCTGCCCGCGGGGGACCGGCCCCGGCGCAGCTACTACCTCAACGGTGAGCTGACAAGGCCCCCGCCCCCCGCCGCGCCCCCTTGCTCCCCTGCACCCCGGTGCCCGGCACCCCGGCCCCCCACGCCCCAGTGCCTCCCGCCCAGTGTCCCCCACCCCCTGCACCCCTCGCATCCCCGTGCACCCCCCACCGCATCCCCCACCCCCGGGCTCCCTGCCCCCTCTCCCGAGGGACGTCCGCTGGCTGGAGGAAGTGCTGGACTCTGAGCCGGCGCCACCGCCGCGCCAGCGCCCGATTGTCCGCCCACCCACTGCGCTGCCAGCGAAGCTCTCGTTCCCTGCATGGCGCCGGCGGCCACGCCCCTGCTCTCTGGCCACGCCCCTGGGGCGGGCAGCCCCCTGACCCGCAACCCTCTGACCGGCCCCAGGGGAACGGCCGCGGCCAGGCTCCTGCTGCGCGGTGGGGCCACTCGGAGTGGACGCGGCGAGGGCGGGGTGTCCAGAGCGTTTCCTTGGTGGTTTTCCAGGGCTAACCCCCGGCTGCCCCTAGAGTCCTGGACCCCTTCGCTGGCCCCTGGCCAGTCTGCGCCAGTGCCAGCCCAGCGGCGGCGCTGCGAGGGTGGGTGGTCCCGCGTGGCTTGGTGGACTGTCCGTGGTCTCCGCTGCCCGTTTGTTACTTTCTGCGGCCGGATAGCGGGCGTCCTGTGCGTCAGGTGCTGCTCCCACGCAGCGGTGCGGCCAGCGGCATCCGGTAGCGGTCACACCGCCTTGGCTGCCAGGGCGGGCGGGGGTCGCTGTGTCCTTGGTCCCTTGTCCCGCGGAGGCCTCGGGCGCTGGCCTGCCCGCTGGGAGTCGCCTGCCCAGGGGCCGGCGGATCTCTGGGGAACCCGCGGCTTCAGACTCGGTGCCTGGTGCCCGGCTTTGCGCGGACTCCACTCCCCAGGTCCGTCTGCGTGCTGTGCCGGCTGGGCAGCCCCGCGGCCTCCTGCTCCTTGTTCTCAGGGCTGCTTTGGCAGTTGAAGGCTTTTTGCTGCCCCAAAGAAATTAAGCGCCTGGGCCTCCCTGCTGGCACGGCTTGACCACAGCACAATGAGGCGTCTGCAGCCGCTGCAGCGCGAGCTCGATCCCCGGCCAGGGAGGGACCCCAGGGCGCAGCAGTCCTCTCCTGCCGCCTGCTGCCCCCTCACAGTGTGTTTCAGTGGGTCCTCCTCTTCTGCTCCCCACTCTGTCTCTGGGGAGTCCTCTCCCCCCTGCCCACTGGCCCGCGCCCCAGCTCCTGTGTGCAGAAATAAAATCTTAAAAAAAAAAAAACACGGTGCTGACGTCCATCAGGGAGACGGGCCGGCGGCCGTCTGGCCTGTGCGGTCTGTCAGGACGAGTCGCCATCAGGTCCGTATTGCTGGGCTCCTCCTCCTGGTGGTTCCGGCCGTCTGGGCCACGGGCACTGTCTGAGGTCAGGTGATGCCCGCTGCGGCACCCGCGGCCTGGCCCTGGCCGAGAGGGTGTTTCTGCTGTCCGGTGCCCGGTCTGGTCAGTTGTCCTGCTGCTGCTTGGGCAGTCTTGGGCGAGGACAGGACGACTGTCCATCCTTGGGGCCTGCCCCGCTGCCCGGGTGTCCTGTGCTCCGGCCGTCCTCCGGTCTGACCCTGCTGGGCTGGCATCTTCTCTCCTCATCGCTGGCTGGGGCTGCTTGTCCCTCCCGGAGAGCCGGCCATGCCTCGCCTCCCCGTGTGGTCTTTTCATCCGCTGGCGGTCCGGGTGCCTGCCTTGCCTTGCGATCCCCCCTTCGGCTAGCCTTGGGTGTGGGCGGGGTCTGCTAGGCTCCTGCTTCTCAGGGGGGGCCTGTGACCCGTCCTTCCCTCCCCGTGCAGACGCCTTTGGCTGCGCCCCACAGTTCTGGAGCTGATGCCTTGTCTTCTGTCTTCATTTCCTTTTTAATCTGATCGCTGCTAAGTGGCATATCATTTAGTTGCATGTAGCTACAGTTTTTCCTGTTTTTTTTTAAGATTTATTTCTGCACACAAGCGCTGGGGTGCAGGCCAGAGGTGCTGGGGCTGAGAGGACTTCCAGAGACAGAGTGGGGAGCAGAGCAGGCAGATGGACTGAAACCCACTGCTGAGGGGGCCGCGGGAGGTAGGAGAGGTCTGCTGCACCTGCGGGTCCCTCCCTGGCCGGGGATCGGACTCCCGCTGCTGTGCCGTGGATGCTTCACGGTGCGGCCTCACCCCCTGCGCCCCGGGAGGCCCCTGTTTGTTTGTTTTTAATAGCTGATTTCTAACTTTACGGCGTGTGGTCAGAGAGAGCATCTCCGGCCTGTTCTTCGGCGGCGTGTGTGACTTGGGGACGTGCACGGAGCAGGTTCGGGCGGGGCGTGCACATGCCCGTCAGACCCACTCGGCCTGCTCCACCTCCGGCCATGCGGGTCCTTCAGGGTGTGGCGGGGACGGCCCACGGGGCACCCTCGGTGCTGTCGCCGGCCGCGCCTCGCTGCTCTGCCACCTGGCGCAAGCGCCTGTGCCTTATTCGGCTAGTGAGTCACCCTCGAGGTGTGTTCCCGCGTTCCCCTTCCGGTTAAAGCTGTTGTAGCTGACGTCCACATGGCTGTTTCCCATTCTTTAACGCTGCTACTCGCCTGTGGGCGTCTTCCAGACGCGCAGTCCGTGCTTCCCTTTGCGGTGATGGGGTCTTGCAAGAGCAGAAGGCTGGGTCTGGACTTGAGGTACATTCAGCCCCTTGATCTCCGGATCGCTGAGTTTGGCCTCTATATTTAAGGTGATTATTGAGAGGTAACTCCTTGTGGGCATTTTATTTTGGTTTTAGTTTGTCTTTTTACTTTTGTTGAGTGTTTTGTTTTTTCTTTATGCTTTGTTGTTATTGTCTTCAGCCTGGCTGGTACTGATCTTTGCTTGAAGGTCCTGCTGACGTTAATGCACGATGGAGTGTTTGTGGGACCCACTCACAGCCAGGCTCAAGCTCATTTTTTTTAAAGATTTTTTATTTATTTCTGCACATGAGAGCGGGGTGCAGGCCAGAGATGGGGAGGCGAGAGAACTCCCCACAGACAGAGCGGGGAGTAGCACAGGCAGATGCCCTGGAGCACACTGCGGGGGGCAGTGGGGACAGGAGAGTCTGCGGCCCTGTGGGTCCTCCCTGCAGCAGCTGCAGAGGCCCCACGTGGGGTGCGCCACCGTGAGCCGCCAGGGCGCTTCAGGCTCATCTTGACGGGCCGCCGCCACGCAGTCCCGCGTGTGTGCCGTGGGGCTCGCCGCCCCGGGGGCCCACGCGTGTGCCGCCCCGCCTCCTCTCGGTGTGCTCTCCCGCCCCGGCGCTCAGAGCTGCCGTGTGGTCCTGGGGTCCTGGGGGTGCGGTGTTTGGGGGTGTGCTCTCCCGCCCCGGCGCTCGGAGCTACCGCATGGTCCTGGGGTCCTGGGGGTGCGGTGTTTGGGACTCTGGGCCTCGTCGATTGTGTCCTCTAGTTTCTTTTCTAGAGAGCGAGGGATTTCAGCAATTATTTAAATTCCTTTTCTTTCTTTTTTAAAGATTCACTTATTTGTGCACACAAGAGCTGGGGTGCAGGTCAGAGGTAGGGGTGAGGGGACCCACCAGAGACAGAGCGGGGAGCAGAACAGTGGATCCCCTGAGACACACGGCCGAGGGGGCAGCGGAGGCAGGAGTGTCTGCTGCCCTGGGGCCCCCCCGGCCGGAGGAACTCGCGCTGCAGCGGGCACTTCGCGGGGCGGCCTCACCCCTGCGCCCGGCCCTGCACTTCTTCTCTGTCCACCTCCGTGTCCCCTTCTCCTCCGGAGCCCCTCGTGACACCGTCGTCCCCCGCTGGTTATCCCGAGGGCTCTCGCAGCGGGGTCGTCGCCCCTCCTGGGCGGGCGGCAGGGCAGGCTCGGCGCTGCTGTCTGCCGGGAGGAGCTCCGTGCGCCGTGCGAGTCTACGGCGCTGGTGGAGTCTCCTCGGCCTGACCGGCGCTGCCTCCCGTCCGGCCGCGACCCGTCCTGTCTCCTGCTGGCGCGGGTTCCGGCTCCGGCGCTGGCCCAGCCACCCCGCGCGCCGCCTCGGGCGTGTCCACAGGACGCACTGATTGAGCGTCCAGGCGGAGGGCCGCGCTGCTGGGCCTCCCCGATGGTCTCGTCCCGATGCTGCGGCTGCTGGTGCTGGTTTCAGCCTTGGCCTTGGGGCCGCTTCCAGCACACGGAGACGCCCCGTGCGTGCTGTGCGGCAGCTCGGTGTGTCCACCGCGCGGGCCCCGGGGCGCAGAGCCTGGCAGACCTTCTCTGGCTCTCCTTGCGGGGGTCTCGGGCCGGCTGGACATGAGAGGGCCAGACTAGGTGGGGCAGCGGTGGCCCCCTCAGGCAGGTGTCCAGCAGGTGACAGCGGGGCCAGGACAGACCCACTCCCACCCCCAGCAAGACGCCTCCTGCTTGGCCGCCTGCCGGCCGCTCTCCCTCCAGGCCGAGTTCTGTGGGCACCCAGGGCGCCCGCTGCCCTCCTGGCTCGGTGCACGGCACATCCTGCTGCTGTTTCTGTGCGAATGAACACACAACACGCACACACCACACACCACACACAACACGGCACACACACTATACACACCCCACACACACCACACACCACACTACACACACCACACACACTGTACAGACACACCCCACACCCCACCCTACGAGCGCTCGCAGCAGCATTTGCAGGTTATTCGCGCGGGTGGAAAGGCAGCCACAGCCGTGCGGCCGGCGCTGGACGGGCCGGCGGGCGCATTCCGCAGCGGAGCGCCCTCTGCCGCCCGCGAGACGCGGGGCTGGGCCGCGGCGCCCGCCTGGAGACGGCCCCTGGGCCAGCGCGCTGGCCCGCGGAGATGCGCAGGGCTGCGGGACCCCGCACAGGACGGCGCGCGGGGCGGGGCGCTGGCTCCCGGGGCGGCTTTGCGGGCCTTGGGAGGACTGGACCCCTGGACCGGGGGCTCACAGAGCGGACTTCGGAGCGTTGGATCGTGTCTCCCCAGAAAGACCAAGTGACCGGGAAAGCCAGGTGCGCCTGGCCCGGCGGGCCTGCCTCCCGGGGCACAGCGGAGAGCCGCGGTGGAGGCTGCTCACCCGAGGGGCCCCTCATGGAGCTGCTGGGAGCGCGGGTCCCAGCCGGGAGCCCCAGACTGCCGCGCGGGTCTGGCTCTGGTCGGGACCCTCTGCCTGTGCGGCTGCGCCTGCGCAGCGGGGGCCCTGGCCTTTCCTGTGGGGCCAGCCAGCAGTTCCCGCCCCTCGCAGGCTGGTGGCCTCAGGGTCGCGTGTTGGGGCGGGCCTCGAATGGGCCTCTGCCTGGGGGTCCGTGGCCGCAGCCCTTCCTCGCCTCCCCACCCACCCGGGCGTGGCGTGCGAGCTACAGGGGGGCGTGGCAGAGGCGGGCCCCCCGCGGCCGGACAGTGCCTGGGCACCGCTCTGTAGGCTGCACGGGGTTGAGCGGCGCAGCAGGTGGAGCTACGGGAGCACGTGGGAAGCAGCGTCAAGGGGCGGCGGCTGATCTGCCCGGTCAGTTCGGAACGCTGACGCGGCAGCTCTGCCAGGCCAGGCCCTCTGCGGAGCGGGAGAGTCTGCAGCCCGGAGCGCAACGCTGCACCCCTCGCGGCCACACCTTGCACGGCCTGGGGCCCGCTGGGACCCGCCCTCGTGGGGTCCACCCGGAATTCACTCGTCGCAGGGCTGGTCGGCCCTGGACCCGGCTGCCGGGCAGCGCCCCAGGACAAACCGAGGGACAGCGTGTGGTCACGTGCCAGCGCGTTCCCAGGGCGCAGCAGGCCCCTCCCCTTCCGGTTCGCGTTCACCTTGGGGTGGGGCGAGGACGGGCCTTCGGGAAGCCCCTGGCTGGGCTTCTGAGGTTCGGGAGCCCAGACCTCGGCGGGCTCCTGACCCTGGCCCTAGGTGGGCCTCAGGGAGGGCAGCAGGGGTGGCCCGGCCCTCAGTGCCAGCCCCTGCCTCGCGCCCCGCAGAGATCCAGAGCTTCGCGGGGGCAGAGAAGGACGGGCGTGTGGTCGGGGAGATCGCCTTCCAGCTGGACCGGCGCATCCTGGCCTACGTCTTCCCCGGGGTAACCCGCCTCTATGGCTTCACCGTGTCCAACATCCCGGAGAAGATCAAGCAGGTGTGCGCTCCCGCCCTGCTGCCCTCCCTCTCGGCGCCTCCTCCCACCCTCCCGGCACCTCCTGCTCCTCGCAGGCACCCCACCGGGCGCACTGGCCCGAGGCCTGGCCAAGCTGGGAGGGTCCAGGGCGCGGTGCCCGCGGCCCTCGCGCTGGGCACCGGGGCCGGGCCGGGTGGTTGGGGAGCGCCGGGCGTGCCCACGGGCGCCGCCCAAGTGCACTGTGCCCGCAGACGTCCATCAAGTCGCTGGACGGCTCGGTGGACGAGAAGAAGCTGCGCGAGCTGACGCACCGCTACCTGACGCTGACGGCGCGCCTGGAGAAGCTCGGCTACAGCCGCGATGCGCACCCGGTCTTCAGCGAGTTCCTCATCAACACCTACGGCATCCTCAAGCAGCGGCCGGACCTGCGCGCCAACCCGTTGCACAGCAGCCCGGCTGCGCTGCGCAAGCTGGTCATAGACGTGGTGCCGCCCAAGTTCCTGGGCGACTCGCTGCTGCTACTCAACTGCCTGTGCGAGCTGTCCAAGGAGGACGGAAAGCCGCTCTTCGCCTGGTGAGCCCAGCCGCTCGTCCCAGCCGCGGCTCCCGCCGTCCTCGCCCGCTCGCCGCGCGGCCGCGCGCACCAGGGCCCGCGCCCCGCCGGGCCGGCCGGCGCCCCGCGCCCCGCTCGCCTGCGCCCACCTGCGGGCTCGTGTCGCACTGAATTAAAATCATCTGTTTACCTGTCCGCTTGCCTGTTCCTCTTGGAGGGCGCGGGCGGGGCCTGCTGGGCCGCAGAGGTGGACGCAGTTGGGGGTGCCCCTCGCAGCAGAGCCCCCAACAGGGCCCCTTGCCTGAGGTGGGGTCCTGGCTGGGGCCTGCGGTCTGCCCGGGGCTGGAGTCTGCCAGGAGGGTCCAGGGAGCTCCATGGCAGCCCCAGAATCTGCAGGCCACCAGGGGAGGGAAGGCAGACCCCTAGTCCAGAGGTCCGTGGGCAGGCCCCAGGGGCAGATGCGCCCCCAGCCACCACCTGCGTGGGGGAGGCCGGGGGCGGGAGGGGCCCCCTGCAGCTCACTCGGGGCCAGCCCCTACCCACCGGCCTGGGGAGTGTGGAGGGGAGGGTGCCTCCCGCACTGGCCTTCTGGGCCCCGTCCAGGACCCACCCAGAGCTGCCACCCCAGGGTGTCCCACACTCTGAGACCCGCCCAGCCTCATGGGCCTGTCCCGCTCCTGCCTGGTCCCCGGTGCCCCTAGGGCCAGAGGCCAAGGCCAGAGCCACGCGGCCCCTTTCCGGCTGCCTCAGCGGAGTCTCGGCCCGCTTCTCTGCCGCGGGCACCGGGGAGACCTTCAGGATCTCTGGGCCACCCCATGTGGGCGGCCACTATCCCAGCAACCACAGCCTGCCTGGCCGGGCGGCCCGCTGCAGTGCTGGCTCTCGGCCGAGCAGGCTGGTCCCGGGCGGGGCTGCCTCCCGCCTGAGCGGCCTGTGGAGGCTGCTGCTCCCTCTGGTTAGGAGGGCGGTGAGAGCGGCCAGAGGGAGCGGCCTGCCCGGCCCGGCATCTCGGCACCCTCCGTGGCCCTGGGCTCGGGCCACCCCGCAGGAGGGCTGGGGTCCCTGGGCCTTGCTCAGTGCCCCGTGAGGGACGGCACCTCGGGCGTGAGCACCCCAAGGGCCACGCGGGGTCCAAGCCGCAAGCACCTTGGGGTGCCCATCGGCAGCCTCTGCAAAAGGAGCCTCCACCCACTCAGAGGTCGCGGGGACCCCGGCCTGCGCTGACCCAGCGGCCCTGCTGACCTCCAGAGCCGCGGTGGGGCCAGCCTGGGCCTCCTGCCAGCCCCCTGTGCCAGGGACCTGCGGCCCCGCCTTGAGCAAAGTGACCAGGCCAGCAGGCCACCGAGGGGCACGTGAAGGTCAGGCGATGGCCACAGGGCCAGCGGCCTGGGAGGGACTCCCTCCGGGCCGTGCCAGCCACCTCCCCCCAGCCTGCCAGCCCCAGCCGGCCCCTCCCGCGAGGCGTTTGCGCAGCCTGGGCCCGCCCACCCGTTAATGAGAAGCCCCCGAGGACAAAGGCCGGGCAGGGTCAGTGCAGCCCCAGCCCGAGGACCATGTCGCAGCTGGTGGAGTGCGTCCCCAACTTCTCGGAGGGGAACAACCAGGAGGTGAGCGCGGCTGGCCAGGGGCTCTGGCAGGGGCCGGTGCGCTGAGGCTGCCCGGGACAGCGTTTGCTGGGCCGGGCCCCAGTGGCGGGCGGGTGGGCCCTCGGCCTTGGCCTGGGACGGGGCTGCAGCTCGGCCCGCTCCGGCCCACGTCCCCACGGGGACTGGCGGGTGGATCTGGGGCCCTGCCCGTCTCCCCGACCCCGCTCCTTGACCCCCCAGCCCCCAGCCCCAGCTCCAGGCCGTCCTGCCGCCTCAGAAGATTCCGGACTCTCGTGCCCTGTGCTCTGCTCCTGCGGGGCCGCTGTGGGGGCCGGCCCGACTGCTGCAGCCTTGGCCTTGGCCTTCCCGGACCCCGACGCCCTCCCTGGCGCTGCCGCGTCTCCGGGGCGCCTGGCCCCGGGGGAGGGCGCGGCCCGGGCTGCGGACCTGACCCTGCGGCCCTTGCAGGTCATCGACGCCATCGCCCAGGCTGTGGCACAGACCCCGGGCTGCACGCTGCTGGACGTGGACGCCGGGCCGTCCACCAACCGCACGGTCTACACCTTTGTGGGCCGGCCGGAGGCCGTGGTGGAGGGGGCCCTGCAAGCCGCGCTGGTGGCCGCCCGGCTCATCGACATGAGCAGGCACAAAGGTGCGGCCTGAGCCCCCGGGCCCGTCCCCGGCCCTACCGCCCACAGCTGGGGTGCCCGAGAGCCCCGGAAATGGACCTGTCAATAGCCGCAGAGCCAAACACGCTGGTCGCGGCGGGCAGGGTCGAAGGTGGTGGACCGGGCGCTGGTCAAAGGGCAGGGTCATGTGGAGCCGGTGGCCGCAGGGGCCGGGGCACCTGAGATAAGAGAAAGGCTCGCCCCAGGCGGAGGAGGGCGGGGCGGGCGCAGGCCGTGGGGCAGGGCCACTGGGGGCCGTCCGCTGTCCTGGGGCCTGGTGCGCAGCAGAGTGGGGAGGAGGGGGAGACGCCCCGGGGCCGGCTGTGCTCTGGCCTGGGCACCCGGGTCGCCCACCAGCGGCGGGAGCCTGAGCTCAGCCGGGGAGCCTCGACCCCTCCGCTTCCCTGCAGGGGAGCACCCCCGGATGGGCGCCCTGGACGTGTGCCCCTTCATCCCGGTGAGGGGCGTCTCCATGGCCGACTGCGTGCTCTGCGCCGAGGCCTTCGGGCAGCGGCTGGCCGCCGAGCTGGGGGTGCCAGGTGAGCTCCCCCACTCGGCCCCCACCGGCAGGGGTGCCGTGCCTCCTTAAACAGTTTTACCACCAAACCCTGCCCAGCGCCAGCTGGGCTGCTCTGGCCCACGCCACCAGGCGACCCTCCCAGCCAGGCAGTGCAGGGGCGCAGGGGCCTCCGCGGAGCTGCCTTGGGGGCCGGTCGTCAGGGAACCACCCAGCAGCCTGCGGACTGTGGGCGCCCGCGGGACTCGGGGTGCACACTGGGGGTTGGGGTGCCCGTGGGGGCTCTGGGTGTGTGCATGGGGGCTGGGGGCACGGGGGGTTCTGGGGCATGCTCAGTGCACCAGGGCTGGGGGCTCACCGGTGCAGGCGGCAGGCCGGGCGCTGCCCCCAGAACTGGGTGTCTGCACCCCTCACCTGTGGCCCGGTGAGCCCAGGTGCTTCTGGGAGGAAGCAGAGTCCCTTAGTGCCTGGGGACTCTGACCGGTGGCTGCTTTCGGTGTCAGTGCGGGGGGAGCAGCAGGCTGGGCCCTGGCCTGGGGGTGGCTGGGCTCGCCGTGGGTATCCACCGGGCCCCGTGCACCCCTGGCCCGGACACAGCTGTGTCCAACGGGACGCGGCCGCCAAGGTCTGTCGCTGGGCTGAGGCTGGTCGGAGGGCCCTGCCTGCCCCCACGGTGGGGTCCTGGCCCAGTGACCCGCGGCCCCTGCAGTGTACCTCTATGGCGAGGCTGCGAGGACTGCTGGACGCCGGACACTGCCGGCCATCCGGGCCGGGGAGTACGAGGCCCTCCCTGAGAAGGTGCGTGGCGCCCCCGCCTCGGGGCAGGGCCCCTTCCGGGAGGCCCCTCACCTGGCGCATCTCCCCGCAGCTCAAGCAGGCCGTGTGGGCGCCCGACTTTGGGCCGAGCACCTTCGTCCCCAGCTGGGGGGCCACCGTGACGGGGGCGCGCAAGTTCCTCCTTGCCTTCAACATCAACCTGCTGAGCACCAAGGAGCAGGCCCACCGTATCGCGCTCAACCTGCGGGAGCAGGGCCGCGGGCAGGGCCAGGTGCACTGGCGGGTGTGGGGGAGGAGCCCATCGGGCGGTGCAGCCGGGTCGGGGCAGCTGCTCTGGGGGGTCTTTTCCGAGGGAGCGCGCAGGTCGCACCTGCTGTGCCACCTGCGGCTCTCCACCGAGACAGGAGACCGGGCGCCCCTGCCCGCTGCCCCCACCTGCCCCCACGGTTCCCCAGGTGCCCACCTGCTCCGGCAGGCGGGGTGGGGCCGGCGCTGGGAAGGCTCTTCCTTTGCAGCCAGGACGGCTGAAAAAGGTTCAGGGCATTGGCTGGTACCTGGATGAGAAAAACCTGGCTCAGGTGTCTACCAACCTCCTGGACTTCGAGGTCACGCCGCTGCACACGGTCTATGAGGAGACCTGCAGGGAGGCCCGGGTGAGGGGGTGGGCGGGCGCCGCCCCGGCCGCCTCCGCCAGCGCCCAGCACTGTCCCGCTGCGGCCAGCGCCCACCACTGTCCACCTCCACAGGAGCTGAGCCTGCCCGTCGTGGGCTCGCAGCTGGTGGGCCTGGTGCCCCTGAAGGCCCTGCTGGATGCCGCCGCCTTCTACTGCGAGAGGGACAAGCTGTTCGTGCTGGAGGAGGAGCACCGGCTCCGCCTGGTGGGCTCCCGAGGGGCCTGGGCCGGGGCCAGCGGCCTGGCGCGTCCTCGACCAAGCCTGACAAGCCTCAGATGCACCGGTGGTTACGCGCGGTGCGGGGCGTGGCGGTGCTTCCGGGCGGGATGTGGCTCCAACGGCTGCTCGCTGGACCCCAGCCCCGGCGTAGAGCGGCCCCTGCCCTGGCCCGGCCCCTGGCCCGGCCCCGCCCCTCTCCAGGCCCCGCCCCTCTCCAGGCCCCGCCCCCGGTCGGCCCCAGCCCAGCCCTCGCCCTCCCCCCTGCCAGCCCCGGACCGCCCCCTCCTGACTGACCTTGGTCTGTCCTGAACCCCTCCTGGTCCTTCTGTCTTTTCCTAAAGGCTATTTGGGGGCGCCTGGGTCTCTCAGGTGGCCAGTGTGTGCGTGAGCCTCCTGGTCTCTGGAATGCGACTGCGGCCCGGGCGGGCGCTCGCGGCCAGCTGGCGGGGCGGGGGTCTGCTCCCCAGAGTCCGGGTCACCGCCTCAGCCTCCTCGGGCGGCGTGGCTAGCGCCCCTAAGACACAGTCCCATGGGGGGAGGCCGCCCTGGGAGTGTCCGCTGCCCCCCAGTGGGTGCGTGTCCAGTTCGCCCTCGGGGGGCGCCCTCCACCGGGCTGTGCGGTGGGACCCAGCCCCGCCCGCCCAGCCCCTGCAAGCGCACAGCTGCCCGCGGCTCCCGTGGCTCGCCCACTGTCTGGGCCAAGCACCGGCCACCGGCCACTGTCGCTGCTGCGGGCGGCTGGAGAGGGGCCGGGCCTGCGCTCCTACGGCTGGGACCCTCTGTGCCTCTGGATGCTTCCGGCGGAAGACCCATCCCAGCAGGCCGTTGGGGCTTTGCCGCACCTCTGGGGCCCGGCTGGTGTGCAGAGAGCCTCGGGACCCAGCCCTGGGGGCCCAGCCTGAGGGACCCCGGGGCGGGCTCGGACCTGGGCGGGGCCTCCGACAGTGGCCCTCGGGCCCTGGGGGAGGGTCCCGCCCAGGCAGGCCGCTGGTGACCGCGGCCTTTCCAGGTGGTGAGCCGGCTGGGCCTGGACTCCCTGGCGCCCTTCAACCCCAAGGAGCGGGTCATCGAGTGAGCGCGCCCCTCCCCCGCCGTGGGCCTGCCCTCCTGTTGCGGCTCGCGCTGCGCCTGTCTCTCCAGCCGGGGGCACGGCCAGGCCTGGGGGCAGGCCGGGCCCTGCCCTGTCCTCTGAGGCTCCTGGGTGGGGATGGCAGCGTCCACTGCGGCCAGGCTGCTGCTGGGTCCTGACCTCTACTGTCAAGCGGTGGGGTGCTGGGAGGGGTGGCCTGGAGTCAGGGTCTGGGTCCAAGCTGACCCCAACTTCACAGCCTGGCAGTGCTACCCGAAGGCCCAGACCAGAGCCCCCAAGACCCCACCACCGCCAGGGCCCGTCTCTGTTCTCACCCCCACTCCCGTGACCCCAATGAGCTGCCCACCCCACAGGTACCTGGTCCCCGACCAGAGGCCCGGGCAGAGCCTGGTGGATAAGCCGCTGGGCGCCTTCGTCCGAGAGGTGGGCGCTCGCTCAGCCGCCCCGGGCGGGGGCTCCGTGGCAGCGGCCAGTGCGGCCATGGTGAGCGCGGGGCTGGGGCGGGGCGGGGCGGGGTGAGCGCAGGGCTGGGTGGCCTGAGACGACCTTGCGGCCTGCGCTGGCCACTCCATGCAGCCCCCTCTCTCCAGGGCGCTGCGCTGGCCTCCATGGCCGGACTGATGACCTACGGCCGGCGCCAGTTTGAGCACCTGGACTCGACCATGCGGCGCCTGATCCCCCCCTTTCACACTGCCATGGCTGAGCTGACCGGGGCGGTGGATGCCGACGCCTGCGCCTTCGAGGCTTACCTGGTGAGTGGGCAGGGGCCTCCGCGCCGCCGGAGCTGGGCACGAGTGAGGTTGGCAGCAGACAGCGGGGGCCTGCAGGAGGGAAGCTGCCCTGGGGCCACGGGCACAGGTGGCCGCCTCGGGCTATAGGCGCCTGGAGGTGGACACCAGGTGGTGGACACCGGGTGGCCAGGGGCAGGACAGTGGCCTGGCCACTGAGAGAGGACACCAGGTGGCTGGGGTGGGGGACGTGATCTGGGCGCTGCCTGGCGTCCCTCCCCTGCCGAGCGGGGCTCTGTGCAGCCAGCGGCCAGTGGATGAGGCCCCAGGGCACATTGCGCAGCCAGGGTGGGAGGGGGAGGGGCCTCCCGGGGTGGGCCAGGCCTCCCAGCTGAGCCCCCGGCCAGTGTGAGGTGCAGACAGGAGCGAGGGGCAGGCTCAGCCAGGGTGGGACCCCCATGCCCCTGCCCGCTCTCCCGGGCCGGCTGCTGCCTGCACGGGGTCTGCTGCCGCCCTCCCTCCCCAGTGTGGACGCGCAGCCTCTCGCGTGGGTGCAGGCCCGGCTGCCCACGTGCTGGCAGGCTCAGGGCACTCGGGGACCTGGGGGGGACACTCCGTCACTGGGGGGTGCAGTTCTCTGAAGGGGCCGCCCCAGCTGGGTGTCCTGTTTTTGGCCGACGAGGTGGAGCTGACGCAGCCTCATGTTTCGCGCCTTCTCTCCCTCGCTGCCACCTCTGCCCACCAGCTGGACCCAGGCTGCTTTGGCCAGTGGTCAGGAGGCCACTCCAGCTAGAAGCGTGGGAGGAGCCCGAGCAGAGGAGCAAAGGGGGGGGCAGGCGCTGAGGAGAGGCAGGAAGAGCACAAGCCCGGGAAAGGAGGCAGCGAGTGGCTGAGGCTGAGTCGACCAGCAGACCCCTCCAGCCGGCCAGTGCCCTGCTCCTGAGGGTGGCCCATCCCCAAAGACAGAATGATACCTCGCAGCAGTACGTCGGCACCGCCTGCTGGAGGAACAGCCCTTGCGGACCTCCTGTGAGCCAGGAAGGGCGCGGTGGACTGAACCAGGAAGGGAGCAGTGGACAGGCGTCGGGGTGGAGACCAGAGGGGACACCAGTGACTCCTGCCCAGGGTCCTGCTGAGGGCACCCCAGAGCTGTGGCAGGAGGGAGTGGACGGGCATCAGCAGTGGAGGCTTGGGTGGGGCCTGGAAGTGCCCACCTGTGTGGCCGCTGGAAGGACAAGTGGTGATTTGGCCAGGTCACCAAAACCCAGGGGTCCACCCTCTGCCCTGGACACATCCAGGACCAGGCCTTGGACGTCCGCAGACAGCAGGGGTGGCCACCTCGGGAGGGGTCAGGGCTGAACCTTCCTCAGGCCGGGGGTGGCAGCGACAGGCCGGCAGCTGGGCACCCAGGACTTGGCCCCGAGGGTGCACCCAGGTGACCCTCCAGCCTTCAGTGACCCCAAGGCCCCAACAGACCTGTGTCCTGGGGGGAGGCCTCCTGGAGGCCCGAGCCCACACCTTGGTCAGTGACTGTGCCCCTGTGCTCTCCTGCAGGAAGCCATGAAGCTGCCAAAGGGCATGCCAGAGGAGAGGGACAGGTGAGCGCTACGGCCGGGCGGGCTGGGGGCTGGCCGGACGGCCGAGTGCAGCGAGCCCAGAGCGCCTTGCCTTTCAGGCGTGCGGCCGCCCTGCAGGAGGGGCTGAGGCGGGCCGTGGCCGTGCCCCTGGCGCTGGCGGAGACCGTGGCCTCGCTGTGGCCGGCGCTGCAGGAGCTGGCCCTGGACGCCAACCTGGCCTGCCGGTCGGACCTGCAGGTAGGGGCTGCTAAGAGGGTGGTGGGCTGGCCCCCGGGGCCTGGACGGCTGGGCAGGTGCCTCAGCGCAGGCCAGATGCCTTCGGGGATTGGGGTCCCCCTGCTGTGCTGCACCGAGCCCCCACCCTCAGCACCCCACCTGGGCCCTCCAGGTTGCCTGCCCACCTCAGGAGCATGGCCAGCCCAGAGTTGGGGTGGCGGTAGGGGCCACCCTGACTCCCTGCCTCCGTCTCCAGCTCTATGGGGGACCCCTTGTCAGTGTCTGGTCCCGAGGGGCCAGAGCTGGGCTCCCTTCTTCCCGTAAGGCGGCCCTGAGGCCCTGCTGACCGCTGCAGTGGGGCCTGGTCCTGGAGGCCAGCGCTGGCTGTCCCTGGCCCCTTTGGCCCTGCTCCAGGGCCCTGGATGCCTGCTACGTGCAGGGCCGCACTGTACGTGGGGCCGGGAGCATCCGGGCAGATGAGGGCCAGCGGAGGGGGCCGCGAGAACCCCCAGGGCCTCGCTCCTGTCCAGAAGGGGCCTCGCTCCTGTCCAGAAGGGGACTCACCCTCAGCCTCCGCGTGTCCTCAGGCCCCGAGGCTGTCGGACCCGCGGTGGCCGGCAGGGGGCGAGCGGGGTCCAGCCCAGCTGCGGCTGCGCTGGCGTCCTGCTGTTGAGCCCGCCGGGCGGGGGTGAAGTGGGCGCAGCCCAGCGAGGGGCAGGTGAGGGGGAGGCGGGGTGGTGGGCGGGGCTAGGCGGGGGCGGGGCAGGGGAGAGGCGGCGGTG